>JABTTQ020000061.1:0-583887 GCA_016081115.2 Rehmannia glutinosa | reverse complement strand
TTTTCAAATAATAAAGATGAGAAACAAAAACATAACCAATCCCAATATTTTGCACATACTTGAATATACATAAGCATAATATAAACCATAGATAAACAATGTTTTTGCCTCATTAAAGCGATCACCCAATACTTGTAAAAATAGATGTGAGCATAATTATTGACACCAATAACCAATTTTTGCCTCATTAAAACAATCTCCCAATACTTCGAGAAAGTGGGAAATACTAATTGCCACTATCCCCCATCTAAAACATATGTAAGCATATTACATAACAATCATAAGCATATTTATCATCAACAATATGCAATTTTAAAACATATCCAAAGAATGACAATGTCCTACATAAAAAATGGAATTAAAAATAAAAAAAAGACGAGCAAAAAAGAGAAAAACAAATTTGCTACCTGCTCGAATAGGGTTTTTTCAGCAAATTTTGGGGTTTTCCGGGCCGCTTCTTCTGGGGAAATTTCAAGATGCCCTGAGTGACGTAGTTGCAGATGATTAAACTCCTACTTGATTTTCGACCGATTGGTGAGTTTGATTTTATGATTTTCGGACGAAGGGTTTTACACTTTGTTGGTGTTTCTCCCGGTAGGGGTGAACAAGAATTTATCGCGGTAGGGATGACTTTTGGAGACGCTTTGCAGTGAGGAAAACCTTGAAGAATGAACAATGGAGGTGTATTTTTCATGGTTGAGTTTATTTTTGCAGAGAGATTTCTTGTGTGTTGGAAGGGGAAGAACTCTTTCGACTCGTTTATCGAGTTGGAGAAGATATGCAAGATTTTGGATAAACACATGTCTTCAAAACGGTTCCTAAATTATAGCCCACTCCCAAAAATAAACTTTCCTCCCAAAAACCATCTTAATTAAAATTACCAAACAACCCTTTTTAAATTAAGTTATGTATTAAAAATTGGTAAAAATCGATTAATCTCAGCCCGTTTAAAAATAAATCAATGCCTCAAATTTGATCTCGTGTACTCACATAAGTTATATGGACTCACTACATCTAAATCCTATATATATATATATATATAACATGGAATTGCATGTGCTAACCACATAACATTGTCTTAATGTAACATGGATTCTTGTAAGAAGAAGAATTAGGTGCAGATTGTACGAAAATCAAGAATAATATTGCAATTTCAGAATAATATATGGGATAATTACCACTGATTTTGATTCCTTCTTACTTTTAAGAAAATATTTCCCTTAAATATGATAAAGTAGGATAACAACATCTTTACAATTTTGGTAAATTCTATTGAAAAAACTAATAATAATTCCTTAGTCGTTTAATTATTGGGGAATCTCTAGTAAAAATTCTTTAATTCAACAGTGAGAAGTAAATTTAAAGACATATAGAAGACATGTAGTAGTTAAAGTGTCATATTTGCAACAGTTAGGCGGCCTGAAACTGAAAATTGGTTACACCTAAGGGATATCAATAAAATATATCTTACATTAATGCCCCACGTTTTATTATGGAATTCTTTTATATGCTCTCTCTCTCTCTCTCTCTCTCTCTCTCTCTCTTCGATGTTTAAACATAACATTAATATGTCATTTTCCTATATCATGTTTCATAAAGCCTCACTCACTCATATGTGCATCAACAAACTTAGGTTAATTCAATATAATTTACTTTTTAATAACCATATTTTGTTCCAAGATTGAGAAAGAAAAAAAAAAGAAACTTCCTACAAATTAAGTTTACTCTAGAATAATTTCATCAACATATATCAATGGTTTTTTGTAATAATAAACGCAATTTTTATGAGATGTAATAGAATGTGAGAATCAAAGTAGCTTCCTAGTTGTAATACAATAGTCATGAGAAGCCCCCAGCTTGTTAAATCTATTGGGATATGAAAGTTGAATAAAATATACAATTATTAAGTAACAATAAATCTAAAGGTAAAAGTGTGTGGTGGCTAGCTCGATATATCGTTATTCCTTGGTCCATTGTATCCAACCAATTAGAGATACATTGCTAAAAGGAAACACAGTTTAGGCACCTAATTCATTCTTATCTCAATATTCGATTAAAAATTTCATTGAGTTGATGAACAAGCCATTATTTATGTCAATGAAAGTTTCCAGTTTCACATTTCTTTCCTTTTGTAATATCCAATTCCTCAAAGAAGCAGAGGAATAAATTATTGGAGTGCAGAATTTATGACTGATAAATAAATTATTTATTTCTTTAGTGAAACGAAATCACACTATAGTAAAGTTAAATTATATATTGAAAATCCAAGAATTTCGGAATCAAGATTATAAAATCTCATATAAATAATATGCTCCGACCCATAAAAAAAAATGCACTACTCTTTAATTTCTACCTCATAAATTAAATTTATTACAATATTAAATACAAGAAAATGCAAATTCGCAGATAACAATCAAAACAAGACATGAAACAAATCTGAAATCAATACTGCAATGATAATAAGTTAAGAGAAACCAAAAAAACAAATGATAAAAAAATATTATCTACTTGAAGAAAAGGCTAAAGGGATTAATTAAGGAGAATTTTTAAAGTACCCACTATGGATAGTGGGTACTCTTTTTCTACCCAATAAGATAAAAAAACTTCTTTTTCTATCCAAATTGACCAAATTATCCCTCCTTTAAGTTGGTATTTTTGAATTTTGAAATTTAAATCATTATTATACCATTCAAAATCGTATAAGAAACCGTATAAAAAAAAAAAACAAATAAGAAACCAAACCCATCCCCATTTTGTGCCCCAACAGTCAAAAAAACAAAAGGAAGAAAAAAGAAACCCATTTCGTGCGACTACAAGAAGAAGAAGAAGTACCAACCCCCATTTCGTGCCCAATAAGAGAAGAACATGGACTCAATCGTACTGCCGTCGCGTCGACCGCCTCCACCTCCGCTTGCTGCCGCCTCCCTCCACCTCCGCCGCTTGCTCGCGCCTCCGCACCATCATCTCCGCTGCTCGCCCTTCCGAAACAGTAAGCATATCAATCGCGATTTTGGGTTTTAAGTTTTAAACTCTATTTATGTTAGGTTCATTGATTTAGGATTTTTAGTGTTCGATTTTGGTGTTTAGGGTTTATCAATTGGGTTATTGTTGGATAAATTTGTGAATAAGTTTGATAAATTTGTGTGTTGGGTTATTGTTGGATGTTGGTGACTTGGTGTAGCAGCCGCCGTGCGGCGCGATTTGATGAAGAAGATGAAGCGGCACGATATATGGTGCATATCGTGCCTAGGTATAAATGGGCACGATATCGTGCCTAGGTATAAATGGGCACGATATCGTGCCCTGTATATTTCGCACAATATAAAGGGCACTACTGACATGATTAACAAAATGACTACTGAGTTTCAGCTCTTAGTGTGTTTTTCTAATATAGTGTTACATTTGAAATAAACTTTTGCCTAATTTTCATCATCCAGACGTCTCGGACATTTTCGACGGTATGATCATCCGCCGGCATATTCCACATTTCTTCTTACTACGCACTTGTCTCGGGGACCTTGGCCAGAGTCACTGAGGCACTTTCGTGCTCATCAAGCGGCAATGACATAGTGCATTTGACGCAATATTTGAAATTTCTTTATACCTAATTATTTGAAAATATTGAACGAATTATGTGAAAATATTGATACAAATTTTAAATTTCTTTATACCTAATTGCTGCATGAGATGCATGGGCGCAAGGCATCAATTCATATTCAAATTCTCGGCCATTTGCACGTTCTTTGGGATAAGTCAACCAAATAAGTCTTTGTTCCATCTTTCACCTTGTACTTCACATTACTAAGACATTGTACATCCATTCTACGACCTATCTCAACCGCATCATTTAATCTTTTGGTTGCTTCAAGTGTTAGCTCTTGATCTTTTTATTAGCAGCGGTCGTCGTTCATAAAACCACTTTTCAATAATAGTCCGAGCACACTCAAGCACGAAACAAGCGGGTAACTTTATGGCCCATAATAACCACTATTGAAGCTCTCCGAAGAGTTTGATGTCATGAACCCATAACGCCGGACGGACACTTAACTCGAGACCATCTGTCTTCCCCGCACGTTCGACTTCTTAAACGCACTGTCTCACTAGCAACTTTTATGTTTTCAAAATACTTATCATAATCTTCACGGCGGTATGAATATGTTGCATTCTAAACATTGCTACTATATGTTGACCGTATTGAGCCAAATTACTCTGCAAATGATAAGTGCAAAGCCCATGTGATGCTTCCGGGTATCTTTGCTTTTATGGCATTATCGATACTCTTGTCTTTGTCGAAACAATCGAGAGATCACGAGGGCAATTATAAGCATCTCTCAACTGTCTCAAAAACCATGTCCAGGAATCGTCGTTTTCAACATCCCGATTCCAACAAAGAAGTGGGAAAATCTGTTCATTACCATCTTTTGTTACTGCCACAAAAAATATTCCCTGAAATTTGCCTTTAAGGTGTATTCCATCAATCACAATAACTGGCCAGGCATTGTTCTGGAATCCACTGATTGATGCATGCAAAGCAAAAAACACGTACTTGAATCTATTAAAATTATCCGACTTCCATCTAGTTACCGATCTGGGATTCGTTAAATTCAACATGTGTAAGTATGCCAGAATTAGATTGAATGACTTGTTGCTATCTCCATATATCAACCCAAAGGCATGATGCTTTGCACTCAACGCAACATTATAACTCATTTTAAGCCCATGTCGCGATTCCAACTCCGCTATCATATCTCTTGGAACGAGCGCAGAATGTTCCACTAGTAATCTAGATGCAAAATACGCACCTACTACTTTAGAATGCACCCGCCTAGATGCATTGTCATTCAAATTTAACCCACATCCATGGTGCTTGTCAAACTTCCCTACTCTCCAAATACCATCATTCCATATGCACGCATTCGAAAAGGGCATCGTTCATACTTGCATATTGCATGAAAACGAGTCTTATTCGAGCGTTCAACTCGATACTCGACTTGATTTTCAAGGTGATACATGCCTAGTGCGATATCCAATTCAGTTTTGCTCATGTATGTTGCTCCTTGGCGCAATGTCCCACCGGATGCTTCCAACTAGCGAGGTTCCTGAGGAATCAAACGTGTGAGAGTGTACGGAATCACCCAACTTCGTCCCTGTGGGCACTATTGTTTCGTCCATATTGTCTCTATGGATATCCGGATGTAAGTTAGCACCTCGTGATACATTTGCATCGTGTTTTGGTTTTTAAAATACTTCTCCGTCTCGTCTCCACTCACAAAATTCCTTAAATTCAGCACATTGCTTTGGTCATTTTCAAATTGATTATTAGCTTCAACGCCGCACAACATCACCCGCAGTGTAGTTCTCACCAAAATCATTTGACCGTGTAGTTTGCACCATAATTAATTTCATTATTATCACAACCAACATCGATCAGATTATCACAATTAACATCGGTATTATCACAACCCATATCGGGATAATAGCCATCTTCATTGCTTGGCCTTATACTAGGTCCCTGACAATTGATATTTGGAACATTAATTGTAGGTGCTAGTGGGCGGGATGATCAATAATTGGAACATTGTTCATATGCATAAAAGTGCTCCACTAGGCCTTACCGCATGACTATATAGATTGATTTGTGGTACACCATATTGTTGAAAACCAAGAAGTTGCATGTAGTTGTAATTAGGGCCAATGATCATGACAAATCATTCGACTAGCCATTAGTTGCATAAAACTTCCACCAACACCTTGTTCACCTTCAACGTTCTCAACTCGATTATGCTCGACGACTCCTCCCAATACATTATGCGAACTAGTCTCACCCATCGTTTTTCTTTTCGGTGTTACAAAAATAATCGGTAACTCGGTGTTCCCAAACGCAGTTTCAATGTCATCATCGTTTTTCAACTTTAACTTCCCAAGTTTGTTTCCGAAATATCTACAATAGCATGCATTATACAATCGTATATGCCCCTATCAACATCAACAACACCATAAACCTCCTCCAATATTTCACTATAATTCATTTTGCCGGTTTAATACGTACAACTTCTTCTTCACCACCTTTATATTCTAAACCTTCCCAATGACCACCAAATCGAACAACATGATAGCGAGAGTTCATCTACATACAAAGAAAAAAAGGGCCTGTTTTGTCTTTGGGGCCACGATATATGGGTATCGTGCCCATTTTTCGATAAGGCACGATACAAAACAAGCACGATATCGTGATGTATATTAGGCACGATATCGCGCCCTATATATTGGGCACGATATCGTTCCTAATATATGGGGAACGATATATCGTGCCTAATATACGGGGCACGATATATCGTGCCTAATATACAGCACGATATATCGTGTCTAATAAAAGGCACGATATCGTGCCTAATATATGACACGATATCGTGCATTGTGTTTCATAAATGCAGAAAATTTTTCCTTTCACAAAACACTTCACATATTTTGTAAATATATTGGTCTTGAACGATTTAAATAAGGTTAACTAATTAGGATGAGAAGAACATTACCTTGTTATTCGATTTTTTGGTGCGATTTTGGTGATAAAAGGCCACAAAAATAACTTCTTGATATTTTGTGAAGAAGAAAAAGAAGAGAGGGAGAGAGAAAAAATGAAGAGCAAAAGAGAAGGGAGTCTTCACGTATGTTATGTATTGGGAGTATTTAATTTCAAGAGAGAGAAATACATATTAAAGGCTTGCATTTAAAGCCTCAAAGGTATTGTGGTAAAAGAACACCAAAAGTGGGTAGAAAACTATGTTTTTTATCCTACATGTCAAAAAACTCTATCACCTATCCCAAGTGGGTAATTTGCCCCATTTGCTCATTAATTAATGAGGATGATATATAATTGATCAGAAGAGAAGAGCAAAAGCCATGGCAACAAAGGAGGCCAAGAAAGTTGGAACAAAGACCGTGGCGTCGAGGCAAAGGCGGGAGCCGGAGCGTCGGTGGCTCCGTTGACGGCGAAGAGTGACATCATCGTCATTATCATCAATGCAATAGCGAACATCTTCATGTTCATGGCCTCCATGGATATATGAATGAATATTTATTACACACGAAATGTGTGTGTATGTGTGTGTGTGTAGAGAGAGAGAGAGAGAGAGAGAGAGAGAGAGAGAGAGAATGTAGTAAGATGTTGTGGTGGGAGGCGTAGAAATGTGGTAGAGTTTGGGGTTTATATACAGACTTAAAATAGCTTGGCTACCTCCGAGTTGAGGAGAGATTAAGAGAGAAAGACGGCACGCCCCAAAATATGCATGTTCAAATAATATTGGATATTTGGATTGTAAATTTCTCTCTTCTTTTTGTTCGTCCTATATCCTTTCCTTTTCTTTTCTGTTGGGGATAAATTTGATTTTTTCCCAACTTATTATTTTATTATTTTACGTATTATTTAATTCTAATTTAAGTAATTGTCCGGTATTATTAATTGTATTAGATCACAAATATAATTATCCACCCACGCGATCTGTATCGGCCCATATTATCACATCGAGCCCATGCGGCCCATCATCTAAGATATCAAAAGGTTTCTCCTTGTTATTTGTAAGTATTCACCATTTGCTCTGTAATCATTCTCATACACGCCCGACTTTGAGTGTCGAAGGGGCCTGATTAGTGTGAGTTTTGCATGTATTTTGGGCATAATTGTGGATATAATAGGTTGATAAGCATGTATTAACTTAGTAAAATGGGTCGTGATCGCATATTAAGGAAAAGATATTACGCTTTGCTCGTTTTGCAGGAATTAAATGATATTTGAAGTACTTTTGTGGCAAATCGGAGCACTGCGGTAAAGGACCATCAAGAATCGAGCGAATACGTGAAGTTTGGAGCTGAACCGAGAAGAGATCAGACGAACCGGGTGAGAAATGGCCACGTAGGGCAGCCCGTGCACATAGTCACGACCCGTGCGTGTGCAGGATTGAAGAACTGGAGGTTCGCATTGACGCACGGGCTGGTCGTGCGTAAGCGCACGGCCAGTGCGTCTGTGCGGGTTTTGATAGTTTCAAGTCGTATTAATTTAGGTTTGGCCCAAAGGGAGTATAAATAGAGACAAGCACTACAAGAAAACTGGTAATAGACATCGGTTAAAAGATAGTAGTTTTCAGTTTTTTGTGATGTCTTTTAGTATTTAACATCAAATTATAATTGAAGCGATCTGTATGACCGCATTTCCTTCCATTAGACATCGTGTTTTCGAAGAGATGTCATTAGCTACCCCATTCTAGGTTTATAACATCACTCTTAACATTGGTTTTTTAAAAATTGATGTTAATCTTATTTTTATTCACTTAAAAAATATAAAAAATTATTTTCCCCAAAACTTGATTCAGCCCAATTCTCCCACACTTAAATATTTTTCTCAACAGCCCTAATTTCGTCCACCATGTCCCTACCGCTCACCATCACCGTTATCTTTGTCGGCTTCTCCACCACCATCATCGGCAGCGCTCCACCACACCCAAAATAAATCCCTCTTTCATCTTAATAAGCCCCGACAATCACGTCCTTATCTCTCTTCACCACACCCAAAAAAATCACCACGACGTCCCCGCAAGACATAGTCAGCTTGCAGCAGCATCACCACCACACAAGGCCAGCTGCACACACGGTCAAAATTTTAACAACATCCAGCGATTAATTTCTTGGACAATAGTTACCACTTCGTGCTATGGGCATACATAGCTTTGCAGAAACTTGATCCATCATGTACTATTCATGGTCATTTTTTTTACAACTGTGAGATTTTTATTTGGAGACAACTGATGAATGCCATCGTGTAGATATTCATTATACATTTTCAATGGGAAATATGAATTCATTTTATTCAACTGATTTTGAAGACAATTAGGCACTTAGACTGCCGAAGGTTAAGTTAATGGATGATTTGATGCTCTGGTGTGTCTTTTCAATTTATTGATTTGTTTGATAATTAAGAAAATATGCTTGTTACTGTGTTATATCTCTTAACATATTGTCTCTATTTAAACTAAGAAGGGGCCAGAGCAAAGTCCTCTTGCTACTCAGTCACTTTTGAGGAATTTGATGATAATTATGCACTCTACTCTAACTAGACACACAAAGTCTAACATCTGGTTTGGTTTTTTCTGCACAAGGGTGATATTTATCAACAATTGCTTCTTTCTGCTTCAGAAACAATTTATAAATATTTGTTGTTATCTCAGGAAATATAAATTGCAAAGCATTTTGTTTATCTATAATGCATGCTCCTGTTATTTGTAGCTTGCTTCAGGCGCTATATGTACTTCTAATGTGCAAAATGTTACTAGTGCTATAAAATGAGATTTATCCAAGGAACCTGGTTAGAGCAATGTCCATTTGCTAGCAAGAGATTGACCTGATATTCCTCACAATTATTACTATATTGCTGGTGGAATCATTGGAGATTTTCATTTTGTAGGTATATGAATTACTCTTTTTTATATGCTCCTATTTCTAAACCTTTGAAAGTGTGTCACAACTTTTTCTTTTAAGTATATAATTTAGTTTGAATCCATGCGAATAAACTCTTTTGGTTTCTAACTTGTACTGTAGTTCTAAATATTACTTTTTATTTACTTTGTTGATATCCTATAGGGCAGAAACACCACTCTTGGAGAGAATATCTGTTTAAATGTGACATGAGATTGTAACCTATTAAATCATTCGGTGAACATGAACTCCTGTAATTTCCCTCAAGACGAAAGCTCGAAGAGGAAGATATACATGTTTCAGATATCATAGAAGATATTATTGAACTTTTGCTGTCCAGATTGAAAGAGACGGTATTATATTTCAAATGATTTGATTGATGTGAAAGCTTTTGATTATATACTAAGCAAACCATATATCATAAATGGTAGAAATTGTTCATATATGTTTGGTTTTCATTGTGAATGAATTAGAATAAAAATATTTTTGGGAAAAAAAAGAAACACTGCCCAAGGGTCTTGATGGAACAAGAGCTGAAAGTGAAGACTGAACTTATCAATAAGCAAGAGAGATTGATTCAAAGATTGATGACGGAGTTGAAAAACCAATTAGACAAACACAATATTGAGTTGGAAAGAGTGTAATGGAATGAAAACAAACACATTTTGTGTTTCGGAGTTGTGTGAAATTTTCCAACGCCACAAATTAGTGATCTTATTTTCGGCTGTGGACATGTTCGTCAATTTAGAAGATAAAAACAATGATATTTTAGGTCCCATAGTATAATACATGAATTGTGCATTTATGATAAAAAAAACAATGATATTTTAGGTCCCATAGTATAATACATGATTCTGGGAGACTAAAGTAATGATGAACTGTGTGAAAGATCTGTGAAGAGATTGTGCATTTATCTTGGACTGTCAACGATTGGACACATTTTGTATTGCATTTTTTTAGGTGAGTTATTTCAAAAGCCTTGAAAACTGATTTGTGCAATACTCATTGGACAGAATCATACAATTAGCAAAACAAGCTTGCAATAGTTATTTGCATCGTTTGAAGTGTATAAATAGTTATTTGCATCATTTGAAGGGTATAAACTGGTCATGAACTGAATTGTCACTCTTATAATGCTTACGGGAGTTGACAGGAATAAAAATGTCACTAGTTACTGGTTTATCAGTAAAACCTCTTCAAGAAACTTGATAAAAAAGTTTACTAAGTAGCATGAGATGTAAACTCGGCTTCAAGTAAAATGAAACACTAACAACTTGGTATCAAGAAGTTCATAATTAGAAACTGTGAGTAAAGAGAAAAGCAAATCTAGTATCTACCAAGTAGTAATTACAATAAAGATATTACACTGGTTACTGGTACAACTGATACACCGGAGAAAATTATCAAGGTATGTAATTGCATTCTCAAGTTATTATTCTTTTGACCGCATGTGTGTATACTTGTAGAATTAGCTGATTTCCATGATCTAAGTCTAACTTTGATGCTACCATTCTAGTATATTTTAAATTTCATGAGGATGCTTGAACTATGGTAGGAGTATGTTGCTCTGTTTCCATTCTTTTCTTTTTATGTGGTTGATTGTAAATAGCTAATAGGATTCCACTACAGCAATCATCGCATGATTGTACTAGAGCCTAGTGCATTTGTATGCTTGTGAGGGTTATTCAGATGTATTACATCAACTTATGCCTTCTATGAGTTGAGAAAATAAAGTCTTCAATTGCAAAATGTAAGCAACCAACAAAGTTAGATCGATCAATCAATCTTGTACATAATAAGCCAAAGAGACCTTGTCACCTGTAACACTGACAATCTGTTGAAGATTTTTTTCAGTTTTCTGCTATTGCATGATATTGTATGGAAAGTGAGGAAGAGTTTGGACTCCTAGTGTTAGCTTTTACTCCAAATATATAATCATAATGAAGTGAATATATGGATTAAATATGTCACTGAATTCATAAAGACGAGCACTTGTCAATTAGCATTAAAATTACCAAAGATTGAATTTTGTAAGTCATAAGTTAGGTAAAAGAGTTAGTTACTTGAGATCCTTTTTGTTGTAGATCCATCAACTTAATAGTTGGCTTTATTAGCTTACACATCTATATTTGGCTAGAGCTTAACATTTGACTATCAATACGAGCGTTGGTCTATCAATCTCAGAAGAGCACATCTTTATTTTCTGTCTTGATATCCATTTACATGGGAACAAGCTTATTTTCATTCCTTTAACCTTTGCATATTTCATATAGTAATGCTGATCACATTATAATATACAAACTACAAGCTTGAAATTCGCATGTGCTTATCAATTAGCTTATGAGTCATGATTATTATTTTTAAATGATGAATAAATGTGCTTATCGATTAGCTTCTGAGTCTTGATGATTTAACTTTGTTTTATTTATGTTGTTCTGTTTTTTGTTAGGAGTTGCTGGTTAAGAGTTGTTGCTAGATGTTGTTGGATTGTTAGGTTGGTGTAGTTGTTGGTGGTTGTTGATGAATTATTTGGGTAATTATGTAACGGGAAGTTGGTTGTTTTGCTTGCTATTTGCTGAAAAGATATAATTGCAGATTGCAGACTTGGGACATAATTGTTATGAGTTATTGCTTGCTATTTTTATGATGTTTTAGGTTGTTCTATTGTTTCTTTTTTGAACTTAATCAATCGGTTACTTGGTCATGTTTCTAGCTACATGATTTGTGTTGTTTACTATTTGTACATGTTGTTTGGAGTTGATGACATTGTAATGACTCTTTTGGAAGTGATTTTAGTATGGATATATGAATCAGTAGTCTTGTTTCATTTCAAGTGAATTGTTTCCTTAAGTATAGTGTATAAATATTAGAAAATTGATGAAAGGTTGCTTCTCGCTTTGAGGTTTGATGGTGGATGGTTGTTACTTGTTTTGATGGTGAGATGGTTGTTTCTTGCTTTGGTGGTGGGATGGTTGTTTCTTTCTTTGTGAGGGAGATGATTGTTGATGTAAAACCATTTTAATAAATGGCAGGCAATTGTTTTTAAATTAAAAACCGACTTTGTTTAAAATATTCGACATCAGTTTTAAACTGACATCTAAAACATATAAAAAGGTATTTTTAAATGTGAATGACATCGGTTTATGGTCGTTTTCTAAAACGTTTAACACATCGATTTCTAACCGATTTTGTTCCTAACAATATCGATGTTCAACCCAACACTATAACATCATTATTGTTAGAAATAAAATCGGTTAAAACTGATGTCTTTTTGATGTAACAACATCGTTTTTTACATGCTTAAAATCGTTGTTGAATATGCATACATTTAACGTTTCACATAGACATCGGCTAAAAAACGATGTCCGTGAGCATTTTTCTTGTATTGGAGGCGGCCCCAAATGAGAGGATACACTTACTTTTACCCTAGAAAGCAGAGAAAAGAGCACCCTTCTATCGGAGGAATCGAGAGAAAGATCAAGGTCACATCCACACGCTTAAGGATTGAAGATTGATCGAGAGATCACCGATATCACTGAGTTTTCTTACTCCATTGTATCTTTTATTTTCACTTAATTTGGTATGGACATGAACAATTTGTCTATGAGTTGTTTATACCCCATGTCCGGATAAACACCTTGTGATTCCGGGGTTTGTGATTAGGTTAATTGATACTCTTGTTTGATGTTTAATTTGAATTGAAGTTATTATTTCGAATATTATTCGAGTACTCTGTTTTATTTCTTGTTTTATCATATCACCAATGGTTTAACATGCTTGATGTATTGATTCATAATTCGAGATATGAGTTTCAATGCTAGATCTTGAGTGCTTGACATGAATATTTTGTATGATTGAGAAGTCTGTGAGTATTTGTGAGGATAACTGATCTTTTATACTTTTGGGAGTTGGTTATCTTATGTTGAGTAGAGATGCTAGCATAGATAATTCAATCAACGTTTTTATTGTGTCTCGAGAGAGAGGATAAAATACTTTTGTGATCGTCTTATAGGGAAGATAGATAATAACTTTGGTTTTGATTAATCGGATAACAAGAGGGAGATTAACTGAAACCATAACCCTGGAATCCATTCATCCACTTCATCTTTTCAATCGAAACTCCTTACTTTGTTCTTTTATGATAAAATATTGTCTTAGTTTTACAAAACAACAATCAACTTTCGATCGTCTAAATAAAAATAATAATATTACAATCTCAATACTTAGTGCATAATTTATTAGTCTCTGTGAAATTGATATTGCTTACCCTATTTATTAACTACGCCATTCACTTGCGGTGAAACCAAAAATAAGGCGAACAAGTTTTTGGCGCCGTTGTCGGGGAATAATTAAATTTTTAGTACTAATATTACGATAAATAGAATTATTTTTAATTTAGATATTTTTTTCTTTTTATTTTATTAAATTCCACTCCTATAGTGTTTGATTTGTTTCTTTTAGTTGGTTCAGATAGTACATGAACACTCGCTCAAAGCGAAGGGAATTAGCACCGTTCATACCGGAAGTTGAAGCTTTTGCCAGGCAAATAAGTGCAGCTACTAAACGAGCAGACAGAAATCCAGATCATAGTATGGAGGTTGTGGAAGAAAACAACGAGGGTAATAACGGAGGTAACAATGGGATCAATAGGATCAATAATGAGTTACCGATACCAGAAGCTCCAGCAGTCCAACAACAAGCGATTCGCAATTACTTTCACCCTCAGACAAATTGCAACTATGTTAGAATTTCCCATATCCCAATAAATGCTAACAACTTTGAGTTGAAGCGAGCGTTGATTTCCATGATTCAACATAACCAGTTTGGGGGATTTGCAACTGAGGATACCAACTCTCATCTTGCACACTTCATGCAAATTTGTAACACGATTAAGATGAATGGGGTGTCGGATGATGCTATACGTCTGCGCCTATTCCCTTTCTCTTTAAGGGATAAGGCAAGAAACTGGTTAGGCACATTAACTCAGGGGAGTGTGAATACTTGGGATGAATTGAGCCAGAAGTTCCTATTCAAATTCTTTCCACCAAGCAAGACATCATGGCTAAAGAGTGAAATCACTCGATTCGAACGATTCGACTACGAGCCACTATACGAGGCACAGGAGATATTGCAGGCTTTATTAAGGAGGTGTCCGCAACATGGGTTTCCAGAGGATCAGCAACTTTGCTTCTTTTACAACGGGTTGATGGGACAAACCAGATCATTTGTGGATGTCGCAACAGGAGGAGTTTTACTAGCAAAATTCCCACAAGATGCATTCAACTTGCTTGAGGAGATGGCAATGAGTAGCTATCAGTGACCCTCTGAGAGGATAAATGTGAAAAGTGTAGCCGAAGTTTCTGATTCGGACCCAATCAAAGCATTGACGGCTCAGATGACAGCATTGACGAATCAGTTGAGTGTTTTAACTTAAGGGGCAGAGGCAATCTTTGTCAATAACCAGAATTTCAAGAATTACCGGAATAATTTGACTCCCACGCATTATTATCCAAATTTGAGGAATCACAAAAATTTCTCTTACGCAAATACGAAGAACGTAATGCAACCACCACCGGGTTTCAGTGTGACCAATAGAGTCATTAATGCGGAGGCTAAACCATCTTTGGAGAACGTTCTTACCTCTTTTATGAGTTAGACGAGTTTATTTATGAATTGAACGAGGAACCGATTGAATAAAGATGAGGCTAAGATAGACAAGATTGAGGCACATGTCACGCAATTCGCTAACACTATGGGCTCACAAATGAAAAATTTAGAAACTCAGATTGGCCAGTTAGCTACGATCATCGGTGGAAAACACCAGAAGGGCCAGTTTCCAAGCAACACTGAAGTCAACCCAAAGGAACAATATAACGCCATTCATCTGAGGAGTGGTACGGAGTACGAGGGTCCAAAAATTCCGGGAAGTGAACCACGCAAGGCCCGTGCGTCGAAGCACGAGCTGCCCGTGCATGGTGCCGAAGGAGACCTAGAACAAGACAGGACACGCACGACCCATGCGTATGCGCACGGGCAGACCGTGCATGGTGTCGGATGGTTGATTTCGACCCCTGGAGACAAACATACTGTAGCAAAGGGCGACGTTGAGTCGAGGATGGAAACAAGGGACATAAGGATGAACAAAAAGGGGCTGAGAAGCTTAAATCTTCCTCTAACTCTAATTTTTCAAAACTTTCTACACCACTCCCTTTCCCTCAACGTTTCCAAAAGAAAAAGTTAGGTGCCCAATTTGCTAAATTTCTGGACATCTTTAAGAAACTGCATATGAACATACCTTCTGCAAACGCATTGGAGCAGATGCCCAACTATGCGAAGTTTTTAAAGGATGTGATGTCCAAGAAGAAAAAGTTCGAGACCGTTAACTCATTCAAGAGTGCAAATACATCATTCGGAGAAACAACCTCAAAAGCTCAAAGATCCGGGAGTTTCAGCACTATCTCTTGTAAAATAGGGGGTGTATTCTTTGATAAAGCTTATGTGATTTAGGAGCAAGTATTAACTTAATGCCCTTGTTTTCAAGAAACTTGGATTGGGAGAGGTGAAGCCGTCCACGGTCACCTTGCAACTTGCAGATAGATCACTCACATATCCTAAGGGAATCGTAGAATATGTGCTCGTGAAATTAGATAAATTTATATTCCCCGTGGATTTCTTAGTGCTTGACATGGAGGAAGATCGCGAGGTCCTTTGATACTTGGGCGTCCATTCTTAGCCACCGCAAAGCCTTGATAGACGTGCAAAGGAGAGCTCACATTACGGGTTAATGATGAGCATGTTTTATTCTCTATCTATAAAAATTTGAAAAAACTCATGATGGTATAGAGTCTTTGCAAATCTTTATCGATCGTTAATTCATGTACTAATGCTCAAAACTTGAGTGATTATGTGTGCGTTTTAGATCATGTGTAGGAATTACCGAAAAGTGAGAAAGCAAAGCACATGAAGAGAGACAACATCTCAGAAGCAAGCATGTACTGCCGCTCGCACGATGCAAAAGAAAAAAATATGGCATTTGACCGATGTGTGAAACCTTCACTAGAGGCATTCAAAGGAGGCATGAATTTATGCGAGTTGGAATGGCAAGGAGAAATGCATGAAGAGATGGCATACATCACCTTGCGGGATCCGTGAGTGAGATATACAGGCGTCAAGATATAGACGTTCAATTTAGCGCTTGTTGGGAGGCAACCCAATAGCTTGTTTTTTTCTTTTTCATTTTTCCTTTACTTAGATAGGATTTACTTGTTTTCACTTATTTAAAAAAAACTGAGAAAGGACCTTCACATTGACGCACGGGCAGCCCATTCGCACACACACGGCCCATGCACAAATGCGTAGGTATTGGTCATCTTACGGCTTGACGCATGGGCAGGTCGTGCATCGTGCATCTACCATGCGTGCGTCAAGCGCTTAAAAACAAATTTAGGTCGCGATTTGGGCTTCTTTTTCTCACTTTTTACAAACCCTTGAGCCCTAAGTAAAGAATCCTCTCGCCCCATCTCAAAAAAATTTCGTAATTGCACTTGATTTTCACTACAAATCCGACACTTCCACCACACTACACACTAATCTTGCACAAACTTCGAATTTGGTTGGAGAAAAGCACCTAGGGCTTACAATTCTTCCCTCTTGCACATTCTTGGAATTTTTGGTAAGAATTACACGCTTTCTTTGAATTTCTTGTAGAATAAGTGTTGAGGATTGACATATGGAGCATGTTGTGATCGATTTGCTATGATTTACTTGGATTTTTCTTTGAGGCATATTATCAAACACCTTGTGGGCATCATGAATTGGTGAATAATTGGTTGAGTTATTGATTATTATTGAATGGGCATTGATATTTAGGGTGTTAGTGGCTTTGATTCTCTACAATTGTATTGATGTTGAAATAAGGGACTTAGTTCTTGATTGAAAACTTGTGGGGATGAAACATTATGCTCTTTGTGGATAGGAAATGCTAGACACGAATTCACTATATTCTTGTTGTTACTTGGTATATTCGGAATCTCACATATGCTTTTGCTAGGTACAATCTCAAAACAAGTGACAATGGCCGACATGAGAAGACGCTAGAGGGGGAGAGCACCACAAGAAGTTCATCTAGATAGCCGCGCAGCATACGGGGTAGAACTCTCTGAGGAAGCCGATTTGGAAAGATGGAATAGGTTGGTCACCCGACCTATGACCCCGACTAGGTATGCGGATGATGAATGTATCCAAATCCTTGGGATACATGATGATGTCTGGCAATTATTTGAGAGGGTCGGGTGGACGGCATTCATGAGAGGTAGATGGCCGACCTATAGAAGCCTCACACTCGAATTCCTAAGCACCTTCGTGGTGTGGAAGCAAGGGGGAGCAAATGAACCATTTGAGGTTGAATTCCAGCTGGGTAATGTGCGTAGGCGATTGTCCATCGCCCAACTAAACACCATCTTTGGGGTACCGACTAATGCACCTTTCATAACCTCGAGGGTATATAGCCAGTATGACTTCTGGCGACTACTAGTGGAAACATCGAAAACGGGTGTAATGGTCTACGAGGCACGCACTGCCAAATCCTCGTGGGTCCAGAATCTTTTTATCCCCGGTGGTGAGTGTCGTGTTGGGCAGTGGGAATGGATGTCCGACTCTTTGTTGGAAGAGGTACATGCCCTCCTCTTCCGTGATTATCTGCATTTAGCGTAATACTACCAGACTAATCCTCCTCTCACCCTTAATTGGATCCAAGGATCTAACATCAATGTTGAAGTGTCGGGCGATCAGAGTAATCATACCCCCAATCATGATGGTGCCCCGACTTTGCTTGGCCACCTGGTCCATCTGCTCTGTGAAATAGGCTGTTGTGTTATAAGGTGTATTGGTCAACATACACCATATCAGATAAAGGTACCTGACGGTCATGCCCCTATTGTTAGAGCTTGACATAGTCGAACTTTGGTGCCATTTTTCAGTAATTTTTACCGATTAAAAACTGACGACTTGCTTGAGAGTACTTTAGGGTTTCCGAGAGAAAAATATACCTTGCTTTTGTCTTGCTTGAAGATGAACAGTTTGTGTAAGTGTGAGAGAGAAGCTTGAAAACGTATATAAGGGCTATGAAAGGACAGTTTTTAGGATTTGAAATTTTTGATCGAGATCAACGGCTCAGATTAGAACGTCAAAACCGCATTTAATTCCTCGCATTTAGTGCGGCAGCATTTATATCCAATCATATGCTTCTTTGTGCACTTTTTATCAGACACGTCATTATTCTTGGCGACGTCATCTTTAAAAACATTCCCGCTCATTTAAAACGACTGCGTTTTTGTCACTTAGCTCATAAATGATTCAGCTTATATCCAAAGTGACTTAACTCGCTTCTCTCTTCTTGGTTCAATTTGTCACCGTCGCTAACTCGATCTGGTGACTTCCCGATATGGCTATTTCACTTGGTGATGTGTGAAACTTGCTCTTTTCTCATTTTCACATCTTTTATCTTTGCGATTGAGTCTTCCGAGTGTCAACTCAGCTCAATTAACCCTAGCTCAATTTTAATCTCTTCAAATCTTGATTCACATAGGGCTTAGTGAATATGTCGGCTAATTGCTTATCGATTCGTATATATTCCAAAGTGATGTATTTCTTTTCAACATGATCTCTTATAAAATGATATCGACATCAATGTGCGTTGTTCTTGAATGCAACACGATTCTCGTGTGATTGCAATAGCACTAGTGTTATCACACATAATTGGAATTTCTTTTTCTTCAATCTCATAATCTCTCACCGCTATCTCATCCATAAGACTTGGGCACAACAAATTGCCCGCAGCCTATGTACTTTCTCACCGTGGATGTGTCTATTGAGTTTTGCTTCTTGCTAAACCAGGAAACCAATCTATTTCCAAGCATTTGACATGTACCGAAAGTACTTTTCCAACTCTACATCCAAAGATAGTACCGAGTCTGAGTAACCAATAAGCATGAATCCACCTTCCTTTGGATGCCATAAGCTGACTTCTTGGCATCCCTTCAAGTACCTTAGGATTCTCTTAGCTGCAATCATGTGGCTCTCCTTTGGTGCAGATTGAAATCTTGCACATACACCTACTGCAAAGGTGATGTCTGGCCTGCTTGCTGTTAAGTAGAGCAATGATCCAATGAGTGCTCTATATCTTGTTTGATCTACATCCTTGTCATCTGCATTCATGTCCATCTTGATTGATGTGTTCATTGGTATTTTCATATAAAACTTCTCTTCCATACCAAATTTCTTCATCAAATCTCTGGTGTATTTTGTTTGACTTATGAAGGTTCCATCCTTCAATTTGCTTGACTTGAAGTCCTAGGAAGAAAGTCAGCTCTCCCATCATGCTCATCTCAAATTTTCCTTGCATGAGGTTTGAGAACTTATCACACAGCTCTTTATTTTTGGATCAAAAAATGATGTCATCCACGTATATTTGAACAAGTAGTATATTCTCTCCATCTTGAATTCTGAAGAGTGTTCTGTCCACTTTGCCTTTGGTGAATCCATTGTCAGTTAGAAATTGTGACAATGTATCATATCATGCTCTTGGTGCTTGTTTCAATCCATATAATGCTTTCTTGAGCTTATACACCTTATCTCCAATAGTCTTTTGCTCAAAACCTGGAGGTTGTTCAACATAGACTTCATCCTCTAGCAGCCCATTTAGAAATGCACTCTTCACATCCATTTGATACACAGTGAAGTTCTTATGTGCAGCATAGGGAAGAAACATTCTTATTGCTTCCAATCTTGCAACAGGAGCAAATGTTTCGTCAAAATCTATATCCTCTTCTTGGCAATACCCTTTGGCTACCAATCTTGCTTTGTTTCTCACCACATATCCTTCCTCATTCATCTTGTTTCTGAAAACCCATTTTGTGCCAATAACATTTTGATGGGTTGGCCTTTGCACCAATTCCCATACTTTGTTTCTTTCAAATTGATTCAGCTCTTCTTGCATGGCTTGAATCCAATGTGTGTCATCCAGTGCTTGAGACACATCTTTTGGCTCTATTTGGGAAATAAAACAAGTAAACATTGCTTCATGCTGTGCTCTGGATCTGGTTCTTATGTCATCTCTTACATCTCCAATAACTAACTCTGGTGGATGGTCTCTCAGCCATCTCACATTAGGTAGGAGCAAGTCAGCTGGATTCAGCCGTCTCGCAGCTAAGTTGTCTTGAACAGCTCTTTCATCTTCATTCATCTGTAGACTTTCCAGCTATTTTTGAGATTCAGCTATCTCATGTTCATCTTGGTCGATTGCTCTTACTTCAGCTTCAACATAGGGACTCTTCTGCATAGTTGGCTGATTCATCTTGTCAGCTAACTCTTCAATGTCTTCTCCATTCACATTGGGTTCAACAAAAACCACATGGATAGGCTCTTCTGTGACCATAGTCCTCTTGTTCAAACACTATAGGCTTTGCTCTCAGGTGAGTATCCCAAAAAGATACCTTCATCAACTTTAGCATCAAAAGCTGTCAAATTATCCTTGCCATTATTATGGATAAAGCATTTACATCCAAATATCCTGAAGTATCCAACATTTGGCTTTCTCCCCGTCCAAATTTCATAGGGAGTCTTGGTTAATTGCCTGTTTATCATGCATATATTTTGAGTATAGCATGCTGTGTTAATGGCTTCAGCCCAAAATCTTTTAGGCAATCCACCTTAAATAACATGGTCCTTGTAGCTTCCTTGAGAGTTCTGTTCCTTCTTTTTCAGCTACTCCATTCTCACGGAGTCCTTGCTTTGCAGATAACTCATGAGCAATACCATTTTCAACACAATACTGAGTAATTATCCCATTGACAAACTCAGTTCCTCTATCAGACCTTATTTTTATAATGGTCTGGCTCTTTTCATTTTGAACCCTTTTCATCAGTTGAGGTAACTTCTGTAATGTTTCCTTCTTTTTGCACATGAATATTGTCCATGTATATCTTGAATAATCATCTACCACCACTAAGGTGTATTTCTTTCCACTTATCTTTGGTGTTTAATCGACCAAATAGATACATATGCAACAGATGTAATATCCTTGTTGAAGAAGGACTTGGCTTCTCCTTGAAAGAAGATTTTATTTGCTTTCTCATCTGCCATGCATCACATACATTTTCTTTCTTGTACACTGAGTCTGGCAATCCTTCCACAAGATGACTTCTTGCAAGCTTGTTGATTATCTTGAAGTTCGATGACTCGGCTTTTGTGCCACATCCAACTTGATTCGGCCTCTTTGCTACCGTGACAAGTGCTTGGTGTAGCAGTAGACCAATCTACCACATACATATTCTTCTGTCTTGATCCTTGCAGCACTATTTCATTTGATTCAGTATCTTTGTGTTAGAGAATTTTCTAACCGCAAGTCTACGGTGTCAAGTTTTAATATAGTGAAAGTAAGGTTGTCATATCCACAGGGAATAATTATCGAATTATTGCTAAATACTATAATATAGTAGTCTAACTTTATTTAGAAATTCAATATTTGAGGGAGTTTATTATACTAAAATGACAAAAAAAATTAAGAATATGAAAATACAAATGAGTTTATCCAAATGATTAAATGAATTCTAGAGGTGCGATGAATCTAGTTATCCCTTATGTTATCAATATGGTTTATCAATCATCAATTACCAATTTATAAGTCAAGATTTCTACAATAATCATTTCCTCTCTCGAGTGCCAAATGATTTTAGATCTCAATTGGGAAATCAATATCTCTATAAAAATCACCAATTGAAATCTCAATACAAACTATGAATCTTGATAAATGACTTCAAAGGATTCACAAATCTTTCAATTCTATGAAATCCTAGGTTATCCTATTCCAAGGTCATATATTCAATTACCTCTCTCAAGTGTCAAATCAAATACACCAAACACTCTAAATCATTGATCAAGTAATTTAGAAGAAATAGATCCAAATAACACAAATAAATTGATAGATCTAGATTGACAAACCACAATCTCAAAACATAAGTCCAAACATAGATTACATCATCCCTCTAGAATTACAGAGTTTAGCTCATGATTAAAGAAAATGAATCCATAAGAATACAACAATACATCTTACAAGATATGAAGAAAGCAACAAAATAAGAACAAGAGTCGAGGGATCTTCTCTATTTCTAGATGATAGAGCCTCCAATCTTCTTCTCCAAGCTCTTCCCAAGATGTACCAAGCCTTCTTCCTTGTCTTATAGCTGTTTTCTTGTCTTCCCAAGGGTCCAAGATCCCTAATTTCAAGCCCCAAGGTTTGTATTTATAGTCCCACAAAAGTCCAAGAAAGAGGGTAGGTGAACCTGGGAATTTCCACCCCGGCGGCTGACAAAGATCATACTAGCAAAATAGCCGCCCGGCGGCTGCAGGCGCAGTTGCGCTAGCGCCACCACTCCTCGCCATCCGTCCCGCCTGTGCATCGCAAAGACGGGCGTTGGCGCCGCAACGCCCACACATGCTTCGCACTCTTGTTCGCGCCTGTGCCAGTCGCCCGCCTGGGCCCTAAGGCCAAAATGCAATTTTTTTCTTCTTCAAACATGATTTCTTCCTTCCTCGTGCCATTTTTTTAAATCGTTTTCTTCATTCTTCGGCTACCAAATCTGTATTAACTTTACATAGACACTTAATGACATAAATCGGACTCTAACGACTCTAAAACACCCAAAAATAATAAAAATTCCTAATCTAAAATGCTCGATTAGTTGGTAAAATACCAACTTAACACTTTGATCTGGGACACTCCCATATTGAATCCTACATTGTAGCCTTTGTAATGAGTTGGGCGATGCTTAGCATTGAAGTTGAGGCCTTCAACATATGCAACATCTCGTGATTTCCAATCCATTCTTATTGATGGATCCTGTGCCTTTGATTTCCCACGAGCTTCATTTCCTCTAAATATGACTTTTGCACCTCGACCTCCTTGAATTTTGACAGTTTTTCTTATTTCTGTCATATGTCCGGAAACGACCACTATCCATGTACCAGGTTCCTTGGCACTCACTTTCAGTCTTTCTTGAACCCGCAATCAAGGAAATTAGTTTTTAGGTACCCATACTTGTCTGCAGGTCCCGAGGGATTAGTGATGTAAGATGATCCAACCAACCTATAGCCAAAGAACTTGACTCTAAGAGGTTGCCATCAATCGCCATAATCATAGTGCACATTAGAAAATTGCTTGGGGGCTTTAGGTTCATACAAATTGTCTCTTTTGTCTGTATGCTGTGTGTGTGTTTTAGCAATTGCTTTCTTGGGATAGTTGTGATGTTTAAGTGTAGTGCCTGGTTGCATATGTGTCTTGATAATAGCTATTTTCCTTTGGAATGACCTTTCTTTGAGGTTTAGGTCTTTGCCATTTAGCTTGTATTCCATTGGTCATTGTTGATATTTCACATTGTACCAATCAGCTTGGTTTGGATAGTTTCTACCATTCCCATCATATATATTTTTCGGATGAAATTTAAGGGTTTTTGGTAGCTCTGTTTGTTTTTCACAGTACTTTCTATTTGGAGTTTGCCGAGGAACTCGGGATTTCTTCTCACTTGTCCTCTCAAAGATACTCAATGGTTGTTTTCCTTTTCCTTTATATCCAAGGCCGCTTTGTTTGTGATTGTGCTTTGGAGTAAATGTGGGTGCAACATTTGGTGTTTTGGATTTTTGAGATGCTTCATTGCTTGAAGATCCTTTTTCCAAAATCACTCTTGGAGTTTGACTGTGCACAAAGGAATTAAATCCTATGTCTGTCTTATCTCCACATTCTTTTTGACTCATGATAAGATCATCCAATGATTTGGATGCCTTTGTAAATGAGGCAATCACATTTTGAGGTCTTTTTCCGTCTTTTTCTATAGCAGACTATCTCTCGCTATTAATTTGGCATTCTCGAGTCTTCAACTTTGTGTTCTCATCGCTATGTGACTTAGAGTACTCGATCTTGAGTTTTGGCTTTTAATGGCTATTTTCCTCATTTAGAAGTGTGTGTGAGGATTTTATATGCTCAAAATATTTCATCATTTTGCCTAATGAATCATAAAGATCGGTGGGTGATGAGGTGTGTGTATCGCATCGCTATCACTTGAATCAATGAGATGAGTTAGAGTGTGCCTCATCTTCTTGATCCGGTTGATCTTGTTCTTTAGCCATAAGACAGGATCAAGGCTTCTTCTTCAGAATCACTTGAGTAGTCGGCTTCACTACTCTCGAGTCTCTCTTCTTTAGACTTAGTTTGTCTCGGCCTCTCGGCTTGACCAACATGGCTTTCTTCTTTTCTTGTCTTCTTTCTCTCAAGATTTTTCTTTCTTCTTCATTCCTATATTTGTTGGTGTGGATAGGAACAATCAACTCGCAAAATGTCCTGGTTGTCTGCGGTTCAACACGGTTCTCAACTCTTTGATCACTCTTTCTGTTCTTGGGTTATCGGCTCTCGATATTCAATCCTTTGATGCTCACTCTCTTGGGTGGCCTATCTTCCCTAGACTTAGAGGGGTTGAATGTCTCCTGGAGGTTTCACCCTTGTTTCTTTTGTAGTTCTTATTGAAGAACTTTTTGAATCTTTTAACCATTAGGGCAATTTCCTCCTGGTCTATGGCTTCCTTTGGTTCGATTCTCTTTCCATCCTTGACTACCGTCTGCAAAGGTATCTTGGGTACAACCTGTCTCCTCTTGCTCTTTTCTTCTCGGCTTAAACTCATAGGCTTTGAGATATGAGAATAGTTCATGGTTGAATGTCCTTGAGAGGTCCATTGAATGTCTCGAGCCATAGTCTTTATTTCCCATTCAACTCGGGAGGCTTTTAGGATCTTCATACACATCTCCTTTTGTGTATATTCCTTCCCAAGAGCCGAAAGCTCATTTGTGATTTCATGAATCTTGCATCTAGTGATCCATGGTTTCACTGCAAACATTTTGAAATTTTCAAATTTTTGAACATCAATAGACAATTTATTTTCTTTAATTTGCTCGATCCTTCACAAATTAAAGTTAGCTTATTCCGTTTCTTTTGCGGTTTTGCAAGATTTGACTTTGTTGAACATTGCTTTGTCCAAAGTCTTGTAAAGTATGTCCTTGCAACATTGTCCAAGTTGTATCTTTTCCTATCATCATTTGTCCACTCGATCTTTTGTTTTTCAATCATGGTCGGTCTTTCTTGAAAGAATGTTTCTTCTCCTTCAACAATACTTCCGCTTCTGATCGTGTTCACTTTCAATATTTGCGGTGGCCCATCCTCTATTACAAGCCACATTTCATCGTGTAGAGCATATAGATGAGCACGCATACGAATTTATTAATCATTAAATTCTTCAACAGTGAACATAGGAATGTGTGTCAAATTTGCTTCCATGATAATAACTTTGCTAAAAATGAAAGATTTTGAAAATGCCAGTGTTTAAAACCTTTCTAAGAAGATAAAGATCTAGTTGAAGAACTGTCGGAAGGCTCAATGAACCAACCGCTCCGATACCACTTGTAGGTCCCAAGGGGTGTGAGTAAGGTTTAGAAGGGGGGGTTAAATAAACCTTACTAACTTTTCGATTTTAGTCCTTTTAAGATTGTTACAGAGTTAACTCAAATAGTTGCGTCCTTGAGACACAGCTTAGTTGGTTATTCAGCAGAGTTAGCCACTCAACAGACTCAATAGAGCTGTTGATAGAATAACTCAGTTGTTTAACCTGAACTTTAGCTTGGCTGTGTTGGTTTTATCAACGGAAGACTTAACACCCTTTGTATTATTTTTAAACTTATTTTAACACTTGATTTAAGCACTTGGTTATTAATGAGTTGGATAGAAAATATGAGTTTTTCAGCAGATATGATGTAAGTATGCAGAAATGTAAATGTGCTGAAAAATAAATGACACAGTTAATTTTTATAGAGGTTCGAAGATGGGGTAATTCTTCTAATCCTCTTTTTTCCAACTCCTGGAGGAATCCACTATGTAATAGATATGTTTACAAAATGGTTATCGATCTATAGACAAACCTTTGGTCACACAAAGTGGCTTCTCTTCCAACTCGGCTTCTTCACAGTGGCAGGCGGTTGTCTTGCTACTTGACTCACTTTCTCAAGCTCTTGGATTTGATCACGAAGCCCTCCAATAACTTGATACTGGTTCGACCTTGAACCTTCCTACATTCCTCCTTGGAAAGTAGACCCCTTTTGATTCTTCAAAAGTTTCCTCTTCAACAGATTTGAAGTTGTCTTTCCTTCACGACTTGTGTTGAATCGATTTCCTTCGAGTTTCGGGCTTGAGGATTTGCTTGAATATACTTGAGAATATTTGCGGTCAATAGCTTGAATAATGCTTGCTTGTTCGTGGTTCAGTAACCTTTTCTCAATGAAATTCCTCGGCCTTTTATAGTGAACTTTTGAAATTTTGCGATTGAAGAGATAGGTTGATTTCAAAAGTCACTTGTGTTCGTTGGCTTGTCTTGTTGCAATCCTTGATGTTGACATTTCCTCGTATTAAATGTCTTGCAGCGTTGCATCGTTTCTGACACTTGGTGCAGTGCTTCACATTGGTTTGTTCCTTTTGCACACAACTGGAACTAACACTTTATCTCTGACAACTTTAACTTGTTACCATTCTAAGTAACATTCTTGACTTTCATCAACGGATCTCAATCAGTTGTCTTGACTTGATCATAGATCTTTTATTCCCAGGTGACTTGAGTTAGATTCAATCCTTGGATAACTCATCTGTCACTTCAACTTGAGACTTGGCTTCTTGAGTTGACTTGACTGACTCTTCACACAGCTGCTTCACAGCTGATACTTCTTCAGTCGAGTTCTTGTCTTATCTTCTTTGCCATACTCAGTTGTCTCGCAGCGGAGTCTTCCCTTTAGTCTTCAGTTGACTTCTTGTATACCCAGGCATAGCTGACTTGACTCAGCTTTTCCAGCCCTATCTATTACAATGTAAATTACAAGGAAAATGGGGTGCCAACTTTCTAGTTTAAGTTTTACATGGTATTCATCAAAATCTATAAAATAAATTTCCTAACACAAGCCTGTGAGCTTTTGAGCCTTTACTGCTTTCATTATATGCGGTCTTGTTTGTTGCTTTGAGTGTATCATTCGTGTTGATTAGAATTCTAAAACTTGCTCTGATATCTCTGTCAAGGCCACATGTTGTATGTGATTTGGGAAAATGACATAAGGCTATTTTTGTTCTTAAGCCTTTCAAGCCTTTTGCCTACCAAATGATATGAGTTCCCTAGTTAGCCAATTTGAGCCTGTTGCCTAAATTTTTTTTATAGCCACATTTCAAGCCTTAACTTGATATATATGTTACCTACACTTGAGCGTATAACATTGAGTAAGGGGATTGAATGAGGATGAATGGGATGAAATCAAGAATTTAGATAATTGTGCGAGAGTTGGTTTATTGGAATAAAAGAAGAAGAAAAATGGAAAAAAGTAATGATGAATACTCATGAAAGAGTCGGAAAAAAGAAGCAAAAAGGAAAGGAAAAAAATCGACTTTATGGATGAGTTTACTATGAATGAACTTGTAGGCTGGGGATTGTAATGTGAGGTGAAAAAAATCTTGAGTTCTATAAAAGAAAAGGAAAATGGGAGATGAAAAGTTGATGAAAACGAGAGGTGATTTGAGTAGCATATTGGGTTTAAATGAGGATGATTGATTCGAATGAAAGATGTGCTTACCAGTCTATACGCTCGAGTTTGAGTCACTTTATCTATATTTCCCCACCCTAACCAAAGAGCCTTCATTACAACCAAATGAGAGCATTGCGGTAAAGAATTTGCCGGAGATTTGAGACAATTTGCAAGCTTATGGTGATTCTTCATCATTGATATGATTTGAGCGTAAACACGTCCCTTATACACTTGAGAGGAGAGCATACACTTGATCAGTGAGAGTCGTGATTCAAAGAATTTGCCATGGTTTTATTGAAACGTGTTCTGTGTTAGATATTTGAGGCTTGGTTGATTCATTGCTTGAAGCTTATGGATAAGAAGCATGAGTTTTGATGTGTTGTTCTTGATTATTGTTGTTCATTCCTCCCACTTGTGTTTTGTCTTGTTTATAAAGCATTGACCGGGAATGTCAATAATTTAAGTTTGGGGATTTGATTAGTATGAGTTTTGCATGTATTTTGGGAATAATTGTGGATATAATAGGTTGATAAGCATGCATTAACTTAGTAAAATGGGCCATGTTCGCATATTGTGAAAAAGATATTACGCTTTGCTCGTTTTGCAAGAAATAAATGATATTTGGAGTACTTTTGTGGCAAATAAGAGCATTGCAGTAAAGGACCATCAAGAATCGAGCGAATATGCAAAGTTTGGAACTGAACCGAGAAGCGATCAGAGAACTGGGTGAGAAATGGCCACACAAGGACAACCTGTGTGCATAGGCATGGCCCGTGCGTGTGCGGGGAAAAAACTGGAGGTTCACATTGGCCTTGATGAATGCATTCGAGAGAAAAATAGATGCTACGGCTTGGCCTTGCAATTCGGTCGTATGTAAGCGCACTGCCCGTGCGTCTGTGCGGGTTTTGACGATTTTAAGTCGTATTAATTTAGGTTTGGCCCAAAGGGAGTATAAATAGAGACAAGGCAGGCCCAAACGAGGGGCTACACTTACTTTTACCCTAGAAAGCAGATAAAAGAGCACCCTTCTACTGGAGGAATCGGGAGAAAGATCGAGGTCACATCCACACGCTTGAGGATTGAAGATTAATCGAGAGATCATCGATATCCCTGAGTTTTCTTACTCTATTATATCTTTTATTTTCACTTGGTTTGATATGAACATGAACAATTTGTCTATGAGTTGTTTATACCCCATGTACGGCTAAATACCTTGTTATTCCGGGATTTGGGATTAGGTTAATTGATACTTTTGTTTGATGTTTCATTTGAATTGAAGTTATTATTTCGAACCCTATTCGAGTACTCTGTTTTATTTCTTGTTTTATCATATGACCAGTGGTTTAACATGCTTGATGTATTGATTCATAATTCGAGAGATGAGTTTCAATACTAGATCTTAAGTGCTTGACGTGAATATTTTGCATGGATTGAGAAGCATGTGAGTATTTGTGAGGATAACTGATCTTTTATACTTTTGGGAGTTGTTTATCTTATGTTGAGTAGAGATGCTAGCATAGATAATTCAATCAATGTTTTTATTGTGTCTCGAGAGATAGGGTAAAATACTTTTGTGATTGTCTTATAGGGAAGATAGATAATAACTTTGGTTTTGATTAATCGGATAACAAGATGGAGATTAACTGAAATCATAACCATGGAATCCATTCATCCACTTCATCTTTTCAATTGAAACTCTTTACTTTATTCTTTTATGATAAAATATTGTCTTAGTTTTACAAAACAACAATCAACTTCCGATCGTCTAAATAAAAATAATAATATTACAATCTCAATACTTAGTGCATAAATTTATTAGTATTTGTGGGATCGACCTTGCTTACCCTATCTATTAACTACGCCGTTCACTTGCGGTGAAGCTAAAAATAAGGCAAACAGGGCCTCCCTCGGATAATGCCAGGGCCCGTCAAACATTCGTTGGTGTTGTAGACAAGTTTCTTATGGAGAATTTACCAGTTTCGGAGAAGAATTTGGACTCACTTTTTAAAAACTTTAACTCGGAGTGATCTGTACTTTTTAGCAGCATCATTTTCACTATTGTTTTTTAAAGATATTTTAAAAAAATATCAAATTTTTAAGCTAGTTTATGTTGCTAGCATTTATTTGCATTTTTTAAGGTAGTAATAGCAATAATTTAGAAGAAAAAAAAGTAGAGGTAATAATTGGCAAGAGGAGGTGGGTGGTTGAATTGCCCAAGAAATGACAGTGTGTTCAAAGACACAGGGCACATCTATCGTCAAAGCAAAATGTGGGTCACCACTCACCACCATTCCACTCCACATTTTGTTATTTATTAATTTTACTGTCATCTTTACTAAATTAATCCTACTTAAACACTTGTTCATTTTATTACGTAATATGTAAAATCGTACTAGGGATTAAAGCTGGCACGAATAAGTCACGAACGCATAGTGACTATTGTTTCAAGGAAACAATTGATTTTTAGAAGGGAGAAAAAAAGGGTCATCAAAGTAGACAAAATGAATGGAAATTTGAACAAGATGATAAGTAGGGGTTGGATGAAAGTTGTCGTAACTCGAGTACTAAAGATGTAGACTTTTGCTTCTCTAGATTTTTTAATCTTGATATATATGCACAAATTATTCCATCCTTTTCAATTCTTTAAATCATATCAGAAAGAAACCCGGTCTAGTCTTAAAAGGATTATATATATAATTTGCTCCTATTACAATGATTAATCTCAAAAAAATTGAAAGATTCAAGTTCAACATCCTTCCAAAGGATGAGCAAGTGATATCACTTGAGTTACAAGACTCGTGATATTTTGCATTTCTCAATTCGTTCGGAACTAATAAATATAAACTCTATTTTTGCCTTTTGATAGGTACAAAATTGGTGGTAACCGGGTAAGGATTAATGGCGTTGCTCCTTCATTTCAAATTTAAATAAATGACAATGATATGTGAATATGCATAAATTTGAAGGGCATGTACAATAATGTGCTTTTGTTGAGGTTTGTGTTCGTAAAAAGCTGGGAAAAAAGCTAAGGTCCATTGAGAGAGGTTGGTTTGAGGTTTTTTAAAAAAAAAAAAAAAAATTGTTACTTTTCGAAAAACTAAAAGTTAAAAAAAGAACTTTGAGGGATGCGCGTGACAACACATTGCACCAAGATGGAGCATTTTTGTCACTCGCGCGTGGGGGAGGCAAAATCAACGCCTCAACAGCAACAATTAATGGGGGTTTTTTAAGTTTGGTCTAATCAAATGGGCTTTGTTCAAGAATAGACTTACCTATTCTAAACATTCTTTAAGGGTCTTCTTCTATGTTAAATGTCCAAATTACCCTTTCTTAACTTTAACATCCCAACAACCCTTCCATTTCAAAAGGTCTAAAATACCCCCTATTATTTCATCCGAATTTTGTGTATTTCAACCGAATTTTTGGGGTGTTTGTGCTTCAACCAACCAAAATTGTACATCTCCTCCTTCCCGATCTTCGACATTGCAGGAGAAATCAACATTCAGGTTTGAATTTTGTTCTTCTGGCCTTATGGCATGGTTTTATTCAATTTATCTGACATTTCATTATTTCTCGAGTAGATGAAGTCGATTAATTGACTGTTGTGTATTTGTAGAACTGGGTCATTTAATCGACTCCAATCAGTCAGCCAATCGACCAGTTGTAATGCGTCGATTGAATGACTTATTTGGGGCAACATGAGTCGATTAAACGACCCAATTCTGCAAATACGCAGCTGATTGATCGACTTATTTAAAATCAAACAGAACTGCGCTATAGTTTCTTGTCCTATTATTTAACATTTTTATCTTCAATTTAATTGCAGATAACATGTCTTTACCGTTTTGGATTACCGCGTATTATTTTGGACATTTTGTTAATAACAATGAAAAATGGCAATGGGTATTTAGTGATGGCATGCATGCATCAGGAGTTCCAATAACTACAAAAACTTCATATGAAGAGTTATATTCTAAGGTACAAAAAATTTGCAAAGTTGATCCCAATTTGCATGATATGGAGATGGGATTTATTTCTCCAGGAAGCATACAATCTTTTCAAATTCTGTCCGGATTACTTGATTTAGGAGTGCAATGGTACTTGGCTTTCAATAAACAAGGTTGATTATTCCCTTGTGTATAACCCTTGTGATAAAAATAATTGTGACGTGCACGGGGCGGCATAATGTAGTTGATCGTGATGTGCAATCGAAAGATGGATATCATAATTTTGAGGTGGAAGAAAATAATCACGGACAATGATCGAAATGTGAATGCTATTTGGGATGGGTTGGAGGTAATTCGAGAATCTCCTTCCAATAATTTTAACGGTGATGCGTTTACTACACCGCCGAGACTTGATTTTAATCATCAAGCGGAGAAGAAAATCGATTCACAAATGAGCACCTTCTTTCTTCGGTTGGAAGTACATCATGAGTTGTACCGTTGATATTGACTTGAATGTTGACCAAGTATTTGATACCAAGAAAGAGCTTCAAGAAGTTGTGCACATGATCGCATTGAAATACAATTTCCAGTTCAAAATAAAAAAAAATCGAACAAGAATGTGCACACAATTGTGTGTGTTGATAATGGCGTTAGCGAGCAACAAAGTTCTCAGACTGTGATTATTTTCAGATTAGAAAATATACACCAGAACATATTTGCGCTCTAAATTTGTCTACCAATGATCATAGACAAGCAAGATAGTGGATCATTGGAAAACATATCATGTCAATGTTTGAGGATTGCAACACTACTTATAGACCTACTGATGTTGTGAATGAAATTCGTCGAGACTTTCGCATCGAAATAAGTTATCAAAAAACGATGAGATCTAGACAAACTGCATTAGCATATATAAGGGGTTCACCTGAGGATAGTTACACCAAGTTGGCCACATATGCCCATAACTTGAAAGTAGCTAATCCAGGAACTATATACTCTTTAGAGGTTGATAGTGAAAACTGCTTCAAGTACTTTTCTTGGCATACGGGCCCTACATTCGTAGGTTTCACTCTTCAATGCGCCCAGTAGTTATTGTGGATGGAACATTTGTAACTGAAAGATATAAAGGTACATTGATTATCGCTACTTGTCAAGATGCAAATATGCGGTTTATCCTCTTGCATGGGTTGTTGTTGATTAAACGATGCTTCGTGGCATTGTTTTTTATGAACTTGAAAGGAATAACAGGTGACCAAAAAGACCTTGTTGTGATATCCTGATTACGGGGAGTCTTATCGATGCAATCCGCATCGCTTTTTCAAAATGCACGCATGCTTATTATATTTATCATATCAAAGGCAACTTGAGGATTTGAATCGAAAAGATCGATACTATCTCCTTTTTAACAAAGCGGTGACGCATATACAATAGAATAATTTCACAAGTATATGTGCCAAATTCAAGCTCTTGTGAGAAAGGTTAGAAGTGTCTTAATGATACAAATTTTGCTACTTGGGATAGGTCATATTTTTCAGGAGACCGTTATAATATCATGACGTCAAAAATGCGAGTCTCTGAACTCAGTGTTTAAAAACGCCCGACAAACTCCTATACTTGCATTGTTAGATAGTATTGGAAAAAAGTTGTAGTCATGGTTCTTGATGCATGTAAAATATGCGTGCATTTTGGGGCTTAAAATGATATATATTTGATGCATTTGCACGTATATTTAGTGTGATTTACTTGGTTTTCTTAGAAGGGTGCATATTCTTGTAACTTTTTACAGGAAATGGAACTTAAAACGAATAAATATCAGTTGAAAGGCCCGGATAATATTAACAAGTGCGAAGAGATTATCAAAAAGACGAAGAAAACGGACATGAACACATCGCACGGCCGGACCATGTGGTGCCACACGGTCGTGTGAAAATACCCGTGTCAAATAGCATGTCCATGTGAAAAGGAGAAAGAAACAGGGGACGGAACAAAGCCACACGGCCGGACCATGTGGGTCCTACACGGGCATGTGGTATTGGGCAGCACAAAACCCACACGGTCGTGTGATATCACATGGCAAGGCTGTGTGGGACTCTGCCATGCATTTTTTCGGAGTTCTTTTCTCGTTCCAACTCTACAAGTGATCTCTCCCAACATCTATAAAAGGGACTCAAGGCGTGCACAAAAATAACAACATTCATACCACATACAACACATCAAATTACGTAGGAACACAAGATCCAAGGTCTTCTGAGAGAGGAGGGCTAGGTCGCGAAGAACACCACAAGGTCTTTCGCATCTACGAGAGCACAAGAGCTTCGAAGGCTTATGAGGGGAATCCATCCTGACAAGAAGGGGTTTTCCTTCTATGTCTATATCTCTTTTCTGTGCTTAAACGATGTCAAAATGTTGATTTTGAATTTGTCTATGAATTTGTTATCAATGTTTGGCTAATCTTTCGGATCTTAGGTGCATAATCAAAATTGTGGATTCATGTTAAATCTTGATTAATTGTTTTCTTAATTGATTCATGCTTTCTATTTTATTAATTTGAGTGCTTATTCTTAATTGCTTTTTATCTGATCAATAATTAGCATGTCATATTTGTTAGTGCGAGATTTGAAAGATGAGTTCTAACAAAGACAGAAATCGAATTCAGACATAAACGAGTGTAACGAGTTGGGAGACCTACAACTGTTTGTGGGGAGTCATTCAATTCATAGATCTTTTGAGAGTTAATAATAGTTGTAACGTATCGGGATATCTACAATTGTTATTAATCTACTGTTTATTTATCACCCAGGAGGGGGAATAAACTATCTTAGGAATTGAACCCATAGAATTGCATGAATTGGTTTTGAAACTTTAATTGGATTTAGTATTGAAGAAACATGTTGAGATTATGTGCCTAATTTAGTTGTTGAAAATACTTGTGGGGTTCGCAATTTTATTTATTTTTCTGTTATTTTCGATTTTTACTAGACCATTGACATTCTACGCTTCAATAAAATTGTAATGCGATGTTATTATAGCCTAAGTGCTTTGTAGTCAATCCCTCAAGAATACGACCTTGCTTGTCATTATTCTATAAACTACACCGTACACTTGCAGTTGTATGATCCAAATATTTTTGGCGAACAAGTTTTTGGCGCCGTTTCTGGGAATTGAAAGATTCTACTTAGATATAGTAATAAGTAGTTCAATCTTAATTGAAGCATTATTTTGTAATTTTTTTATTTTGTAAGTTTTTGGCGCCGTTTAAAATTGAAAGATTCTACTTAGATCGCACACGACCGATCGTGCGATCCGCTCCTCCGATTTCAATTTGACGGCGAGCTCTGACTTCACCGGAACGATCCATGTAAGTACTTATTATGCATTTCTCTTTACTTTTGATAATTTCCTCATATGTTCAGGACGAAGCATATTTTAAGTTTGGAGGGTTGTCAAGAATGCGTAATTTAGTATTTTGCATTGCATTTAGGATTGCATGTAGAGCATTTTTGTATTAAAATTTTCGATTTTTTTAAAACTTTCGATTTTTTTATTTTTTTTATTTTCGCACGTTTATCGCTTTAACACGTTTAATTGCTTTTGTGTGTGATTTCAATCAAGATTTTCGAATAATGCCCAAAGCTTCCGTATGACTTTACTATGAGCGTTTAATTTTATGAGATAACATACTTTTGGGAATAATTTGATTAATTGTTGAGATGTCTTTTATTTATTTGGCATTAGTTGGGAAAATTGGGTATTTGAGCATGTTGCGAAAAATAAGCCTATGAACTTTTGTGCCTTAAACTGTTTTATCTTATGCAGCTTATTTTTTCCTGAGTGTGTCATTCATGGTTGATAGAACTCTAGAACTTACTCTGGTATCTTCATTGAAGCCATGTGTGTGTGCAATTTTTGAAAATAATTTAAGGTCATCTTTGTTTTAGTCTACTTAGCCTAAAAGCCTACATATGAACTCATGATTCCCTAGTTACCCAATTTTGAGCCTTAACTTTTTATTGTTAGCCACATTGATCTTAAAATGGCAAGATGATTTTTATCCGTAAAAGTTATTTGAGCTTATAGAAAATGAACAAGTTTGGGGAAGATGTGGTGAAAACTATGGGAAAAAAAGAGAAAGTTGGCAAAAGAAAGACGGATAAGCAGAGACTAGGTAAATGAAAAAAGCATGAAGCTCGAAAAAGAAAGAAAAATCGAGAAAATCAAGCAAAAGAAAAGAAAAATTCTGGAAATTGTGAAAAAAAAATGAGAGCTTGAAGCTAAAGAAAAAGAAAAGAAGGCAAAAAAAAAGGCCTAGGAATGAAAAGAGAAAAATGGCGGAGTTGAGTTGAAAAAGAAAATATCTTGAAAAAATGAGTATTATGCTGAAACTGGGTTGGTGAATAGTAAGTATGTGCGCTTAAATTCTATTTTCTCAAGTCAAGTCACTATATCCAAATTTTCCCTTCCCTTACCAAAGAGCCTACATTACAACCAAATAAAAAGTCCTTTTTGATTCTTAGATTGTGCACACAAAAGTGGTCGAGATGTTAGACAATTTGCAAGCCTATGGTAGTTCTACTTTCACTGAATCGAATTTGAGCGTAATCACTTTCCATATACTTTTGAGAGCCAAGTGATATACTATCTAATTGTGAGTCGCGATGTCAAGTACCCAAGAGAGTATTGATTATGCCGAGCTAATGAATGATGACTTCTTGATAATGAATTGCATGGTTTACTTAAGTATGAAGTCTTATGGGATTAAATATTTATAGTGTTCTTGTGTGTTCTTTTTACCCCTTGATATTATTTTTCTTAATTTGCTCGAGGACGAGCAATGCTTTAAGTTTGGGGGATTTTGATGCGTGTAAAATATATGTGCATTTCGGGGCTTAAAATGATATATATTTGATGCATTTGCACGCATATTTAGTGTGTTTTACTTGGTTTCCTTAGAAGGGCATGATATTGCGTATTCTTGTAACTTATTACAGGAAACAGAGCTTAAAACGAAGAAATATTAGTTGGAAGGCCCAGATAAAACTGACAAGTGTGAAGAGATGATCAAAAAGATGAAAAAAGCGGATAAGAACCCATCGCACGGCTGGACCATGTGGTTCCATACGACCGTGTGAAAATAACCATGTGAAATAGCATGGCCGTGTGAAAAAGGGGAAGAAACAGAGGACGAAACCAAGCCGCATGGTCGGGCCGTGTGGGGCCCACACGGGCGTGTGGTATTGGGCAGCACAAAACCCACATGGCCGTGTGACATCACATGGCCAGGCCGTGTGGGACTCTGCCACGCGTTCTTCCAGAGTTCTTTTCCCGTTCTAACTCTACAAGTGATCTCTCCCAACATCTATAAAAGGGACCCAAAACTTGTACGAAAATATCAATATTCATACCACATACAACACATCAAATTATGCAGGAACACAAGATCCAAGGTCTTCTGAGAGAGGATGGCTAGGTCGCGAAGAACACCACAAGGCCTTTCGCATCTACGGGAGCACAAGAGCTTCGAAAGCTTAGGAGGGGAATCCATCCTAACAAGAAGGGGTTTTCTTTCTATGTCTAGATCTCTTGTCTGTGCTTAAACGATGTCAAAATATTGATTTCGAATTTGTCTATGAATTTGTTATCAATATTTGGCTAATCTTTTAGATCTTAGGGGCATAATCAAAACTGTTGATTCATGTTAAATCTTGATTAATTATTTTCTTAAGTGATTCATGCTTTCTATTTTATGAATTCGAGTGCTTATTCTTAATTGCTTTTTATCTGATCAATAATTAGCATGTCATATTTGTTAGTGCGAGATTCGGGAAATGATTTCTAACAAAGACGGAAATTGAATTCAGACATAAACATGTGTAATGAGTCGGGAGACCTACAACTGTTTGTGGGGAGTCATTTAATTCATAAATCTTTTGGGAGTTAATAATAGTTGTAACGTATCAGGAGATCTACAATTGTTATTAATCTACTGTTTATTTATCACCCGGGAGGGGGAATAAACTATCTTAGGAATTGAACCCATAGAATTGCATGAATCGGTTTTGAAACTTTAGTTGGATTTAATTTTGAAGAAACATGTTGAAATTACGTGTTTAAGGTTGCTCCTGTAGTTGTTGAAAATACTTGTGGGGTTCGCAATTTTATTTATTTTTCTGTTATTTTCGATTTTTACTAGACCATTGACATTCGGTCGCTTCAATAAAATTGTAATGCGATGTTATTATAGCCTAAGTGTTTCATAGTCAATCCCTGAGGAATACGACATTGCTTGCCATTATTCTATAAACTACACTGTACACTTGTAGTTGTATGATCCAAATATTTTTGGGGAACAGTTCTATGAGAGGCGTGAGGCTGCATGAAGTTGTACAGGCAATCTAACTCCCACAATGGAAGAAAAATTACGCAAGTCTCATGAAAAAGCCAGGAAGTTCACGGTTGAACCAAATGATTAAACTTTATATGTGGTTTGGAATGGGGCCACAAATTTCACTGTTAACTTTGTTGAGAACACTTGCACTTGCGGAAAATTTCAATTGGATCACCTACCATGTGAGCATGCAATAGCAGCGGCCAAGAAGATAGGTTTTTCAATATACCCCATGTGCTCACCGTACTATTTCGTTGACTATTGGAGGAACGCATGTGCGAAGACTTTCTTCCCTATGCCCAACGAAAATGAATGGGAGATTCCCAATAACATTAAGAAAATGATTGTCTTGCCACCTATTGTCCAACAACAAGGTGGATGTCATAGAACAACACGAATACCGTCAACGGGAGATTTCCGCTCAAGACGAAAATACAGTAGGTGCCAACTGTCGAGGCACAACCGACTGAATTGCCGTGATCAAAGACCGATGAGCGATAGACAATTACATATTTAGTGATTGTTGTATTTCGTCTCCGATTTAGTAATCGTTGTATTCATGAATTTGGACAAACCTCTCTGTATTGTCAAAAGAACCAAAAAAGCAAAAAAACAAATATTAAGTAATCGTTCTTCGTCGGGTTGCACGACTCAGATCGACCATATAGTCGATTAGCGTCAGGATGCACGACTAATGACCGACCACGTGGTCGATCAGAGTTGGGTTGCACAACTAATGACTGACCACATGGTCGATCAGAGTCGGGTTGCATGACTATTGACCGACCATGTGATATTATGTAGCATATAGTACTAAATTATATAAGATTTTATAACATATGATTTTATAACATATGATACTATGTAGCATATAGCATGATATATTTTACAAGATTTTATAACATATGATACTATGTAGCATATAGTATGATATGTTTTACAATTGATGGGTAAAAATCGGCAACACATTGCTAACATATGATATAGTTTAACAAACAGTGCAACGTGATTTATAGTCCCGTGATTATTGTAATTCTGATTAACACTAAATTATATAAGAGATTTTATAACATATGATACTATGTAGCATATAGTATGAAATATTTTACAATTGACGGCAACAAAATCGGCAACATATTGCTAACATATGATATAGTATAACATATAGTGCAACGTGATTTACAGTCCCGTGATTATTATAATTTCGATCAACACCAAATTATATAAGAAATTTTATAACGTATGATACTATGTAGCATATAGTATGATAATTTTACAATTGATGGTAAAAAATCGGCAACACATTGCTAAAATATGATATAGTGTAACATACAGTGCAACATGATTTATAGTCTCATGATTATTGTAATTCCGATCAATTCTAAATTATATAAGAGATTTTATAACGTATGATACTAATATGATATATTTTAAAAGTTAAAGCCTATACCCTAAACCGTAAACCATAAACCAAACTCTAAACCCCTAAACAAATCCTAAAAATAGGGTTAAACGACCACTGAACAACTATTGCACGATAGTCGTTTAGTGGTCGATTTATTGACCTGGTCGATGTTTTGTTTACCCCACCCCACAGTTAAAAAGATGTTTCTAAGTCATTTTTCATTTTTACTTTCCGAAAAAGCGAACGAAGAAGACGAACGGGACGAAGAACAGATCTTGAGGTAAATATTGTTTCATTTTGTTGATATTTTGTTTTATATTATTATGTTATGTTGATTTTCTTAATCAATTGTTTTATATTTTGTTTCATGTTGCTTTAATATATCGATTTTAGTTTAGGTTTAGGGTTAGGGTTTTAATATATCAATTTTCTTAATCAATTATTTTCATATTTTATTTCATAGTATTTTAGTTTAGGTTTAGGTTTTCATTTTGTTTAGGTTCAGATTATGTCTCACACTAATTTAGGTTTAGGTTTCAATTTTTTGTTACGAATTTAGGTTTCGATTTTTTGTTTCAAATTTAGGGGTTTTACTAATCCTGTCATTTTGCTTGCATAGATATACCTCGTACCAGGAATCAAATAATTCGCCACATGGTTCAACCAATCAGTTGGACACTTGAAGAAGAGAAATTCCTCTATGAACATCTTAATCGTTTCACTCGTCATCTCATATTGTCCAACTCTAGCGAATTCAACTTGTTATTGTGTCTTTTGGCTTGGGACCTTGGTGCACGTTTCAAGAAATATTTTAGTCTTGGAAAGGTTAATAGTTAGATTCAAGTGTTCCGAAAAAGGTTCGAGGCATTTGTGCAGTTCATTAAAACTCCTGGTGTGACATATGATCAAGACAACAACATAGTTTATGTTATTGAGGTTTACTTGGATCATGTTATAAGGGTAAGAAATATTTAATTTGTTCATATTTAATTAATTATACATAATAATTTTTTTTTTGTATTTTTGTCATTTAGGAAACCATTGAGCAGCGATTCTTTAGGACGAATCGGTTCAAATACTTCAACATCACCAATAATATTTTCGTAGAATCAAATGCCTCCCCGGTTGACTTATCCAACGAAGTCGACTACCATCATGACAATCCATTTACCTTGATGAGGAATATGATGGTGATGTTCAGCCAGATTTTGATCCTTTAGACCGAGGTCATCCTTCGGGATTTCATGTTGGAGATGGGGCTGGTCCATTAGGGGTCGATGGTGGTTATGAGGATGTTAAACCGGGTGGTCTTCTTGAAGTTTTATGATAAAATGAACAATTTGTGATGTAATGAAAAATTCCTGAACTTTGTTAAATTTGTGATGGTATTGAACAATTTTTAATTTATTTTGATGGCTTATGTATGTCCTTGAACAATTTTTAATTTATTTTGATGGTTTATGTAATTGTTGTGTAATTTATGCATGGTTTAATATGTTGGTGTAATGTTTTTGTTTTGAATGTGTATTGCACTGTATGGTTAAATATGAACAACACCGTGGTCGATTAATCGACCATCTGAACGACACAATGGTCGATTAATCGACCAACCGAACGACACATGAGTCGATTAATCGACCATTTGAACGACAAATTAGTTGTGTATGAGTCGATTAATCGACCATCTAAATGACACATTACTCGATTAATCGACTCATTTGTCGTTCAGATGGTCGATTAATCGACTGCTTTGTCATTCAGATGGTCGATTAATAAACCACTTGAAGATCATTGCTCGGACACAAACTTTCAAAACCACGTATGCAATATCATTTACAAATTCTCAACTACATCACTTAAAAATTCAAAATACGTCAGTTAAAAATCTAAAAATATAGCATTTATAATATTCAAAATATTCCGATCAATTCAAAATGTTCAAAATCTAGAATTTAAAAATATATCATTTACAATATTCAAAATATTCAAAATCTAAAATCTAAAAATATATCATTTACAAGTATTCAAAATATTTCGATCAATACAATCAAAGATCATAGTTTAAAACATATATGTCGGCAGCCAACTTCTCCCTCCACTTAAGCATATGATGGTCGTTTATGAGATTCAGTTCTTGTCCAACACTCAGAAATTCTATATATTTGATCACGAAGACTCCCCAGTCACCCCTATGATATGTTAAAACAACAATTAGCATTTAAGCAAAAAATTAAGCTAAATAACACAGTTAAAATAGATCACTTACGACGTGTCCTGCTTTGATGTCTTGTCAGATCTGACCACTTTGAGGAGCCCATTTGTTGCAATCCCAACTTGTTGTGCAAGTAACGGGAGCATAACGGTAACAGATTCAAGGCGGTGATTAAGTTGCCCCTATGTTAGGCGACCATTGTCGGGATCATAGATATTCAACTCCATTTTTTCAAATACAACTTCGGCCACGATCCAATGTTTATTATAGCAAATCGGAAAGTACAAGTGCGTACACCCAGCCCATGCCTTCCCAAACTTACTCCAAGTTCCATTCGTGTAATTAATCAAAGCTTCTTCGAACTTGTGTCCTTTGGGGTTCTCCTTGTAACCCAAGTGTTCAAATATCAATGATGAATAGAACCCGCAGTCTAGGATGGCTCGAGTGTACTTGCCGAAGGACAGTGGATATTTGTCTCTCCCGTAACAAGGTCATCACTAAATCCACGTGCTGAAAAGTGAAAAATTGGTATAAGATTCACATAATACTAAATTTATCATGCAATAAATTAGATGGACATCATCATCAAGCCAAGACCCAGATGTAGTAATCAACGTAAACCAGCTTTTAGCTTTTTTTTATTGTGATCCCATGTAGGATCAATTCTTCAATGTTGAAAGCAATATGTACATTAATTAATTAATGAAATGAAGCAAAAATATTAATTAATCACTAGGTCGGTCAATTTTTCTTTGCAACGACCATTAATCGATTGAACGGTCGGTCAATGGTCGTTGCAACGACTACTAATCGACTATATATATATGGTCGGTCAATGGTCGCACCAACCACTAATCGACCCAATGGTCTGTCAATGGTCATTGCATCAACCACCAATCGACTCCATGGTCGGTCAATGGTCGTTCCAACGACCACCAATCGACTCCATGGTTGGTCAAAGGTTGTTGCATCGACCATTGACCGACCTAAGGTCGATTAATGCTTGTTGCAACGGCCAGCAATCGACCTATACTGAGACAGTGTTTGTAGTAATCTTTACCTATTAGTTGCCTTTGTGTACCATTCTTTGAATTGTTTCAGCTTCAATGGATCCACCGGGAGGAAGAAATCTATTTGCATCTTGTCCACAAAAGTTCTGGAGGTAGTTGTTTGTGGCCTCGATTCAGTTGTGAATGGAGTTCTTATATGAATTGAAGGTACTCTCGATCGCTTCACTCCCGTTTGTAGAACATTTTCATTTTCTACATGTTTTCTCCTCAACCTATTCTTTCTTGGATAGATCACCATTTCCCGAGCATCCCCCACGTCTACATGTTCATCAATCTGCTCTGTATCTAAAACCTGCCTCATACCGATAGAAGGGCCAGTAGAAGGTGGGGGTACTTGAGAACTGCCTCCAAACTCTGTCTCATGGAGATCCCCTGGCGGCACATCCCTTGTAGACTATCTCTCTCTCTCTCTCTCTCTCTCTCTCTCTCTCTCTCTCTCTCTCTCTCTCTCTCTCTCTCTCTCTCTGCATGACTCTTTCCACCGTTTCACGAGGGTCAACTCATCCCGATATGGGGGCACCGTCCGCCCATCTAAAGGATAACGAGATCCTCGGGGAACACGAAAACATCACAACATATTCTTTTCCCATTTCTTCTTCCGTCGGGGTCAATGGAATCCAAACTTCATCATGCCAATTCACAAACAACATCGATTAAAAATAATACACAATTAAAAATAATCTCAAAATATCGATTAATAATAATACGCAATTAAAAATAATCTCATATTACCATAGGCTCGTCCAAGATAACAATAATCTCCTCAAAGCCAAAATTTGATGTGGACCTCCACCCACACATTCTAGAAAGTCTTTGTTCGGTCCTTTCCATTTTAAATAGTCGGCATACGGCATGAAGGGTATCAAATGCCCATACCTAACAAACAATCCAATGTTATAAATTTTTCTCGAAATTGAAAATATACATTGTAATCTAATAATTTAGTTTGATATTATTATTTACATGTACCGCGTGTGTAAAGCCCCAAAAGGTGTGATGGGCAACTGGACCAGTAAATTTTTTCGTCAAACTGTGTAGAAGAGTGTCATAGGAAGGTCTTTCCCATGGTTATTTATTGAAAAAGCTCCAAATTGTCAACAATTTGCAAAACCTTCATCTCAATCGAAGTGGCGGGATCCGTACATCGCAACACATACTCATATATGAGGGTCAATCCCAATTTGTATCAGTCGTCCTCATTCTTTGCATGGTTTTCAAAAGCCTCCATCAAAGCCTTAGGTTTGACAACATTTTTCCCTCCCTCAAAGTATTCTGCCGCTAACCATCTATCCAAGGGGATGTCCTTTATGTAATCATTCTCAATCCCGGGGTTTAATCCAGTGATGAGAGTGAAGTCCGAGAACGCGAATCTGACATTTGCATCCCCAATACGGAACCATACCTCATCATCCACTGGTGATTTAATCCTCATAAATAATAAAGCATGAAGAATTTTACAAGAAATTTGACTACGATCCCGCATCTTGTATAAGTCTCCGAAAGCCGAGTTCACCAACAACTCTTTGTGTTCGGCATCTAACTTATCTCTTGAATCAAACTTATCTCCAATGGAGGTGAAGTATGCCATTTTTCTGTATAATTGAAACAGAAAAGACAAATTTTGGAGGGTTATAAACCAGTTATTAAGCAATTATGAAACAGTTATTTGGCTTAAAAAGAGCACTTTTTAGTGTTGCTTTTGTAAAAAGTGATTATTGTTCTGTATTTTAGAGGGTTTTCAATAAAAAAGTGCTTCTCATTTTTGGCTTAAAAATGCACTTTTAGTGTGTAAAAAGTGTTTTTTAAGCTAACAAATGAGAAGCACTTTTTTTAGTTATTGAAACCCTCAAAAAACCAGACTATAATCACTTTTTTGCAAAATGTAACACTAAAAGTGTTTTTTTTAAGCCAAAAAATGAGAAGCACTTTTTTTAGTTATTGAAACCCTCCAAAACACAGATAATAATCACTTTTTTGCAAAACAATATAAGTCTTTTGATTCAATTCAAGCCTAATAACAATTGAGTCCTCCCAGTCATTTGCAAACACTCCCAACAAACACAATATGCAATGAAAAACACAACACTCCCAACATGCATAGTCTAACATTACAAATAACATTAACATTCACTTGAAACAAAATGCAATACCCATTCAGTATATAACATTCATTCAATTCAAAACACTATAACATATTTATAATGCAATTAAAATAACTAATTCAAAAAACAAAATAAAACTCTTACTTTATAGACAGAAGTCGCAAGCAAATATACATCCAACGACGGCGGCACCGACGGCAATCAATGGCGGTTGCTTTGACAGTGGTGAGGATTTGAACGATTGTCGTTTAGAGTCGATTGAGGGCTTTTTAAATTCTAACCAACCCACTTTGGTCGTTTAACCGACTACAGAGGCTTTTCAAATTCTACACGACCCAGTTAGGTCGTTTAACCGACCGTTGAGCGATCATATATGGTTGAGTCGCTTAACGGTCAGTTAAACGACCGTTGAGCGACTTAATAAATTTAAGTCGCGTAACAGTCGATTAACCGATCTTGCGTCTTTTATGATGGGTATTTTGCGAAGTGTACAATTTATACTTTTTTTTATTTTCTCTAACAATAAATGTCGATCAAAGGCCATTTTTGATAAGTTGTTGAGTCAAAAGACCATATTTGATATATAGGACACAAATAATGCTGCAAGTTGCAATTACTCTTTTATTTGTGTTTTTTTTTTAATATTTCTTGCTTTTGACTTTGTAAATGAATTTCAACTTTCCTTTAAAAAAGAATAACATAACGTAAATACTATATATTAGTAAATTGGGCCACAAAGCCAAGGCATGAAACGATAACAAATAGTATAATTTTAGTTTTTATTGTTTATTTTTTTGATTAATTTGTCTATCAATTATTTTTATACAATTATTGTCTTCAATAATATTACTTATTTTTATAAACAATTTATAAATAATACAATGTATATAATATATATAAGTATGAAATGTTATATATGTGTGTGTGTGTGTGAGAAATATAAATTATAAAAAGAATATGTTATGGTGGGATCTATCCAAAAGTTGTTGAATTTTTTGATAGTGTGGGCCCAAAAGAAGTTGTTAAGAGGTTTTTTTAACAGTCGGTTTTTTTTTTAAGCCTTTTTGGCCAATTGAAAATCTTTTTTAGCCATCTTTTTCAAACATATCTTTTTTAGCCATTTTGGGGTGTGAAATGGCATAATTACCCTTTAGTAGTTTAAGCCCCCCATTTTCGAGTCACAACAAATCCAAATATACCAAACACTCGAAACCTACACAGTAAACCCCAAGAAAGACGAAACCGGCGACTTGGACAATTTCATGCTTTTACTCTTTTGTGTTAATTTCATGTTTTTTTGTTGATTTGTTTAGTTTATAGTTGTTTTAGGTTAGGATTATTAGGATTATTTGTAGTGTTTGTATAAATTATAGGGTTTTATAGTGGATTTTGTGTTGGTGGGGAGCTTGGGATGTTGTTAATGGCGGAAGTGAGAGAGGGGAAGAAGACGACGGCTGGCGAGTTACATGTGTAACTAGAAATTGAGTTACTTTTTGTGTAACTCGATATCGAGTTACAGTATCTCGATATCGAGTAATGTGAAGAAATGTGAAGATAATGATATAATACGTATATCGAGTTAAATGTAACTGGATACCTAATAATTGGGATATCCATTACATAACTCCGAATCGAAGTTATGATTAATCGATATCGAGTTTTCAACAATAGATAGTAGGCGTTAGTCAAACCAGCAATAACTCGATATCGAGTTACTGTTCAATCTTCTCTCACTTATTATAACTAGTTTTTTTTTTCTCCAATAAACTTTGAATTCACATAACTTTTTCGTTTTAAATTCATTTTGCATGTATAATATATCAAATTAATTATCTTTTCAATATCTATAATTCAACACTTATATTGCATATTTAAAAACAAAAAATACAGGTTCGATTTTTTAAAAAAAGTTTGAAAGAAAGAGTAAGAGGATACATAGAGATAAGTGAAAGAGATAGAAATAATCCAAATATCAAACAAATATGCTAAAAGGGTATGAATATCATTTTACACCCCAAAATGGCTAAAAAAGATGTGTCTACAAAAGATGACTATTTTTCATCTTTACATTTTGTAAATGGCTATTTTGTACCATTTCCACTTTTTTTAAAGTGGAGAAATGAGTGAAGGTTTTTACTTTTGATGTGGCAATGACATATCAAGATCCACAACAAAGGGGGTTTGATGTCTTAACCAATAGAGATGCCATGAGATTACTTTGGAAATAACTGTTGATCTTGAAGTGATAAAAGTTTCCTTACATATCACCAACACCTTAAGAAATAAAATGATTGATTATTTCCCCTGAATTGTTTTTTTTTTTTTTTTTGAGGAATTATTTCCCCTGAATTGTTAAAAAGTTAGATACACCGAGAATTCTTGATTGGTTAACCTAATAGGCCATCTTTGGTTTACCTACAATGATTGAATCAAAGTGGTAACATGGTAAATTTAGCTAAATTTGGTCGCCATGTGGGCTTGACCCGAACCAAGAAAATATTACCAAAAGTACCTTTTTATTGTTGTTTCTTGAATATAGATGTTGCATTTGGTTGTACGTTATGCATTAAGTGTGTTCCTTAATGATTGTCTTTGCCTCTTTGGGAGGCAATTGCAACTTGCAAGTTTTGCAGTTGTATGTGGAATCGTGATTTGGCAAGGATTGGTGAGAAAAACTCGTTGAGAGTATATGGTGAACTTGAAGTTGCACTTGCATGTATTAGGATTTGGATTACCGAATATGTTGGAAGAACAAATTATACTTCACTATGTATAGAGTAGTAAAATGAAAGCCTTAAGTGGAAATGGTACAAAAATAGTTATTTACAAAATGTAAAGATGATTAATAGCCATCTTTTGTAGACACATGTTTTAGCCATTTTGGGGTGTAAAATGACATTCATACGCTTCTAGCATGTTTGTTTGATATTTTCTCTCTCTTTCACTTATCTCTATATATCCTCTTACTCTTTCTTTCAAACTTTTTTGAAAAAATCGAACTTGTATTTTTCGTTTTTAAATATGCAATATAGGTGTTGAATTATAGATATCGAAAAGAGGATTGATTTGATATATTATACATGCAAAACAGATTTAAAACGAAAAAGTTATGTGAATTCAAAATTTTTTGGAGAAAAACAAAATTAGGTTATAATAAGTGTGAGAACTAGATGTCGAGTTACTGTAACTCGACATCGAGTCACAGTAACTCGATGCCGAGCCACAGGGATATGTGTTTTAGTGCAGTTAAATTGACTCAATTGCAACTTGGGTTTTTACACCCTAAAATGCCTAAAAAAGATGTGTTTGAAAAAAATGGCTAAAAAATATCTTGGTTTGATGGGATGGCTAAAAAAAACGACTGAAGCCTTAATATAGGCCAACAAAGGCAAGGTTTGTTTTATAATTTCAGTTTTCAAAATAAATCAACTGGCAATTGTAGCATGTCTAGAGACTAGATGGCACCAGATCTCCTATTCTACTACATATTCTACTTGCTTAAATGAATGACATATTTCTATATGATAAACATTTGTTATTAATTATTAACTCGTACTTCAACTTGTCAATCATCTACGGAAGTCGGATAGAAAATTTCAATTATGTCTAAAGCTAATACAAATGGATATAGTCCATATCTCATGTTCTACATTCCATTGTATTAAATGAATAACATGGGTCCGATCAAAAAAAAATGAATGACATGGGTACAATTACAACATCATCTTGTATGCATGGTATTCATCCAATACAATAAAATAATAAGTGGAATATGAAATCTCGATTCTGTCTAGGGCTGATACAAACGGATAGAGTCCAGATCTCATGTTCTACATTCCGTTGTATTGGATGAACGACACGTATATAATTACATCATCTTGTATAGATGGCATTCATCCAATACTATAAAATAAGAAGTGGAATACGAATGTGGACAAGAAATCTCTATCCTACTTGAGAGGCTTTCATTTCTTTCCTGATGGATAAACAATGAAGACAATGATACACGAGAAGTTGCACTGCCAATTAAAGAGGAAAATTAAGTGGAGAAAAAAATATTTAATATTTATACAATTGACTTACACCTATCCAAAGCTTCAAAATTTGCAGCTGAAGCTCCAAATATGCCTCAGCCACATTGTTATTCTGTAGTTCTCTACCAAGATGTATATACCTAACTATCATCCTATTCCTTTGAACCCTGTTTGCCTAACCTCTCATTTACAAAGCAATGTCCTATATTCTTACATCATCTACTCATGTACACATGTTTTTCCCCGACAACCCCTTGGCTAGATCGATTTGCCAAAATAATGATGAGAAGCTGCTCAACAATTAATACTGGTAGCACTGGCGCAGTCTCAACACAGCAATTATACATGGGATCCTATATTGGCTGAAGCCCACCTGATAGATGACGATTAGCTGTAAAATTAGTACAATCATCATTCAGTCGGGATTCTTGCTGTAATAATGGTCAGATAGTGAACTTCTTTATCCATAATTAGCTAGCATTTTAAATAAATAATAGGGTTAATTACAAAAACTACCCTTGAGGAACAGTCTAACTACAAAAAAAAACATCTTTCAATCAAAATAACAAATATCTCCTTCATGTTTGTTTCTATATTACAAATTGCACCTTTTGAGGGGGAGGGGGGTATTTGTCAAGTAAATACAAACCTCAAGAGTGTGTTTATAGTACAACAATGGGGTATTGTAATACTAAAATACAATTGGACTTTTTTGTAGCTAGACTAAGCCTCAAGTGTAGTTTTTGTAATTTATCCATATTTAATAGGGATAATTACAAAAACTACCCCTGAGGTTTGTGCTAATTACAAAACAAAACAGAGGTATTTGAAAAGTACAAAAATCCTCTCGAGATTTGATTTAGTATTATACTTTACCCACTTCCTAAAGCAAAAACATTTCAAACATTCCCTTTATATTTTGTAAAAATATTATAGTTATCCCGTTACATTTAAGGCAAAACCAAACCTCAGGGCTTTTTTTTTTTTGTAATTTTGAAACTTCTCTAGTTTTTTTGTAATCACCCCAAACCTCAGGGGTATTTTTGTAATTATCCCTATTTAATATGATTCAGGAAAAAAAATACTAAACTCTGCTACTTGTCTAATGCTAGGAAAAATCAGTTCCAGATTATGGAGAGTGAATCAAACTAAGCATCAGGAAAAAAGTATTATACTGACATATAATAAAAATCAAAACATTACTATACTATTAGTCCAGCTTAAGAAAATTACCATTTCACCCTCCACCGACTTTTGTGTTCGTCTCTCTGGATGAAACATGTGAACGGCCAAGGCACAACTAAGCAAGGGGCAAGGGGTTCCTTCTCGACGAGTCTCAATGCTATAAAGCTTCAAGAGTAATCGACGATTTGGTGAACACAGAAAGAACAAAGGGCGCCTCTTCTCCAGGGTGGATAGTGGTAGGCACTATAGTGTACCCCTTAGGATCAGGATCTAGAACCATTTCACATGATATTTCCCGAGAATTGACATAATCAGTTCCGCCAACCGATTCATGCAAGTAAATGTTGTAGGCAGCACGACGGCCTCGGGTCTTGAGAATCCTCATCCCTATGTAAAACATCATTGAATCGTGGCTCGATTGATAATTCCTGAAACCAGCTGTTGTTCTCGAGAAGCTCACACCCTAGAGATATACATTTGTTTGTCATTAAAACAAAGGTAATAGGAGCAGCGTTATAAACACCACTAAGCTTGAATATTTATAAGGGATAATTACAAAAACACCCTTGAGGTTTGGGCTGGTTACAAAAAAATCCAAAGATGTTTCAAAATTACAAAAAAAAACCATCAGGTTGGATTTTTGTCTTAAATTTAAGGGGGTTATTTTATAAATATCAAGGGGGTTTCTCAAAAGGTTTTTGCTTATGTAAGGGAAAAGGTAAGACGGAATCAAACCTCAAGGGGTTTTCTGTAATTTTCAAAAATCACTGGATTTTTTTGTAATTAGTCCGGACCTCGGGGTGTTTTTGTAATTACCCCTATCAATAATTTGTTATACCTGAGTTAAGGTAATGAATACATGAATAGGTAACGATGCATCAGGCCCAGTGGCTCTCAATCGAAATTGTGGGTTTTGATGCCAAGTTTCATAGTCTTGGCAGCCCCCAGCACTGTATCCACGCCACTGACTATGAACGGAATAACGCATTTCTGGTGGGTAGACACGGCACACATATATTGACCTGAAATGTATTTGAAAATCTTGCCACGACATCCAAAATATACCATCTTTTGCCTGTTCCACATTTGCAGCATCATTAGATATTTCAAAATGAAGTCCATGAAGTTTTTACGGATAATTACAAAAACTACTCCTGAGGTTTAGCCTAATTACAAAATATATATATATTTTTTCAAATTTATAAATTCCTCCTTAAGGTATTTTGATGTTTGTATTTCCTTAACAAATACCCCAGACAAGAGGGCGCAAATTGTAAAATAGAAACATATATCAAGGGCTTTTTGTAATTTTGAAAGTTAACTAGGGTTTTTTTTTAATGTCACTAAAGTTGAAAGATCATATGATGCTATTTTAAGTCGATTAACCCCAACTTGAACAGTAAGAAGACTAGTTAGAAGGGATAGCAATTTATTTTACCTGTGGCATATGCTTGAGCTTGTGTTTCATCCTATCCGTCCATTCAGGTGATGAATCAGACCAAGGACCATTCCACTCAACCTCGTTTGCCCACGGATTTCTAATCTGAACAAGTTTATGACCATCTACTTCGCGTACCTGAGCAAATTATAAAATTACAAAAATGGGATCAAACAAAGTTTCATCACTTTTTACTAAAATGTCCTTAGATATAAACAAGGGATAATTACAAAAGACCCCATGAGGTTCGGTGTTAGAAGATTTAATGTAAATTATCTAGTTAGTTAGATCAGATTTAAGATTTAAAATTTGAAATTTAAAATGTAGATAGATAGTTATCTGTTCCAAGATTTTAGGAATCTGTTACTGATCATTATCTAGTTTCCAGAAGTTTATAAAACCTAGAAACGTACTCTGTAATTCTCAGATTTTTATAATCAATACATGCAGTCTTTTCATTTCTTCTCTCTCTATTAGCTTTTATGGTATCAGAGGAAAAAAAGCTAAACAAGGGTTGAAGGAGACTAATGACTAGGACAGGCAGGGGCAATGATTCTGATGGTACCTCTGGTACACAGACAACCTCTACACTTGTTTCCACTACCATTTTAGAAAATTCATCCCCATCTCTGCAAATCACAACACATAAGCTGAATGGAAAGAATTTTCTCCAATGGTCTCTTTCAGTGCAACTTGTGATCCGTGGAAAAGGGAAAATCGGGTATTTGGATGGAACTATTCCCAAACCGAAATCATCAGATTCCTCGTATCAGACATGGGACACTCAAAATTCGATGGTGATGGCGTGGCTCATCCATTCCATGGAAGATCACATCGGAGATACATATTTGTTCTATTCAACGGCTAAAGAAATCTGGGAAGCTGTTAATCTTGCATATTCGGATCTTGAAAACTCCTCACAAATGTTTGAGTTACGTAACAGGGCACGTAACCTGAAACAAGGTGAACTTGAAGTCACTCAGTACTTTCTTTCTCTAAAGAAATTGTGGCAGGAATTAGATATGTTCAACAATTTCCAGTGGAATGATCCAGAAGATGTTATTCTCTACAAGGTGTTGGAGAAGGAGCGGATCTATGACTTCTTGGCAGGACTAACCCGAGACCTGGATGACGTTCGGGGTCGCATTCTTGGTCTGCATCCTCTGCCTACTATTGATGAAGTGTTTTCCGAGGTACGACGAGAGGAGTGTCGAAGGCGAGTTATGCTTAGTGAAGCCACAAACCTCAACACATTAAACTCAACCATGGAGAACTCAGCTTTGGCAGTTCAAGGACCTAACAGAAAAAATAATTCAAAGCCAAATGAAAGGAGAAATCAAGCATGGTGCGACCACTGTCAAAAGCCATATCATACGAATGATAGTTGTTGGGAATTGCATGGTAAACCTGCCAACTGGGTGCCAAATAGATTTCGCAATCGTGATGGTAAAGGACTGCAAGTGAGCAGTGAAGGGGAACATGAGAAAACCAGTGGTGGCCACATCTTATCCCAAGCTCAGTTTGATCAACTTCGAAACCTCCTGTCCAGCAATCAGGTTCAAGCACCTCTCTCATGGCTCGTGCAGGTGCAAATGAACCCGCTCAAGGTAATATGACTAATAAAGGACAACCCTGGATCATTGATTCCGGGGCTACAGATCATATGACAAATTGTGAGCGACTGTTTCATACTTATGTTCCAAGCCCTGGAAATCATAAAGTCAAGGTGGCAGATGGTTCTTACTGTGGTTGCAGGAGTAGGATCTATTAAAATCAGTCCCAACATTACTCTTAATTCTGTTCTACATCTACCTCATTTTTCCTATAATCTTTTGTCTATCAGCAAGATAACAAAAGACTTGAATTGTTCAGTAATTTTTTCTCCTATGGGTTGTGTGTTTCAGGATCTGATTACGGGAAGAGGATTGGCAGTACTGAGGAGGTAGATGGACTCTATTATTTCAAAGACAAGGAATTTGTGAGTAGTCAGATCCTTACAGCGGTGGATCATCCTTTAGTTTCCTCCATTTCCAGAAAGCAACAAATAATGCTACAGCATTTTAGACTAGGACATCCAAGTTTTTTGTCTATGAAACATCTATTCCCTTCTTTGTTTCAAACTAATGATTCTTTTCAATGTGAGATTTGTCAGTTGGCTAAACATAAGAGCACTTTTTTACAATCTCAGCCATATCATTCTTCCAAACCATTTGCTTTGATTCATAGTGATATCTGGGGGCCATCGAGAATTCATAGTTTAACTACAAAACGGTGGTTTATAACTTTTATAGATGATCATACGCGTGTGTGTTGGGTTTATTTATTACAGGATAAATCTGACGTTGAACAAATCTTCAAGAATTTCTATTCCATGATTCAAACCCAATATAGTCATCATCAACTGCACCTTATCCCACTATGTGGGGTCGGTGGTGTGAAGTTTATAGTGTCAATTAATTGTCAAATTAGTTAACACTACAAATTCACACAAAAAGCAAAGTGGCAAAGTTTTACGCCGGATGCCCTTCCTGACGCAACCTTCATACGAAGGAGAAATGAGATGAAATTCCAAAACCATCATCATAAGTTTTTCCACTTGCATGGAAAATACGATGAGACGGCGATGAGTTGAGATAGTTGCTCTAGTCATATCCCATTACATAATTGATATAGTAAAATCAACATGTACATCATGGAACATGACCATATTCAAACCCAATATAGTGAGAATATTAAAATACTTCGTACAGATAATGGTACTGAATATTTTAATGGCATCCTAGGGAAATTTTGTTTGGAAAAAGGAATAGTACATCAAAGTTCCCGTATTGATACACCTAAGCAAAATGGCATCACGAAAGAAAAACCGGCATTTATTAGAAGTAGCTAGGTCTTTGTTATTTACCATGAATGTGCCAAAGTGTTTCTGGGGTGATGCTATTTTAACGGCTTGCTATCTGATAAATAGAATGCCAACAAAGGTTCTAAATTTCCAGAAACCTTTGGATGCTCTCCAGAAATTCTACTCTACCACTCGATCTTTTTCCAGCCTTGATCTTAAAGTATTTGGTTGTAGTGCGTTTGTACATGTTCCTAATCAACACAGATCTAAACTAGATCCTCGATCCCATAGTGCATTTTCTTGGGGTATTCATCTACTCAGAAGGGTTATAGGTGTTACTCTCCTAAAAACGAAAATATTTTTCCTCAATAGATGTCACATTTTTCGAAAACCAACCTTTTTTTCCAAAGAATCCTCTTCAGGGGAGCAACTAAGGAAGAGGTTCTTCGTGATGAGACCAGTTTGTTATCAACTAAGCGTAGTAGTTCTCAAGTAGGATTATGGGATGATTTCTGGGAACCTCAACAATTTTCAAGTCCTATTCAAACTTCCAGTCCGCCTCCAATTCAAACTCAAGAACATCTAACTAATGGTAGTTTACAGCCGTTTGCTCATACTTACTCACGGAACACTTGGTCTAAGAAAAATGGAGACATTGATCCTTCACACTGTCAAGAATCTGAACCGCAATCAGGTATGTCAACTGACATTAATGAGCTTGATATTCCAGTTGCTTTGAGGAAGGGAACTCGAACTTGTACACAACATCCAATTTCTAATTTTGTTGGCTATAGTCATCTTTCGGAATCTGTGCAGACATTTATAGTTGTTTTGTCAAGTGTTGAGACACCAAAAGGTATTGGAGAAGCATTAGAACACCCTAAATGGAGGAAGGCAGTTATGGAGGAAATTCAAGCTCTTGAAAAAACTGGAACATGGGAGATTGTACAGAAACCAAAAGACAAAATTCATATCGGCTGCAAGTGGGTTTTTACGGTTAAGTATAACTCGGATGGTTCAATTGAGCGGTATAAAGCAAGATTGGTAGCAAAAGGCTACACACAAACATATGGTGTTGATTACCAGAAAACGTTTGCTCCGGTCGCCAAAATTAACACTATTCGGGTTCTTCTCTCATTAGCAGCTAATTTAGATGGGCCTCTTCAACAACTAGATGTCAAGAACACATTCTTGAACGGAGAACTTGAAGAAGAAGTTTACATGGACTTACCACCAGGATTTGATAGTGGAAGAGGAAGTGGAAAAGTTTGCAAGTTAAGAAAATCCCTATATGGTTTGAAGCAGTCACCAAGAGCGTGGTTTGATCGGTTTTCTAAGGTAATTCAAAAACAAGGATTTCTACAAGCTCAAGCAGACCACACTTTATTCCACAAACATAGGAGCAGGAAGTCAACTATTCTTATAGTTTATGCGGATGATATTATCCTCACTGGAGATGACAATGAGGAAATATCAAGATTGAAGAAGAGTCTAGCCTATGAATTTGAGATGAAAGATCTTGGAAACCTAAGATATTTTTCGGGTATGGAAATTTCAAGAAATCGAAAAGGAATTGCGGTTTCTCAAAGGAAGTATGTGCTTGATCTATTGAAAGAAACTGGAATGATGGGATGTAAACCTGCTGAGACACCTATGGATCTTAGTATTAAACTAGGACTGCAATCTTCTGGAGGTCCTGTTGACAGGGGGAGATTCCAAAGGTTAGTAGGAAAATTGATTTATCTAGCCCATACGAGTCCAGATATTGGTTTTGCCGTAAGTTGCATTAGTCAATTCATGCAATCTCCAACTGAGGAACATATGGAAGCAGTTTTTAGAGTATTAAGATATCTCAAAGGAACACCAGGGAGAGGATTGTTCTTTAAAAAGACAGAAACTCGAAGTATTGAAGCATTTACTGATGCTGATTGGGCAGGGTCTGTAAGTGATAGAAGATCAACTTCTGGTTATTGCACGTTTGTGTGGGGGAATTTGGTCACATGGAGGAGTAAGAAGCAAACTGTTGTAGCGAGAAGTAGTGCAGAGGCAGAATTACGCTCTCTAGCCCATGGCGTGTGTGAAGTTTTATGGATAAGAAGTTTACTCAATGAAATAAAGATGGAAATTCAAAGTCCATTGAAGCTCTTTTGTGACAATAAGGCAACCATTAATATCTCTCATAATCCAGTACACCATGACCGGACAAAGCATATTGAAGTGGATAGGCACTTTATCAAGGAAAAAATTGAGAATTGAACTATTTGTATCACTTATGTATCTTCCAGTGAACAAGTGGCAGATATTTTGACAAAGGGACTAGCTAAACCTACATTTGAAAAACTAATTGACAAGCTGGGAATGTTCAATTTGTACTATCCAGCTTGAGGGGGAGTGTTAGAAGATTTAATGTAAATTATCTAGTTAGTTAGATCAGATTTAAGATTTAAAATTTGAAATTTAAAATGTAGATAGATAGTTATTTGTTCCAAGATTTTAGGAATCTGTTACTATCATTATCTAGTTTCCAGAAGTTTATAAAACCTAGAAACGTACTCTGTAATTCTCAGATTTTTATAATCAATACATGCAGTCTTTTCATTTCTTCTCTCTCTATTAGCTTTTATTCGGGCTAATAACAAAAAACTCCAAAGGTTTTTGAAAATTACAAAAAAACCCTTGAGGTTTGATCTGTCTTACATTTTATCCCTTCATAAGCAAAAAAATATTTCAAAAACCCCTAGATATTTATTGAAATATTACAGTACCCCTTTAAATTTAAAACATAATCAAACCTGAGGGGGCTTTTTGTAATTTTGAGACATCTCTGGATTTTTTTTTTTGTAATTAGCTCAAACCTCAAGGGTTTTTTTGTAATTATCCCTACAAACAACCTAGATTGACGTACCTGCAATATCGAGTAAGCATGCCCTTGCACAATTCCACAAGAAGAAACATGCACATCCGAACCTGAGGGGCTACCAGCACCTAGCAAGAAACCCTCTTGTTTGAAACGTAATAGTTGAGACCAAAGTCTTCCACTTGCAAGATCGATTTGGGATTGAGCACTTCTCATGTCAATCTCCTCACCGGCGCCTCCAGTGAGATCCACAAGAGCATCTTGGACGAGCCCACCTTCCAAAGCTTCGTGCGACCCGTGAAGCTTAGCATACGCCTTTTCCAGTATAGAGACCCATAATTCATTCCCTTTTTTTGCTGGTTGCAAATGCAGGTTTGCCAGGTGACTCGCATGGGATCCAATCGTCCACAACAACAGGAACCCATTCCCCTGAAATCAACAAAATAAGAATATCTAAGCGCCAAAAAGTAAATTAGACACGCGATATTAAGCACAAGAAACATAGAAATCAAATGGGGCAATTACAAAACTACCCCTGATATTTAGTCTAATTACAAAAAAAACTCTAGTTAGTTTTCAAAATTATAAATATCCTTGTTAGGTTTTTATTTACCTAATAAATACCCCCTCTTGAGCCTCTTAATTTGTAAGCTAAAAACAAATGTTAGGGGTGTATTTGCAATTACAAAAGAGAATTTTTTTTTTTTAATTAAGTAAAACCTAGGGGTAGTTTTTGTAATTAACCCAAATTAAAACGGAATCAGACATAATTGCTGCAATATATTTCACGTATTGTCAAAATAATAAGATAAGATTCATGATTGACAACAAAAGTGGTATTAGTCGACCTCCAATGGTTTATCTAAAAAGTAGTTCATGCATGCTGTTCTGGAACAATTCCAGGCCACAGACAACTAAATAATTAACCATAAATTGACATAAATGCAACTTAAAAATTTGACCTACCTGAATGCAAAAACGAACTGTATAGATTCCTTCTTCATTATAGTCTGGAGTAATAATGACTTCAGATATTCGTGAAACCTCAGTCAGCACAGCAACCGCACTCAAAAACCAACAATCACCCAACCGTCCCTGTTCAAGTTAAATTTAGAGCAGTATGCACAGCAATAATAGACAGAATAAGGAGACATCAAAAGTCGCAACAAGCAAAACAGAGGCAGTATTACACCATTATATAAAGGGATAATTACAAAAAAAAAAGGAAAAAAAAGCCTCGAGGTTCGGGCTAATTACAAAAAAAAAAAAAGAGAGTTTTTTTGAAAATGTAGTTGATTCCGTATTACATTTTTCCTCTTCATAGGCAAAAAACATTTGAAAACTCCCCTAGTATTTATAAAAATGTTACAATTACACCCTTTAAATTTAAGACATAACCAAACATGAGGGGGCTTTTTGTAATTTTGAAACTTCTCGGGTTTTTTGTAAGTACCCCAAACCTCATGGTAGTTTTTGTAATTATCCCTTATAAAAATACACAGCAAGCAGACAGACAAGGTTGACAGTACCTGACAAACATCAGAAGGATTCGCTGTTCCTGAAAATAAGCATGGTCTACAACTTAGATGCTTCTCTTTGACTATTTCATCCGGTCTCATCCATTGGGAAACAACCTAAGATATTTATATCAAGCCAAGTTAGAGCAAAACAACCCGACAGACGAACTATATATCAATATTTAGGGCAAAAGTTACCTGAAGCTTAAACGGGGGGTTGTCAGGATCAACAAATAATGAACGCTCACTTGGCGGGAACTCTTGATCAGTAAAATGTGGTTCTCCTCTTGCCAATAGAGCTTCCTTAACAGCCAATTCTACTGAGCGCATACGTAGATTAATTTCTTCCTGAGTCTCCATCCTAGGTTTCCTCAACCTTCTAGTGAAAGAATCCACATCTACAATGACTCCTTCTCGATCTGATCTTCTCTTCCTCCCACTTGAATATTGTCCATCCCAATCTACCTCGTCTCTGTCGTACAGATCAACCTCTGCAGGGTCGCTCTCCCAGTCCTCAACCTAAGTTAAACGGACACAGAATAGGTTTACAACAAAGAACATTATATTTAGGGATATTACCAAAAAGCCCCTAAGGTTCTGGCTAATTACAAAAAACTCCAGAGGTTTTTGAAAATTGCAAAAACACCCTTGGGATTTGATTCGGTCTTACATTTTTCCCTTCATAAGCGAAAACATTTCAAAAACCCTCCTGAAACTTATAAAAATATTACAGAATCAAACCTGAGGGTTTTTTTTGGTGATTTTGAAACATCTCTGGGTTTTTTTGTAATTATCCCAAACCTGGGGAGTGTTTTTGTAATTATCCTTTATACTTATACGGCAATTAAGGAAAGAAGCAAACTCAAGCACAAACCCTTGGAGGAGAATCTGCCCACTGCCAGTTATCATCAGGATGGTCAATCGAGTTGTAATCCCCAGAACCCATGGCAGCTGGAAGAGAAGCGATCTCATCTTCATTTAAGCACCTTCCCCAAAGGAAAACATCCATTACGTGCATCTTGGATTCTGTTCCTTCACTATCCGACCTCCCAAACGCGTCCATATCTGTTGGTGGTCTTACACCGACCCAAACGTCTGTGCCTTGTTCCCATATGCCGCCATTTCCCACGTTAAGCGGAAGCCCAGTCTGATAGCCATCATAGCCACCATCGATGAAGCAAGTTGCCTCACCTAAATCAGCATCGATAGTCATTGTGATAATATGCCACCTGCAAGACAGAATTGTTTCAGAAACATTAAGCAGCCTGAAATCTTTCAGGTTAAAAGGAACATGAGGAAAGCATAAGAGAGCAAAAATAGCAAATACAAGCGAAAATGAAATATAAGGCTAACAAACGTCAAGAGTCCCACGATTTGCGTAAATCACATTTTGCCTCCTGAAGCATGTGAATATTTGCACTTGGCCCCCTAAACCCTTTTTTTAACACTTTACCCCCTGAACTTAATGTTTTTCTCACACCATACCGCCTTTGGAGGTGGTAAGTATACAAAAAATTGTTAAGTTTAGGGGGTAAAGTGTCAAAAAAAGAAGTTAATGAGGGTAAAGTAGAAAAAATCGCATGGTTTTTTTTTGGGGGGGGGAGGGAGAGGGGTTGTTAACCCACCCAAAAATTTCTCAACTTGCAGGTATAGATGCAAAAACGAGGGGCACAAACCTTCCATCTGCAATACTGGAGGAACTTATACTCCATTCCTTGGCAACAGTAGTCTGTCTATCCCCTTTTGTTATTAAACGGAGGCCAACTTGTCCAGCCTCAATGCCTTGTTCAGAACCAGCCACAAGAATTTCCCAACAAATTTCTCGCTGAAATTCAGTGCCCATGAGACATACTGGCCCAGACTCAGGTTGGATCATGACAGCAACAGAGAAACTGACTTTTTGGCTCTGACATAAACTAGGATCAATCTGGCCACAGTGCCTGCCACTTGTTGTGGGCTCATCATCAAGAACACATACAGCACCAGCAAGTCCAGTCTGTAACAGAATACAAGTTCAAAGAAACGGAAAAAGGGCATGATAAGTTTATACTAGTCTTTCTTAAACTCCAAACCAGACAAATTGCCTACATCAAGTCAACCAGACACATTCCATCCCACCCACCTCGAGAAAGAGAAGGAACAAATAATCTCAATAACCTGATAGTCAATCATACCTTTATTATGTCCATAATTACCTTTACATAACAGGATAAAGACTCAAAAGTAGAGGTTTTGCAAATCAAGTCATTCAAGTGCTAATTAATTTGAATTTAGGGATAATTACAAAAGAAACCCTGAGGTTTGGGCTAATTACAAAAAAAAAAACTAGAGGTTTTTGAAAATTGCAAAAGAAAACACTTGAGGTTTGATTAAATCTTACATTTTCCCACTTCATAAGCAAAAACATTTCAAATACCCCCTCATATTTTAGAAATACTACGGTTACCCACTTAAATAAAAGACAATCAAATCTGAGGGGGCTTTTTGTAATTTTGAAAAATCACTGGGTTTTTTTGTAGTTAGCCCAAACCTCCGGGTTTTGTTTGTAGTTTTTCCCTTGAATTTAAGAGTTATCAATAGTGACCTGCAGTGCCCGTTGAGATAATTGAGTTGCACGTATTCTACGAGCAATGCTTGATACTCTCTCACGTGCATATGAATCATCAAGTACTGAATCACCTCCTACAGCACGAACAGCAGCTGCCATGGCTGCTGCCTCCCTGCTGCCAGCATTAGGAATAGATGATATGAGAGAAGCCTCAATCTCCTTCCATTTGCGTTCCTCCTTCTCGAGCAGAGCTTTTCTCCTTTCTTTACCCCTTCCTTCCTCTTCACGTCTCTGCATCAAAGCTTCCTCTTCCATCTCCTTCTCTCTTATATAGCTACAAGTAGCAAAACAAGAGTTATCAGAATAACATGGAAAAAACAGTTGAAATGCTACAGGCCTTATATTTATAACCCGAACTGTCTAACCTCTCCTGTATAATTTCAAATTGTCTACGGTCCTCAGGCATCCACTTCTTAATTTTTCTTGCACTTAGATCAGAAAAACCTATGCTATCCAGGAAGAGTCTTAAGCGAACCTCGTCCTGTACAAACACAAATAACGGGGTAGAAAATCATCAGCAGGTAAAAACACAAAAGGATCCATGGCAGGTAGATCACTCGTATTTACCTGCACCCTTTCAGCCTTGGCAGTCAAGCCAAGCAAAAGAAGTAAATAACCACCAAACTTATCCCACATGTAAACCCATTCAGTATCAATAGCTTCTTCCAGGGCGAGAATTCTAGCATGGGCACACATTTCTCTCCTATGACCTACATCACTGGTGACTTCACTCCGCAATATCTTCCAGTTTCTTAATCTGGAGAAGAACGACCCTGCAGCCAGTTCTTCATTTCGCAAACGATCTCTTAATTTCATGACATCGGCCCTGGGAAGCACAAAGTTCCCTGCCCTATCCCGTGCAATAGTCGGATCTCCAACCAAAAGCGCAGCTGAACTGGCTGACCTTTGAGGAGCGGAGTATGTTCCAGATAAAGCATTTCTTGTCTGCATGGAATACAATTTAATTTTAGATACAATAAAGCATCCTTATTAACCAAAAGAGTTCCACCTTTCAGCGTGAATGACAAAGCTACTAATACATAGCTAAAACAGGGGCGTAACCAACAGTAAGGTTCAAGTGGTTTCTGTCTTAAGGAAGAGTGCTTAAGTAAGTCGGGCACTGGAGCTCTATGCAAGGAGAATAGCTTGCTGCAAGACCTTGACATACCATGAGAAATTTACCAAGCCACATTCATCTTTATGAACCATTCATCAAACATCACATCAAAAATAACAAACATTTAGAACTCTAAAAAAAACATGATTTATCAGAGTCAATTAGACTATGAAAATGTAAGAATGTCCATAATTTTCTGCTAAAGAATCTAAAACAGAAAATTTTACAGGTCTATCTACGATTTATCAGAAATTGAGAATTAAGACAAAAATCAATGTAAAACAAACTTCATTTAACATGCATTTAAGCAACCTGCTAGGGAAAGAAAAAGAAACTAAATGGACTCACCTTGGTCGCCAATCTAGCAATTGCCTGTACTACGGTTTCCTTACTAAGGAAGTGAACAGCATCTTCCACCATCTAAGTGAAAACAAAATGTTGCAATGAAAACAGGAGCATAATGCAGAAATAAAGGATATGAATAATGATTATAAGGATGGTAGAATCAAGTCATGCTCCAAGGTGAACACTTAATATAGAAGATTTAGGTGTATAAATTAATGTCACTGCTATGTATTTCAAATGCTATATTGTGAGCTCAAGATAAATGATACAACCTCGAGAGTCAAGCATGAACGTGATACGGCAAAGCCAAAGGCCACGACAAGTGTAATAGCTGATACAGCAGCACCAGCAAAAGGAGGGTAAATTTTCAAACTGGCAACAACACCCCAGCCTTCAGTTGCCAATGCAATCCCATAAAGCACGAGAAATGCAGCACTGAATGGAAGATATAAGATTAAAAATTAATCTTAGAAATTATGAAGTTTCTAGCTAAGAAATCTGCGTTTAACAAAATTGAAACAAATTCCTACCTGTAGAAAGAAGAAAGAAAAGAAAATTGATATTAATAAAGGAACTTAACAAACCTGACATTTTTCCCACAATCTGCATGAGCATCATAAACATATACTGGCAGTACTCTTGGAGAGTAAACCACTATAGGAGGAGAAAGAAGCACCTACAAAGTTCATGCAGCAAGATAAAACAAGATACAACATAGTTGAGAAAAGATGAATAGTCTGTTCACAGAGAAATCTAATTTTGAAGTGGTATTTTGAGGTTGGAATGTTTAGTCAGATGTAACTCACAGTTAGTGCTCTTCCAGCCAACAGGAAAAGAAACGAGAAGTAACCAACAGATGCGCCAACGAAAGCTTTATCTGGAAAATGCAAATAACTTAAAAATGCCTTACATCTTGAACAGCCAGATTGGACATGAGAAATTAGATTAAGTAGATGAAACTAGTCAGAAAATTCAGTTTGTCCAATTATTAGGTACAGGGTCAATGAGGAATTGCTTTTACCTTGAACCCAACCGACACAGAATGCTGCCAAAGCCAAAAGAAATGCAAGGAAACAAACAAATAACATCTGAATCCGTGTCAAGTAAAAATTGTTTGAAGCCCAGTAGTGAATGACACCAATAGCCAGGACAAGAAGAAGAACAACTAAAAGGAATGCTGCACCAATCTGTAATAGTAGAGATAATCTTGTTAGCTGAGGTAAATGACTTACAATGCAAAATAAAGACTTCATTAAAATGCTTACTCACCGTCCATGGTTCAATTGTAACTGTAATCGCTGAAATCGCACCAAGCAACAGAACTAAGCCAATGATTATAAATATATAAGCACCTCGAGAAATTTTCCAGTAATCATCTTTCCTGCAATCATATACTGAAAATGTGAGTCATTTCCTGAAAATAAATATATTACAGATCCAAGAACCATAATCGGAAAGTGTGATTGCTTAAATTATACGCCAATACGATCACATACCATTTGAGCAAGCCAGAAGATAAAGACAATATTGCGGGCATGCAAATTAATGGAAGCAAAGCAGCGAGAAAGTCAGCCTTTGTCGGGATCTGGTCAATTCTTGAATTCACAACCTTCATATATGATGCCCCGCAAAATGAGACGAGGACAGCTACAAAAGACAGGAATCGGTCCTTAGTAATGAAGTGCCGGACTAAGCCCATAAATGAAACCAAATGAAAACAACACTTGCAGTTTAGGTAAGAAGACTGATAAAAAATAACTAGTGAAAATCTCACCTGCAAACAATCCAATACATACAGCAGATGAGAGAGGGAATCTATAAGTTGCAAACCATGACACTATCGGCAGCACACCAGTAACTATCAATGCAATTGCAGAAGCCACTGCCCAACCAAGATACACGGATGATGCATAGGGAGATGAAACACTTGTCTGATCACCAGTCCAACCCTTGTAGCGTAAATCATCCATAGGCTTTGCAGATATGATTCCACCAAGAGCTAATAGGGATCCAGCAAATAAGGCAATACAAATGAAAAGAACAACACCCTGGCAATGAATTGTAATAGTTTCATTAATTTACAAACAACAGAGTCGAATGACAGGTTTTAGAAAACCTATTATGCATACAAATTGTAATAAGATTCACAAAATTGAGTTGTATAGTTAATCATACAAACCAAACCCCGCTGAAGTTTTGTGACAGAAGCCACATACGACTGCGGCATGTAGAAGCAAGCAATGAACCCGTAAAAATATTACAAAACTATGAGAGAGAACAGTTTTCATAAAATATTATTATAATCCTATGCAGATTAAGGCTGGCCCTATATAATTTATCCCACCCACTCCTCGTGTTTATTGTGAACTTTAAAACAACTCAACTGCAATTATTGTTAAAAGTACTAAATGATACAAAAATGTAGCCGATAGAAACTACATTTCCCCAGAAACTAAGAAATTTCTAAACAAAACTTTCATTGACCTCCAGCAGCTAATTAAGATGATAAAGAATTATGTGAATTCGGGTTCGAGAAAGGAAAAAAGTTATAATACCTCCTTCCTTATAAAAGAATGATTCCCAGTATGGCCGGCATTACTACCACCTAAAACCCAAAACTTGTAACCATTGCGAATCCATATGGGAATGCCAACAGATAGGCATGCCACCATCAGAGGTACTGTCAAGGACAATCCCAGTAGAACTGACGACTTGCTGCAGAAACGATTACAATCAGAAGTGGATTCCTGTCCACAACATTTACGCTACATTGACAGCGTAGTGGACGAAAATGTAGTTTAAGATGTTAACACATGATTAAGGAAATCATACCTTAAGAAGGAAAGCAACAATCCTACAGAAGTGCTCACTAACCAAGCAACGAAGCCATACTGCATAACATAAAAAGATAAAGAAAAATATAAGTAAAATTAATGGCATAGGAATATTATAGGTCAAAAGAAAATAAGGAGAAATCCCATAGGGAAATATATCACTAGAAAAGTCACATGATTTGGACAACTAAAGGCCTTGGTGTCAAGGGAAACAGAATACGAAATATCCTGAGTCATTAAGACTGAAATTCGAAGTTAAAGCTCAAGATATGTGCAATATTTTTATAAAGACTGAAGGAAATAATTTGACAGCCATACAAGGGGGAAAAAACAATGGTGGGTGGAATTATTTAATAGAAAGCCCAATGTAAGAGGAGACACAAGGGAGAAGGATAGCGGCTTGCATATTATACACCTCTGTATCCATGCTCCTTAAATGAATAAGAATAAAATACTGGTAAAGTATCTTGAGCATATTGAAAAGTGAACAATGAAACAAATGATCTGTCCAAGTCTAAAACTTCGAACAAGTGAAATTAACAAGTAAAATGCATAAACATCAGATGTATCCAGAATATTTATGGTAGCATACCTTCCTAGGTTTTGAAGTCATAGACAATTCTTCAGATTGAAGTGACCTAAGGAAAGCCATGATGGACCAAACAACAGGAGACAATAGCAATACTGCTATGCCAAATTCAAACTGCAGAAAAAGGATATCAAACTTGTGGTGAGAATTAGAAAGGCAGAGAGAAACAGCGCATATCAAAGCTTTTAATAATATTATCACAAACACCGCAGGTTTGCAAAAAATTATTTATGGCGGATGTACCTGTTGGTGCGTGGCGTTTAATAAATTAATTGTGTCGGGGCGGAAAATGGCCACGATAGTGGTCTCCATGCTAAAGACAAAACTGAAGAGAAGCCATGATCGCTCTGGGGTACCTGCTATATAGTGCAAAACTAGTCTACACAGTTGAAGCCATTTCTCAAAACCACGGAGCCTAAGTTCTTCAGAAAATGAAATTTGATTAGGTGGCATATTGTCAACACTGTTTGAGTCCATATTCATGTTAGTATTGTCACGGTGATCCCTATCTGCATCCAAACTACTACGTTGCAGTAACGCAAGGATCATAGGATCCAATCCATTCTCCTTCAGCATCACAGCAAAATTAGGATCAAGTCCTTTATCTTGTAGTAAACTCATCAGTTCAAGCTCTCCCTGTCTTCCTCTTTTTTTCAAGATAGATGTAATCCTTGGATCACTCAATTTTTCCTGGAATGCAAGTGCCAAATTCAAGTCCAGTGCCTGACTTACAGATGCACTAGACTCGCAGCCCTGACTTTCCATGCCACTACTAGAACAAGCTACCAAAGAGCTATGATGGTCAAGATTTTTATCAACAAATGAAGGCCCAACTTCAGTTTCTTGAACTACTGAACGACAAGAACTACTATGTAAAGCAAAACTTGGCCTTCCACTATCCATGCCCTTCTCACTATGAACCCCTTCAACATTATTCCAGCTAGTAAGATCACCGGTGCAAGGTGCTGTATCATTACCAAGGTGACCAGCATCTGCACTACTACTCCATTTTACACTTGAGCCACAGCCTTCAGATGAGCTGGATGAGCAATTCTCTTTTTTACGGAATCCTTCTCTGAGGCGAATTACTGTACTCTCCAAGGCATCTCTTCTTGCAGCGGATGGGTTCGTAACAGACAAATGACGAGAAACAGCAGCTCCAAGTAGCACAGATGCCACAACGACATAGCTAATACAGTGTCCAATATACCTGCAGTAAAGAAATTATGGTAGATTACTTGACAAACTAGATTAAAGAAACAAAAAATTTGTTTGGTGTAGAATTTATGCCACAAGGGACGGAACAAACCAGTACTGTACACCAAAACATATCAGGAAGACACGAGAGATCCCAGCAACAAAAAGTGCAGCAACACGACTTTTAAGAAGCTTAAATCCATAAAGGCATGTTCCCACATTCCAATCTAGCAGGGCAGAAGGAAGGAGGGGAAAGGATTATGATAACCATAAAATTGAATATTGGAGAATTTGGAGTTATATACTTGTATATCTAGTGGATATACCAAGAATAATGACTGCAGCTGATGTAATTGCTCCAAGCCAGTGTGATTCTTTGGCTGTCAGGCCATATAAGATTGAATATACAAGGAGAACAACAAGGGAGCCAAAATAGAGAAGCCCAAGGTGTAAAGCCCTGCAGGGATCAAATACAATGGCAGAAGATAAAAATCTCAAGACAATCAAAATGGACTTACAGAAGAAGAATTCCATGGCTGTATACCATATGCGCAAATTACATTACAACCAAGGCATAATGAGAAAGAGCATTAGTAAGATTTACAAGAACAAAATCGTCCAAGAAAGTCTCATGAGCGAAGCAAAATCAAATTAATGCGAACAATTAAAAGTAAGTCTTGCCTTCTCGATTGTTTAGGGTATAATTCATTGGGATCTGGCGGTTCAGGTAAGCAAGCCACAGGACCCACTTCAATACAATCAGAGTAAGCAAATTTATATGCCCTTCTCACATATTCATCAATATCTACACCGTTTCCTGCCGGATTCATACAAAAAGGATAAACATAATAATGAATTAACATAAAGTTTTGATGTCCAGAGAAAACAAATGCATGTCTTACCATTGAAAACCATCCTACAAATGAAGAGCATGTTGATAGCTAGGGCAATTGCTGACACGCCAAAGAAAAAGCCAGAAGGTGAATACCGCTCAGATGCCTTCGCACCCGCAGTAACATATACAGCACAAAGTTCATATGCACATAGCAACCCAACAGCTAGAAGAAGAAGAACAGCAACGGCCCCTGTACCAAGGTTTCTATGAGGATTAGATACAATGGGTCAGAGTGCAAGGTGCAAGCAGCAATGGGAAGTTCAACTTGTGTAGCAAGGATGAACAACTACCAATTTTATCATCTTAATAGATCGGTAACGCATCAAAACTCTTGTTAACTACTTTAAGTACTTGTTTTACAAAAATCCTATAAAAGATTTTATTTCTTTCCTTTCTACAACACTACATTTTGGAGTTACTCATAGTATTCAAATGTTCTAAACACGAAAGGATCAATACCACCGGAATTACGTGTTGTGAAAATCCCATTGGACAGGGAAAAAAAGTGCTATTAAGAAAAGATAGATTTTACTTCACAAGATAGTATATTCTTTACAAGTAAATGAACTAAAAAATCAATAGAACTAGTGGGATGTGCAGGAAAAAAAAATGAAAATAGTAACTTTTCTAGCTAGTGTGCATAAGTTGAAGAAAGACTCAAATGCTCTTAACTCCACATAAATTGTGTACTTTCTGGTTCCATTATTTGCTATTTATTAGTCTGTTTCCAATGATATTCAAAGTATTCAAAGGATGATGGGTTAGACAATGTTGACATCTGTATATGAGCTTAGATATTAGGGATTAGTGATACCTATATCTAAGCGTATACTTAGGGATTCTGGCAGCCATGTATTAGCTTAATCTTATTATGTCCTGTTGGTCTGACTTTATTAGAACTATGTTTCCCACATCATTAACTTTATAGATACATGCTCATGGTGTAGGGAAAGATGGTTCCTGCAGTCCCCTCGTGTTTTTTTTATGTTCTCTAAAATCATCAGATGAAAAACAAAATTCAAACCTTAGTTTCTAAATGTTATAAATCAGTTTGAGACCAGTGTCATTTCGTGCACAACTTAAAGTTACTACATACAAGTTTTCATCTCCTAATCAAAAGATTCGGCGGAATAGGAGATACGTACTTGAGCTTTGCCATTGTGTTCTCCACCAGAGCATTACGGAATAGAATGCCAAAAGTAGCGCAACTCCAGCCATTATGACGGCTAGACCAATTATATCCCGTCCTAAAATCAATATTAACCAGCATCCCCATATAATAAGCACCACGACTGGTGAAATAACAATCATCCATGCACATAGGGAAAGAAGACCACATAATATTCCAAGCTGGGGTCCTTGCAAGAAAGCCGGCCATTTTCTAGCAAAGATCCAACTGAAAAGGGAATGATGAAGAACTCAGTCAAAGTAGAATATTAGTTCTTCACGAACTCAATTATGCATGCCTTATTAACCATCACATACATTGAAAGCAAAGCTAACATGGATTTTGAACCATATCAGTAACTTCTTTTTCTAAGAAAAGACTTGACTTGCAAAGGAAAGATTTGACTTAGGTCGGATCAGGAAAAGTGGGGAAAAAATAATTAATTAAACAACAAATCAAGCATTAAAAATGGAGATACAAGCATATATATATGTGGAGAAAAACGATGAACTTCGAAACTACAAAAAATTGGAAAAACACAAGGACAACATGGACAAAAATGTGATGAATGTAAAAGGTGAGAAATAAGCTCCAAAGTAGGAAAATGGCATCATTAAGTGCCTATCAAAGCAAAATTGTTGTTTTCCTACTTCTTTATCTGTGTTTCCATATAAGTTGCAGAAAGTTAAAACTATATATATCCATGTACACAGATAACTCTCACTAAGGCGATCCACATTAATCAGGAAAAAGAAGACTATTTAGATTCAGTATGTATTAATTACAGTGTTCAATAATTGAAAATATAAAATTACAGTGAAAGAATTCTCCTTGAAGATTTCCAGTTGAAGATTCACTACAAAAAAATTCTCCACAAGTGTAATATTCGGCTTCTAGGACATGCTGGGAATTGTTTGATACAGCAACAAACTTCAGAATATTAATCAAGATGTAGTATTTTTTTCTATAAATAGTTTCACTCAATATAAGGATTGTGGTGAAATCAGTTTAAAATTCAGACAGTTAATATCCTAGATAAATCATTTTCTATTCTCAAACTTTAGTGTTAATAGTGACTAAGAAAGTGAAATGTGTCCACCCTATTAACTTTCAAAGCTAGTTCTGCAGTTTTGCACTTTAATTATGCCATGAATTCAGGAACCAGTTTATGCCCAAAGTTGAACTAACTGATAAAAACCCAGTTTATTTAATATATATATATATATATATATATATATATATATTTAACCACCAAGCTTAGCACAACAGATTCAGGTTAAACTAGACATAATTTCCTATTAGGAACAGTTGTGGTTCTTTCCAAGCAATACCTAGAAAACCCCAAAAATATCATTTAGCAACTACTACGACTTATTAGAAGTCCACCTCACTCCTCACCACCACCCCCCAACACACACACACAAAATTATTGGATACTGCACAGACCCAAAGCATTAGCATGTTCATAACTTTGGCATATGTTCCAGTGAAGTTATGTGCGCGAATATTGGGAAGAGAAACTAGCAAGTTAATCATGCAGATTTAAAAACAAAAAAAAAACAAAAATCAAAATTAAAACAACATGCGAATGAATTTTCATTCGCAAGGCAATCTGAAAAGAGGATAGACAATCTTAAGTATTTGTCTTCTGATAATGAACATTCTCTATTTACCTAGTAACCTTGGAATGAACAACTCCAGCAAAATGAGGTCTACTTAACGGATTAATATAACAAAAACCAATTACATTGTTTTGCACTATTTTCATGCTTCTTTTTCTAGTTTCCTCTAATACCCTGTCAGGCAGGTAGCAGTTGATTCATGCCCCATGACAAGCACAAGCACCACAGAAGGTCTACAGAGAATAAGTGGCCAGTAGTAACTAAAAAACTAAACAATAATATTCATAAATTGTTAAATCTTCCAAAATAATTGTCAGATATTAGAGTAAAAGAAATTCAAGGAATATTAGAGTCTCAAAGAGCCATATACAGATGCCAAGACAAGGAAGCATAGTAAAAGAAATTCAAGGCAACAATAACTTTTAGATAAGATTTTTTTACTTAAATCCTCATTTTTCTGAATAAATCACTTACTAACAAAGCCCACCCCCACATATGCTAACTACTTAAAACAACAATTGCGCTTGAATTCCATTGATGCATGTATAGTTCCAGTTAATATTGGATACTACATGATCTTATTTATAGTGGCACAAAATATTAGAGTTCATTGATCTGCTTCATTCATAAGGCATGGTCGCAAGTGAGAATATTTCCAGCCAACTAATCCTACTTTGGCAACAACTGAGGCTTGCTCCATTTCAAGCATCCAAGGACCAAGGTAGATACTTAGAACCAAGTTCAAATACACATCGATAACAACAATATACGAGCATTCACTAACTGGATTACAGCTCTGAATCATCAGTAACCAGATTACTCAGATTCATTTACGATTGGGATATAAGTAAGCTCTAATGTCATGACAATAAAAAACCTAGACTGGCATTTGCCAAATTAATATGGTCCAATGAACCAGAGAGAGCGAGAGCGAGAAAGAGAGAGAGGGAGAGAGCAGGGGGGGCAAAGAATCACCTATAAATGCGCCAAGGACGCCAATTCACCAACCAGAGTATAACAAATGAAGCAGCGCTCAGAACAGAGAAAAGGGTCCCTGAAATTACGCATGCCAGGATCAAGCCATGGTCCTCTTCCATTTCTTCCCTTTTCTCTCTCAACTAAAGCCACCACAAAAACCCATTGTATTAAGAACTAATAATCACGGCCGAAATTAGAAATATTTATCTGAAAAAAATAAAATAAAAAAACCTAACCAAATCAAACCAGAAATGAAAAACGACCAGTCCGGCTTGCACTGGTTCATTCAAAAATAACAGTAAAAGCAGGTTCTTTCGACTTCAAGGAGCTAAAAAAACAAAACACAATAAAAAATAAAAAAAACTATCAAGCATATACACGAGTTTACCTATTCCAGTTAAAATTGAGGCATTTCTCTCAAGATTTCAGCTAAACAAAGCTAGTGTCTTTCAGCAAAGTGTCTGTTACCACCATAATCAACAACAAGTAAGCTAGGGTTTTGCCCTAATTACTTAGCTTCACCACATCTATAGAACAAAAGGTAATAAAAACAAAAAAAAAAGAGAGAAATTAAAAAATGCAAAGAGCAATTTTTCTTTGCAGCGAGTGTCAAGGTCAAGGCGAATTAGTTGTAAAAACCCTATACTTTTTGGCAAAAAGAAGTGAAATGCGAGAGAAGAGAGGGTGGAGAAGGCAGAGCAAAGTGTGCGCTTTTGGATATTAAAAAAATCAAAAATAAATAAGTCTGTGGTTGTAAATATATAAAGTAACAGCTGGGAATTTTGTCCGATGCCGACGGTCGGAGGTGACGCGTGCATATTACGGACCAATTATATGTTAGCTTTGGTTTGTCATATTGCTGTGAGGTGGTGATGTGCGAGTGAGCAAAGTGAAATTCTATTCAGACATGAGTGTGATTTGTGTTGTTAATTACTGGAAAACATGCTTGGTAATAACTATTAAGGATTGACACAGATTTTTAATATTAACAAGTAAGTATCTACTTGCGTCAAAAAAAAAAAAAAAAAAAATAAGCATCTATAATGTAAGAAGAAAGATGCTTAAAAATGAAAGTAATTATTGTGTTTTGAGTAGAATAATTACATAAAATACTCTTAGCTTGCCCCTAAAATCTCACAGTCAAGTCATGTGTTAGTTTATTTAGCTATATAGAAATTTTCTCGTACGAGTCTACAGCAATAATGGTGAGTGGTTCAGTAAATAAAAAAAGGGCCATTGGCTCAATTAATGTTAAAATTTTGCAATTACTACCTAAGACACGAGAATGAAAAAGTTTTTGCCATACATCCAAGTTTGATCATATCCAACAATGTCATAAAATTGATTTGAATTTAAAAAAAAAAAAAAAAGACAAACTTAATTGAATGTGGGTGGGGCCAAGTTTTATTGCGTAATTTTGCTATAACTAGTGAAATACTAATAAGGTTTGAAAATGACAAAAATGAGAATGAAGCTCATTCATTCTTATCCTAGCTTCTCCTGGTTATGAAAATATGGATAGTGCTTGTTGCCTCTTAGTTTCTGCCAACTTTCCAAGAATCCATTATTACAATTCACAAGCTCTACCTTGAAGGCTTGAACAACTATTTAAAAAAAAAGAACAAAGTTCATATTGGGCCTAGCTTTGGTAACTTGGTTCAATTGGGTAGCCCAGAGAGTCATGGGCTCATTCTTTGAAACTTGAAAGGTTGTAGACTTGTAGTAAAAGTAATGGGCAATTGACAGAAATACCTACTTTTTTTAAGTTAATGTCAGTTTTTTACGCTTCCCGGTATAATTTTACCTAAATTTATGCATCCGCCCTTTTTTTTACACAACAATACGCTCCAGCAAAAATTCCCGGATATATTTACGCTTTGTTTCAACATTATTTCTAACATGTTTTAACAACCAAGAAACAATATAGAAACAAATCAGAAACAATATAGAAACACCATATGAGCAAAAAGTGTTAAAAATATGTAAAAATTGTATTTAAACATCAAAAACATCATGGAAACAACAAAGAAACATCGGAACAACATTAAAAAGGATAGGGAAACAACGTTAAAAATATTTAAAACACCACATGAATAAAAAGAACTTAAAAATAGGTAAAAATTGTATTTATACATTGAACACTATATGAAAACAACAACAAAAATTATTAGAACAACATTAAAAATATTATAGAACAACACCGAAATAATATAAACAATGTACAAAATAATATATGAATAAAAAATAGCATAAAAAATAGGTTAAAGTTGTTTTGAAACATCGAAACAACAAAGAAACAGCATAGAAACAACAAAGAAACAAATTTAAATAATATCGAAAACAACTTATATAATATGTAAAACAATGCAGGAACAAGAAAAAATAAAAATATTCAAAAAATATGCAGGAGCGTAAAAAAAATTAGGTACAAAAGTAATAGGAGCGTATTGTGTGGTATGAGGACCAAAATCAGCGTATTCCATGTAATTTCTCCAAAAATAATATCAAGTGTAAAATACCTCTTTTCTTTTCTTCTAGATTATTTTTGTCTGTGTCCGTGGCCGTAGACTTTTTTTGAGAGGGAATTAGGGTGTGCTTGGTTGTGAGAAAAATTTTAAAACTTTCATTTTTGAGAGAAACATTTTTATGGAGTGTGCTTGTTTGTGAAAAAAGTGAGTTTTTTTAAAAAAGAAAATCTCATTTTTTTTAAAAAAAATTAACTCATTTTTCTCTTTCATTTTCACACTTCCCAATACCCAACTATACTATTTATTTCTCTCTCCTCCTCCTATTCATATAATAATTTCGGTAATTTCTTTAATTATCATAATTTTGTTATTTTTCTCTTCTTTTTCTGAAACTCTTCCGTAACTTTTGTATCAATTAGGTCTCCAATCTTTTATGTTTATTATATGGATGAACAAAATCAATTTATTCTAGAGGATTAATGTAATCTTATTGAAACTCATGTTTGGTCCATAAATATGTTATATTCAAGTAATGCATGGTTTATTTGTGTTATTTTATTCTTTGATTACTTGATCAATAATCATTATGTTGTTATATTAAATCTTACACTCGAGAGAGGAGATTTAATACCAGAACTTTGAATAACACAACATAGGAATTTATATAATCTAGATATTTATAAACCCTTTGAAGTTTGTAAAGAAATTCCATTTAGATTTTATAAAGATATCAAAATCTATTTTTAAAATATGTTATCATTTGATACTCGAGAGAGGGAATTGATTAAATTAGAGAATTTCAACCTATAAATCATTTCTTGAATTTAATAGATTTATTTTCAAACATAAGTGTAGATTTGATGAAATCAACCTCTAAAATTATTTATCCATATAATTGTTCCTTGAATTGTGTTGTTGAATGTGTTTTCACTTATAGATATCAAATCAAATTCGATCAACTAGATAAAATCATAGAATAATATAAGGTACTTAATTTTAATTTGAATTTTAAATTCCTCATGGATACGACAACGCGACTCATAAAACTATATTAAAACTTGACAACCGTACACTAGCGGTAGATTATGTGAGTTATTTCATGTCTAACACTCATGTAAACTGTGGGTTTGGAGCCCCACTAGTGGAATATTCCATCGAGATTTTGTCATTTGTTTGGCATGTGCTAAAGTTTTTACACTTTGGTATCTAAACTTTGCATAATTTTCGCTTTACCGCACCATAATTCAAAAATAAATGTACATGCATGTATTTGATTTTTTTATTACTCATTAATGTATAGTTTAATTACATAATTGTTATTGAAGTTAATTTTTATTTATTTATTTATTTTAATTAAAAAATTAATAAATTAAATTAAATGATAACATTTATAATTCAAATCATAAAAAATAATTTTTCTTGAAATATTCTTTTTAAATAGACTTTAATTAGATTTATTCTTGTGGACGTGTAATACAAAAAAAGGATAAAATACTTGTACATATAAAAGTATTTATTTATTTTATTATGATGAGGTGAAGTGCAAAACTACGCAAAGTTTAGATGACAAGGTACAATAATTTTAGCTCATGTCAGGCACGTGATGGAATCTCTCGACGGAATATTCTGCCACCGATGAAATCTGTGGGGCAAGGTGTAATCCTATTTAGTTTGTATAAGTTAGTGAACCTAAAAAAACCTAAATGGAAATGTGTAAAATTTGCCATTTTACGAATGGCAAAATATTTTTACCTTGGGATGCGTTTGCGATTGGTGAAAAGACGGAAAATGCCTCTTTGTCACGTATTTTCTCTTATTTACTGTACGGGCCCATTATAATTTTCCCGACCCATTTGGTTGTGAATCACCCCTCTTGAGATGGTATGATATAATATTTGCATTTTTTTAGGGGAATATTTGCATTTCCCATTCAAGACAATGTTAAAAATGGCTCCAGAAAATATTGCAAATTGTTGTTATATGTTGAGTTGGAATACAACTAAATGACATTAAAATAGGGGTAATTTTATCACTTCACAAAATTTATCATAACTAATCATAAATGCCAAACAAAAATTTGCATGATATTATTTTTTTGTGATAGTATTAGAAAGTCCAAAAGGTAATACTACATCTCAAATACAAAACTATACAAGATTATATAATCAATGGACAATGAACATTGCAACCACACTTATATTAAAACAAAATTATTTTTTATTCTGATGATTTCACATTTTCGATTTATAAACCAAAATAGTATTTTTAAATATTGTCAATACTATTTAGAATTCTTCAAATGTTTTAATCACTTTAATATATTTTTATGAAGTATTACTTGAACTCTATTTTGTCAAAATCAGAGAAATCTATGTCTTGAGGCCGACCTTGCTCTTTGTCGCTATAAAGAGCAACCGGTACCTGAAAGTTTTACAAAGTTTTCAAAAAACTGAGAAGTCCATGTATTGAGGGCGACCAATTGCTATCAAGGGCGACGGTACTGCGTGTTCTTCAAAGTTTTGAAAATGTAGAAGATTTTAAGTAGTCACAAATGACGGCCGCTATCGCTATAGGCGACTGGACTGTGTTTTTGCTCAAAATTCTTTTTCTCTTTGTATTGACAGTCAGTGGTCTCTATGTACATCGACTGGCCCCTATAGACAACGACCAGTGGATATAAACAACAATAGGTCTCTATCACCAATCTCTATAGACAGTGACCGGTCTCTATGGACAGCAACATGTACCTATTAATTTGTTTTCTTCTTTGAATTGATAACAACTAGTCTCTATCAACAGCAACCAGTCTCTCTTGATAGCAACCTCTATCAAATCTTGACTCAATGGTTTAAACTTTCGAATTTCACATAAAGCGACCGATCACTATAAGCAAATTGACAGCATATTCTATCCGTTGCAGCAACACTTATCAGTAAAATTTACTTTATAAATTCTTAACCATTTTTGTAGATCTTTTGACCCTTCTTTGCAGACAAATTTCAAATTGGAGGAGTCTATGTTGGAAATCAAATCTTGAAGCTTCACTATAAATAGTTGGATATTTTGAAGGATCAAATACAATACAAATATATAACACAACAAGAAAATCTCAGCAAATTTATTGTACTTCATTTTCAACATTCTTGTTGTAATAGCCTAAGCACTACACTTTCACATATTGTTTGATAAGCTTTTTTTCTTGATTACACCTTCTACTTTTGAGTTGTAATATTTCATTCAAAGTGTAATCTTGATTGTATTTGTAACATCATCCAAAACAAGAAATCCTTATTAGTGTTCTTTTGGCAAGAACATGTTTGGTTGATTAGAGTTAGTTGGTTGAAAAGTTTGGTGCTTTTCGTGTTGAAGAGTTTGGTGCTCTTCGAGGCGTAGAAGAGTTTGGTGCTCTTCGAGTTGGAGGAGTTTGGTACTCATCAAGGTTGTTGGTGTAAGAAGAGTTATGTGCTCTTCTCGTTGAGTTTTAATCGTTTGGTATCGATTAATAAAATTTTCTTTTCGAAATCCACTCAGACACTATATATCATTGTGTTCATTCTTCTCCTATCTCTTACATTATTGAAAATCTTCATATATTCGAAAAAAAAGAAGAAAAATCTAAAAAATCGGGAATATATATTCACCCCCTCTAGATTTTCGTAGCCTCTTGGACTAACAAGTGGTATCAAAGTCAAACTCTTTGGCAAACTCGTTTAATTTTTGCGAGTAAAGAGGAAAGATCCATGGCTACGAACGAGAGCTATCTTCAAACCGGTGCTTCATCTAACAAGTCATCGCTATTCAACGCAAACTATTATTCCTTTTGGAAAGATCGGATGGAATGTCTTCTACAAGGATGCGGTTTTGATATTTGGAATGCGGTCATTAATGGAGTTGCCACTCCAATAACAAGATGAATGATGGAATGCTAATCCCTAAAGTTTTCAAGGAATTCGATAATGAAGACAAGAAAATATTCTCCTTAAACGGTAATGCTCTTAACATTTGTCATTGCTCTCTTACCACTACAGAGTATAACCGTATTAGAGGAATTAGATCCGCTCATCAGGTGTGGACAAAATTAGAAACCATCTATGAAGGCACTAAGAAAGTGAAACATGCTCGAAAGACCATGTTGGTCAAAGAGTTCGAAGATTTCACTATGAATGATGGAGAAAATATCTCAAAAATGGTTGAAAAGCTTGACAATATTGTAAATCCTCTAGTTACACTTGAAAAAATTATTTCCGATAAGGGCAAGGTTACAAAATTCCTAAATGCTCTTCCCGCCTCTTGGTCCGAAAAAGTTACGACTATCACGGAAGCTCAAAATTTAGAAACTTTAAATATTGATGAGCTTATCGGAAGTCTTCTCATCTATGAAGTCTATACCAACAAAAGAAGTAATTCAAGAGTATCTACTTCTCAATCGGATATGGAATCAACTCCAAAAGGTCTCACCTCAAAATCGAAAAATTATTATTCAAGTGATGAGGAAGATGTAGAGGAAGATGTAGATGAAGATGAATATAAACTTATTATAAAATTGACAAAATTTATAAAAAAGAAAAAAATAAGGAAAGAAAAGCAAGAAACAAGTCTTGCTTTAAGTGTGGAAAACCCCGACATTGTATTGCCGATTGTCCAAAAGAAGAGGAAGAACAAAGGAAGAATAAACAATTTCACAGAAAATTAAAAGCCTTGAATGCTAAAGCCGAAACAAAAACATGGGATGAGTTTCTTGAAATATCTGAAGATGAAGAAATCGAGCAAGATCTAATGGGCATCGATGAAGACAATGAGGTACGCTTTAATTCTTCTATCTCTTTCATTTGAATTGCAAGATGGCTATGATAAATTGCAAAATAAGTTTCAAAATATGATTGTTAAATACAAGCATTTGAAAAAGAAGTTTAATAACATGAAACTAGAAAAAGAAAATTGGTAACTCTTCTTTTCTTCTTAAATTTAGCATTTTTAGAGTTACTCATATTTTTTAAGCCATACATATTTAATGTGCATTTTCTTGATTTTATTTCACAATCCATGTATTGAATATTTTATGTTTATTTATAAATATTTTTCAAGAAAGGAGGTCTCAAATTATACCATTCTCGGATTTTTTTTTTGAAGAAGACCTTATATAGCTTTAAATAAGCACAATAGGCTTTACATGATATATTAAACTTATTTTTTCAAGAAGAATGTTGATTATGATGAATCCTTTGCACTCATAGCACGTTTAGAAGCTATTCGTTAATATTATACTTGCTTATTCTTGCTTCGAAAATTCAAACTTTACCAAATGGATGTCAAATCCACTTTTCTAAATGGCTTTATTCAATAAGAAGTTTATGTCAAAAAACCTCCGGGATTTGGAAGATCTTCAAGATCAATGATGTTTATAAACTTAAAAAGACTTTATATGATCTTATACAAGCACCCCGAGCATGGTATGATAGACTAAGTTCTTTTTTTAGAAAATAGTTTTATAAGAGGTAAAGTTGATACTACTCTTTTTGTTTTCGAAAGAGGACTAGATAGTCTTCTAGTTCAAATATATATTGATGGTATTGGTGCTACTAATGAATCTTTGTGCAAGAATCTCTCTAAGCTTATGCAAGGTGAATTTGAAATCAGTATGATAGGTGAACTCAACTTCTTCCTTGGACTTCAAATAAAACAATGTCGAAAATGGATATATATTTCCCAATCCAAATACACAAAGGAATTTCTTAAGAAATTTGGAATTGAAGAAGGAAAAACTGTGGTAATGCCAATGGAAACAAACATCAAACTTAACAAGGATGAAAACGGTAAATTGATTGGCAAAAAAAATATCGAGGTATGGTTGGTAGCTTACTTTACTTAACCGCTAGTAGACCCGCTATTCTTCATGTCGTATGCATATGTGCTCGTTTTCAAAGTAACCCAAAGAAATCTCACTTACGTGCCGTCAAAAGAATTTTTCGTTATTTAAAATGCATTGTCTCGTACAACTTATTCTATCAGAAAAATGAAAGTTTTATTTTAAAAGGTTTTAGTGATTCGGATTATGCGAAAATATTGACGATCGCAAAAGTACTTCTGGTTCTTGTCAATTTTTAGGCGATTGTCTTGTTTCATGGTTTTCTAAAAAGTGAAATCGTGTCTTTTTATCAACGGACGAAGCCAAATATATTTCGACGGCTTTTCTTTGTATACAATTACTTTGGATGAAACAAACTCTAGCCGATTATAAAGTTAATTTTGAAAATATTCCTATTTTTTGTGATAATACTTTCGTCGTTAATATTTCACAAAATCCCGTTCATCACAACCGAGCAAAAAATATTGAGGTTTGACATCACTTCTTAAGGGATAATGTTTTAAACATAAAAATTGAGATGTGATTTGGTCTGTCTCAAGATCAACTAGCGGGTATTTTTACAAAACCACTATTTGCATAGTCTTTTAACTATATTCGAGCTCGTTTAAGCATAATGCATATTGAATAGTGTTATTGTTTGAGTAGTTGGACTTTTATAACATTTTTGATAAGTTGTGGGGTGAAATTCTAATTTTTTAAAGGTTAATCGCCCCCAAATTCGCAAAAACCTAAAATCTTTCACCAAATTTTGTGATTTTTGCTATTAATCTCATCTACTTCTCAATTACTTCTCATATATGGCACCTCCCAAGATTTTAATCGACTCGTCTTCTCCAAGCAAGCGGAAAAGATTCGAATTATTAACTATGCTTCCATTTTGCTGCTTTTTTAATCTTGCTTAATATGACTTTCTACGCGTTCTTTGATAATGTCTCTTTTATTTAAGATTTTTGATGATTTCAAAGGGGAGAAAAAATGCATAAGTAGCATAAGTTGATTGGTTGGTTGACAGGATAAAAGTTTTAATAAACTTATTGCCATACGCTATAAGTTGATGAGCTTTTGAACTTAAACTACATATTATAATCTCTAAGTTGATTATTGTGTTGTGCTTTTGAGAAATTTTTCTGGATATGACTAACATTGATAGGGGGAGCTTTTGAGCTTTTGAGCATTTAAGCTATTTGATATGATTGGATAGGTTAAGCTTAATAAGTTATGAAGCTCTTTTATTGTTTATTTTGCATATTGATAGTGTGAGCTTTGGAAAGATCTTGAAAAATTATTGCTCCTTAGCTTATTTTTTGCTTATAACTTCTTATGAATACTACTTTGAGAAGTGTTGTGTACAATAGTATAATGGATACATTAAATTTTTGACCAGAAAATTATTTAAAAAATATCCTCTTTAAATATTGTTTTGGATTGAAATCATCAAAAAAGGGGGAGTTTGTTAGAACAAAGTTATATTTGATTTTGATGATTTTGCATTTTCGATTTATAAACCAAAATAATATTTTTAAATGTCGTCAATATTATTTAGAATTCTTCAAATGTTTTAATCGAGTTTAATAGATTTTTATGAAGTATTACTTGAACTATATTTTTGTCAAAATTCGGAGAAATATCTCATTAGATAAATGTTTTTATCATGATTTTGATGATTTTGTTCAAATGTGTTTTTAAACCAAAAAAATGTCCCTAAATGTTGTCTAAATACTCTCCGATGGATTTAAAATATTTTTACTATTTTTCTGAGTATTTCTTGGAGTTTATTTTCGATAAAAAATTAGACAACACATCTTTTTCAGTTCGACCGGTCGCCCTATAGGGCAACCCGTACTGAGTTGAGTTTTGAAGCGAGAAAAAGGGACGTAGGAAAAATTAGGGAGAGGCGACCGGCCGACCGTAGTGGCGACCTGGCCGACCCCTGGGTGACCGTGCACTGGAGCCCTCCCCGGTTGTTGTCTTCTCTTTTCGATTTTTAATCAAATCCAACCTAGGTCAAGATCAAGGGCGACCGGTCGCATTCACCCTCCGACCGGTCCCCCGTAAAAAATCGCAAAACCTATTTCAATCTTATCTCTGCGACAAATTCGGTCGAACCCCTATTTTATCAAAGAACTATCTTTGCATTTTCTGATGGATGTTAAATCCACTTTTCTAAATGGACTTATTCAAGAAAAGTCTATGTAAAATAACCTCCGGGTTTGAAAATTTTTCTAGGCCTAATGATGTTTATAAACTTAAAAAGGCCTTGTATGGTTTAAAGCAAGCACCTTGTGCATGGTATGATAGACTTAGCTCTTTTTCTTTTGCAAAATGGTTTTACAAGAGGTAAAGTTGATACTACTCTATTTGTTTTTGAAAAAGGGCAAGATTGTTTACTTGTGCAAATTTATGTTGATGATATTATCTTTGGTGCTACTAATGAATCCTTGTGCAAGAAATTTTCTAAGTTAATGCAAGAGAATTCGAGATGAGTATGATGGGGAGCTCAACTTCTTTCTTGGGCTTCAAACTAAACAACGCCAAGAAGGTATATACATTTCGCAATCAAAATATACAAAGGAACTTTTGAAAAAGTTCGGCATTGAAGAAGGAAGAACCGTGTCTACTCCTATGTCAACCAATGTCAAAATTGACAAAGATGAAAAAGGCAAGTCCGTGGATGAATCGAAGTATCGAGGTACGATTGGTAGTTTACTTTACTTAACCGCTAGTAGACGGACATTCTTCATGCCGTATGCCTATGTGCTCATTTTCAAAGCAATCCCAAAGAATCTCATATGAGTGTCGTTAAAAGGATTTTTCGATATTTGAAAGGCACTATTCAATATGGTCAATTTTATCCAAAGAATGAAAAAATTTCTCTTTAAGGTTATAGTGATTCGGATTATGTGGGAAATATTGATGATCGAAAAAGTACTTCCGGATCATGTAAATTTTTAGGCGATTGCCTAGTTTCTTGGTTTTCAAAGAAGCAAAATTGTGTTTCACTTTCAATGGCCGAAGCCGAATATATTTCCGCAGCTTTTTGTTGTACTCAACTTCTTTGGATGAAACAAACCTTAGCGGATTACAAATGCTCTTTTGAAAATGTGCCTATCTTTTGTGACAATATATCCGCTATAAACATTGCTCAAAACCCGGTTCATCATAACCGTACTAAACATATTGAGATTCGACATCATTTTCTAAGGGATTGTGTTTCTAAACGAAAAATTGAGATATCTTTTGTACCATCTCAAGATCAATTGGCGGACATTTTTACAAAACCGCTATCTTCCGAGACTTTTGCGTCCATACGAGCTCGGTTAGGCATAATGCATATTGAATGAGGTTTACGTTTGCATTTTGCATGTTTTTAAAACTTAGGGGCGAAAATCGGATTTTTGGTTGAAAATTCGGATTTTAATAAAAATGGCAAAGACAGTGGGCTAATGAGGTTGAGGGCAACCGATCGCCCTCAACGTCGACCGGTCGCCCTAAGCTAATTTTTGGATTAAAACCGTTCTGTCTCGTGCCTTAGTCATTTTAACTCATTTTTGCCATTTTTCGTCCCCTTTGTCAAATTCACATAATTTTCACTCAAAATTTATTTTCATGCATTCAATTCATATCTTGGACCTTATATAGCATGTTTATCATCATCATCGCTCATCTTTACCGATCGAATGGTAAGAATTTTCCTTTCTTTGCTCAATTGGGTTGAGCCCTTGAGTTTGTGGCTTTCTTGTATATTTCTTGATGAAATTATCTTATGATCATGATGAGCTTAGTTGTTATGTTGTATTGTATGATGTTTGGTATGATTTGGTGATGAATTTTTTTTGGTTTGATTCATTTACAAGGGCTCTATACAACTTCTTTTATCTTTTACGCCCACAAAGTGTTCGATGAAATGTCACAATGAAAATTTCAACTTCTACATGATTCTCTTGCTTTCACAAGTCTTATATACTTATTGAGATCATGTCTTGGCATACAAAACGAGCTTATGGATTTGTTCATGATACATTTCTCCCATTTCTTCGGATTTTAAGCCTTCTTCTTTCAATGGTTGATAAATCGTATTCTAGGCGCACTTTGATATACTTGTATAATGTTTTTATCATCCTAACATTCTTTTTGATGATTCCAAAGGGGGAGAAACAGGAAATTGGCTCGTTAGCTCAAAGAAGCTAATAAAAGCTCGCAATAAAAGCTATAAGCTATGGCTTCCTAAAGCCAAGTATTCCTAGTCCATGGCTTGTATTATGGACTTAATTGCAATAGATTATAAGTATTTTGACAGGGGGAGCTTATTAGCTCATGATGTTTATGTGTATCCCGTAAAAGCTAGTTATAGCTTATGCTTATGCTTATGTAATTTTCTTGTTGATATGCTTATCAATAGGGAGAGCTTTTTATAAAATGTTTTTAAATGGATAGTTCACTCGTAAAACCTGTTTTGCATGTTTTTGAGTATTATTTTTGTGTGTTTTTGTTTTATTTTGCGTATGATTATGCATATTTCCGTAGCTTAAAGTATAGGTTATAGTGTCGAGTGTTACGTAGGGTGTTTTTTGTCATTTTTATAGGTTATGATGAAAAGAGGCTCAAAAACGGATGAAAAATGGAGAAAACGGGCATAATGACAAACATCGGCCCAGCGTGGCAGTGCGCGCGCTGGCACGCAAGACTTTTGCACGGCGCGCGAAGCATGCGCTTGCGCTTGTGGCGCCATGAAGGAAAACGACAGCCTTGTGCCTTGCGCGGAAAAGGTCGGCTGCTTGGCGCTTGGCGCGGGCACGCGGTGTCGTGCTGAACACGAAATATCTAATTTTTATCCGATTTTTGGCTCTTCCACCTTGTTTAGGACTCTAGGCTTATAAATAGGACTTGGGGAGCCCCTATTTTCGACACACCTTCATTCATAGCACTTCTAAACTTTAGTTTTTGGTATTTTTCTTGCTTTTCATCATTGGGATTGCTTGGATTCTTCCCCTTGAAGTTATTTTGCTTCTTAATCAAAGAGTAAGATTTCTTCATCTCTTTTGTCTGATTTCAATTGTTGGGTGATTATTATTGTTGCATGATCATGTTTATGATTGTTTTCTTTCCTTCAATTGAGATTATGATCCCATCCCCAAGCATGAACTAATTTCCTTGTTCTAGGATTATGATGATTTGATTCAAACAAACAAGCATGAGTATTGATTAATTGATCTCGCTTTCTTTCTGGATAAATTGTTTTACTTGTCGATTGATTGTTTGGCCAACTCTTGATTGTTTAAGGGGATAATTGAGATCGATCGAAGATATTATCCCTGGATTAAATTTATTCGGGGGTTAGATATGAATCGAAATGTATTATCTAACCTAGGTTTAATGAAAATAGCAAATTATGTTGGGATAGCCTAATCAGAATACGAGAGTTATCAGATCTAGACCTAGTCTTTCCATGATTGTTATTTTTGTTAACCGCATGATCAAGTAATTGATATTCTGCTTGCAAGTTTGATGACATGAATCCATAATCCTAGACTTTCTTCCATATCTTTTTCTCCAAAGTTTAATCCTGCTTAATTTTAATTCGCCCTTTTTAATTGATTTCTTTTAGTTTAAATAAATCCAACAAATCTGTTAGAGTGTTTAGGTTTTATTTTCTCAAATTGTGATACATAATAATTATTTGTCGGCTAAGTCTTCCTTGAGAGACGACTTGTGGTTAACTTGCTACCCTACAATTGATCTCGTTCTCTTGCGAGGATTGCTAGATTTATTTTAGGTGTTTAGCGGTCGAACAAAATTTTGGCGCCGTTGCCGGGGAAGGCTTTAGGCGTAATAATTATTGTGTCTATTTTCCGTGTTTTTAGTTTAGGATTTCTTCTTGTTTGCTTTTTGATTTTTCACCCTTATTCCACCGGTACGTTTGATTTGTTTTCTTAAGTTTGTTTATGCAAGGTCGTAGGAATCTCAATCTGGAGCTTGCACCTTTCGTAGACGACATTCACCGCGTTCCGAGACGTATAAGGAACGAGGGGGACAATTCTTCGGTTAGTAGCGAGGATTCTCAGGACCACGTTCCAAAGGAAGAACAAACAGACGAGCCAGCAATGGGTGACAATCAAAACGGAAACAACGCGGAGGCACGCCAACCTTCGATGCGTGAGTTCGCACGCCCAGTCATCGGAACCGCGACCTCTTGCATCACTCAGGGACAAGCGACGGAACTATGAGTTAAAGAATATACACTTCAATCGATTCTATCAAATCTTTCTATGGAATGCCCAATGAAGATCCTCTCAACTTCATTCGGGAATTCTATTCTCATCATTCAAACTTTTCCTCTGCGGGATTTGAATGAGGACCCGGTAAGATGCGCTGCTTTCCATACACTCTGAAAGATCGGGCAAAAACGTGGCTTATGTCTCTACCTCCCAACTCTCTTACTACTTGGGAGGCGATGTACAATAAGTTCATGGACATGTACTACTCTCATCGAAAACTTCGGATCTACGAGGTAAGATAGCTACCTTTTGACAAATGGAAGGTGAACCTTTTCATGAGGCATGGGATCGCTTCAAAGATTTACTGAGACTAAATGCCCACATCATCACTACCCATTAGAATTGTTAAACCAATTTTTCTATGATGGATTATCACATAACTTTCAATATATGGTTGACAATCATTGGGGGTGATATGGGTGTGCACACAAACCAGAAATTTATGATATTCTAGAGATGATGAGTGATAACTCCCAACAAAAAAGTGCCCGAGGCAAACGGGCTACCGTGAATGAAATAGCACCAAGTTACGACGTGACAAAATAATTGGGTGAATTGACTAAACAAGTTCATTTGTTGGCTACACGGGGCATCCATCCAACGCCCCTTCCTTTGTCGAGTCATGCGGAATTTGTGGCGAATCGGTCATGGAGCTAATGTTTGTAATATGGTGGTTGATCAACAGTTGAGGACATTAACGCTATCCAGGGTTTTCAAAGAAAGGCCTCGTAATGATCCCTACACTCGGACTTACATCCCAGGTTGGCGGAATCATCCAAACTTGATTGGGGAAATTCGCAAAATCCATCTCAAATCCATCGAGGGCCTCCTCCCCAAGGTCACCATCAAATCAACCTCGGCCTCCATCGATTGAGGAAAGTTTGAGTTCGTTCATACAGTTAGTAAGAAAACTCAAGAGGCCAACATTCAGCGGTTTGAGTCGTGGAAGCTTCATTCAAACGTCTTGAAACCCAAGTTGGTCAATTAGCCACCCAAATGGGTGAAATTGCTCAACATGTGGTAAATAAAGGAAAGCTACCTAGCCAACCGAGCAAGCCCAAGCCGTCACCGTGTTACGAAGTGGTAAGGTTATTGATAACAAAGTTGAAATTCCATTTTCTACTACTTTGACTAACCCTGTAGGTGACGAGGAGATCGAGAATGTGTCCAATTCCAAAACCTTGCACAAGGAAGAAGAGGTGAGTAAGGAATTTGTCTTGCACAAAACCAACAATCCTTACAAACCTCCAATTCCTTTTCCAAGTCGCCTAATCGAAAAATAGGATAAGCGGTTCTTGGATTTCTATAACATGCTATCTAAGGTTAATGTTAATTTACCTCTGCTAGATGTTATACGAAATGTGCCATCTTATGTCAAATTTTTCAAAGAACTAGCATCCAACAAAAGGAAGTTTGGCGACAATGAGAAGGTAATAGTTTCCGAGTGGCAAGTCGCGATTCTTCAAAGACCAATCGCCTCCTAAAACAACGTGATCCAGGTAGTTTTGTTATTAAAATTGCAATGGGAAACGGTAAGGAAACTTCCGGAATGCTCGATTTGGGGGCAGGGATCAATCTGATGCCTTATTCTATTTTTAAACAACTTGATTTAGGGGAATTGAAGCCCACTAGAATGTGTCTTCAACTTGCGATAGTCCATTCGGTACTTAAAGGTATTATTGAAGATATTTTGGTACAAGTGGGTGGTCTCATTGTCCCTGTTGATTTTGTTGTATTAGAAGTAGGGAAGTGCAAAATCAAGATAATGAGCACACACTTCATTAGGCCGCCCATTTATGGCCACCACGCACACACTTATTGATGTTAAAAATGGGCGCATGACTATGATCTTGTTCTCGGGAACCGCGTGACTTTCTCTATTTCTCGACACTAAACTTATCCCCTCACATGCATCATTTGAAAATTGCTCTTTCGTTGATTTAATTGATGGGGCAAAATGAAAATACCTTCTTGCATGATTATAGTCTTGACACTTTATTTCTTGAGCGGATGATATTTTTGACGTCATGGAAGACGATGGGCAAGCCTAAAACGAGGGGGTGATGGAAATATTTGCATTAGAAGATGTGGATAATAAACCCCAACAAAAACTGAATTGAAAGAACTCCTAAACATTTAAAATATGTGTTTTTAGAAGCGGTGAGCGAGAAGCGGTGATTATTTCTCACTTTCTAAAGAAGAAGAGGGAGAATTGTTGGTGGTGCTTAGAAAATTTAAAAATGCAATTGGATGGGGGTTGAGTGATATCAAAGGGATTAGCCTGCTACATGCATGCATAGAATTATTCTAGAAGAAGGGGTTAAGCTTTAGTAGAGAGAGCTCAAAGAAGATTGAACCTCGTTATGATGGAAGTAGTGAAAAAGAGGTATTAAAACTCCTAGTCAAAGGGTGATATACCCAATTACGGATAGTGAATGGGTGAGTCCTGCATGTTGTACCAAAGAAGAGTGGGATAACGATTGTAGAGAACGAAAAGGGTGAAATTATCCCACTAGGACCACGATTTGGATGGAGGATGTGCATAGATTATAGGAAGTTAAACGCTACTAAAAAAAAGATCATTTCCCCCTTCCCTTTATTTATCAAATGCTTGACAAACTTGCGGACATAGTTTCTATTGTGTTTTGGATGGCTTGTCGAGGTTATTATCAAGTGGCCATCGCACCGGAGGATCAAGCAAAACTACTTTCACATGCCGGTTGGGACTTTTGCATTTCGACGAATGCCGTTTGGACTTTGCAATGCGCCAAAGAACTTTCCAAAGTGCATGTTTTCAATTTTCTCGACATGGTTGAGGACTTCATTGAGGTATTTATGGATGATTTTTCCGTATTTAGATCCTCTTATTCTCGATTGTCTTAATAAATTGGCTAAGGTTCTTGAACGATGCATTGAATGCAATTTAACTTTAAGTTGGGAAAAAGCCATTTTATGGTGACAAGCGGAATTGTTTTAGGCCATGTGGTTTCAAAAAGAGGGATCGAGGTTGATAAAGCTAAAATTGATGTTATTGAAAAATTGCCTCCTCCCATTAATGTTAAAGGCATTAGGAGTTTTCTTGGGCATCTTTGGATTTTATCGAAGGTTTATTAAGGATTTTTCAAAAATTAGTCAACCTCTTTGTAAATTACTTGCTCAAGATGTCCCTTTGATTTTGATGAAAAATGTCCAATGCTTTTAACACATTAAAAGAGAAATTGATAATCGCTCACTGTTGTTGTTGTTGCTCGATTGGTCATTGCCTTTTGAAATTATGTGTGATGCGTCTAATCATGTTTGTAGGGGCCGTCTTAGGACAAAGAATTGATAAATTGCTCCATGTGATTTACTATGCTAGTTTGACTCTTAATGATGCACAAGTAAATTACACTACCACTGAAAAAGAACTATTAGCTGTTGTTTTCTAATTGGATAAATTCAGATCTTACATTGTTGGGTCTAAGGTAATTATTCATAGTGATCACGACCTGCGTTACTTGTTGAGTAAGCCACAAGCTAAACCTAGTTAATTCGGTGGATTTTGATGTTGCAAGAATTTAATGTTGAAATAAAAGATAGAAAGGGGTGCGAGAATGTAGTAGCAGATCACTTATCTCGTCTCACTCTTACTGATGATACTCTTGCTTCTCATAAAAATGAGCATATAATTGATTCTTTCCCCATGAGCAATTATTTGAGGTTACTTCAATTCCTTGGTATGCCGACATTGTGAATTATCTTGCATGTGGAATTGTGAGAACTAATCTTTCATTTCAGAAAAGAAAAGATATTTATCTACTTGTAGGTTCTACTTTTGGGATGACCCATACTGTTTTAGAATCTGCAAGGATGAAATTATCCGAAGATGTATTCCCGAAAAACGAATGAATGATGTTTTGTCATTTTGTCATGAAATGCACTGTGGTGGGCACTTTGGAGGTCGTAAACGACCTTTAAGGTTCTACAATCGAGGACTCTATTGGCCAACATTGTTCAAAGACGCGATAATTTTGGGCGACATGCGATAGATGCCAAAGAACTGAAATATTAGTAGGAGGAATGAAATGCCTCCGAATAGTAACTTGGTACTTGAAATATTTGATGTGTGGGGTGTTGATTTCATGGCCCCCTTCCCTAAGTCTTTTGGTTATGAATATATACTTGTTCTTTGTTGACTACGTGTCCCTGTGTTGAGGCAATCCCCACGAGGACATGCGATGCTAACACTTGTCATCAAGTTTGTGCGGGAAAATATTTTATGCGGGTTTGGATTCCCGAGAGCTATCATTAGCGATGGGGAAAACATTTTTGCAACAAATTGTTCGAAAAATGATGAAGAAAAATGGTATCACACATAAGGTAGCTACACCTTATCATCCTCAAACTTCCTAAAAGTAGAAACCACCAACAAACAAATAAAGGGGATTACTCAGAAGACAAAGAAATCCTACAAGGAAAGATCTGGGCTACCAAGTTAAATGATGCGCTATGGGCATACGAACGACTTATAAAACAGTTTTGGGAATGAGCCCCTATAGACTAGTTTTCGGAAAGCGTGTCATTTACCGATTGAAGTGGAGCACAAGGCATATTGGGATATAAAAGCAACAAATTTCGACTTGGACAAAGCAGAGTCGAAAGGAAGTTGCAATTGTCTTAACTTGACGAGCTTCCGTAATGACGCATATGAAAATACGCAAATATACAAAGATAAAGTCAAGCGATTGCACGATAAAAGAATTATCCATAAAAAGCTCGAACTGGTATGAAGGTCCTTTTATTTAACTCACGATTGCGGTTATTTCCAGGGAAACTAAAATCAAGATGGAATGGGCCATTTGAGATCGAAGAGGTATATCCTTACGGAACGGTAAAACTACTTAATCCAAGGACTCATGAATCTTTCAAGGTGAATGGTCATCGGGTTAAGCCATATTTTGAAGGGATATCTCGGGATGAAAAAATTGAGAGCATAGGCCTCAAAGATGTCACTTAAGAACCGTACTCAGGTATCGTCAAGCTAAAGACGTTAAATAAGCGCTTCTTGGGAGGCAACCCAAATTTTTCCCTTTTTATATTCTTTTTATTTTTCTCGACTAACTGTATCTAATGGGTTAATTGAGTTTTCTCCATTTTGTAGAAATTTAAAAAAAAAAGAAAAAAAATTGCAAGTGCAAAGACGCACGACGACTTGCAGCGGCGGCGCGCGCAAACACAAAGATACAGGCGGCGCTACGGCGCGCGAGAGACAACAGAGAGCTTATGATTCGCGAATTGGGGTTTTGAAACACAATTTTTTCACCCCTAATTCGAAAATCCTACATCTCTTTCCAAATTCTCTCTACCAAATCGCAAAATTCAACGGTTAAAATCACATTCCGCTCCGATTAACCAATTCTAATCAATCAGTCATGCATAGAAAAACCAAAAGGGCTCAAAATCAACAACCTAGGGTGGAAGAAGATGACCCGATGAATCCGATGGATTTAGCCGAGCAATTCGACGCCCCCTTTCCAATTTATTCCGAAGAAGAAGGCCAAAGGTATACTAGCTTACTCTCTCGCGAGGTACCTCCATCTACCTTCTTGTCTATGGATACTTTGCAAGAATTGGGGTTGCTTGATGAATTTATGGGATTTGTCAAATTTTTGGGTGGAAAAAATTTGCCCCACTTACTTCTAAGGTATTGATTGAGTTGGTATCGAATTTTATACGACATTGCATTTTTCGGATTCACATCTTACGATTTTACATGTCGTCTGTTTGGGGAGGAATGTGAAGTAAATTTTAGAGTAATGAAATCTGTTTTTGGGCTATCTAGGCACGGTGTTCGGGCAAAGGCTGCCCAATTCATTTAACCCAAATGAATTTTGGGCGACTGACGGGATATAATATTTTTTCTACAAAGGGAACCCCAAATGGTTTTATTACAGACCCTGCCTTATACTTATTGCACAAATTCATTACTCACTGCGTTTTTGGAAAATTTGAAAGTAGTCGGGTGACTACCCCAGAGTTGTTTTTTATATGGTGCTTTCGTCGTGACACAAAAATTTGCACTACGACATTTATTTTCGACACTTTCTATCGCAACCTTCGAAACCGTAAGCATAAGCTGGGTTTGGGACACTTAATTTTCAAACTAGCTATTCATTTCAACGTGGTCCCCGATAATCTCGACCACCTTGTTGAAATTCCATATGGGTCCTTGAACACAACTTTGCTAAAAATACGGATTTTCTCACAAAAGAAGGCTCTTTAAAGGATCCCGTCTCCTAAATGTTTTCATAGTGATACATGGAACCCGATGGGTATTCTACCACGCCAACGGAACCAAAGGGGAACAGTTGGGACACATGGGCGAAGAGCACGAGGTGATCCTGATATTCATCCTCCACACGTGGGGTTACCACCGCGAGTTGATCCCTTTTACAAATGGCCCCTCCACTAGTACCCGGTCGGGGCCCTACCGCCGGTTGGGAGGCCGTTATGGGGACGCCTCGATACTATGCGAGCCGTTTGACCACTTTCAGCATCAAATGACCGGGCTCCATGAACTCATGCGAAACATGAACACGAGGGTCGAGTCTATTGACACTCGAGTGCAAAACATTGAACAAAACTGGGTGAACATGTCTTTCTCGCCATTCCCACCTCCACCCCCTTCGGATACACAACAGTGACACTTTTAGAGTTTGTTTTCTTTTTATTTTATTTTATTTTCTTTTGTGTGTTGCATACGTATTAGTGTGTTTCCATTCCCTTTTGTCATTAATATAGTTTCTTGTTTCTATTTTGGTATTATGTTTCCTTCCACATATGTTTTTTTTGCGAAATTGTAGGCAGGCGTATCTATCAAGCCATTGTTCAACCATCGTATTTTTCAGGGACGTTTCTTTTTCCTTCTCTTTTACTTTTACGCATTGAGGTCATTGCGTGATGTAAGTGTGGGGGGGACATTTAGTCGCTGTAAGAATTAGGTGATTGTTTATGGTTAATTTTTAAACTTGCCTATTGATTATCCCAAGTTTAATAAGGGTGATGTTTAGTCAACTTGAAATAGATGTATTAATTTGAGTTTCAATTATGAAATGACTTTGTGAACTTGATACGTAGGATTTGACTAAGTCGTGAATTAGCCTTTGGGGTGAACAAATGAGGTGATGATTAATCAATAGCCCGAGTTGTGGGGCTTGAATTAGCCTTTGGGGTGAACAAATGAGGTGACGATTAATCAATAGCCCGAGTTGTGGGGCTTGAATTACGAGATTTCATTAATGTGTATTAAGTTAAAACCCTGTTGTGATTTGTGTGTGCACAAAATTGCTAGCCTTGCGAAAAAAAAAAAAAGAAAAAAAAGCATTATATAGCCAAAAAAAAAAAGGGCATGATATAGCTATATATAAAAATAGAATAATCGAGATTATACTCCGCTGATTGAGCTGCTTAGTAACTAGGAGCATTCATGAGCCCCATGTTTGACTTTTACGTAAAACGGCGGCTCAAAACATGAGTATGGGAAACCACCCTAGGAGCCTTTGGAAAACATCCGAAGTTTACACCTAGTGGAATAATATCTTGGGAGTTCTAGTGCAAAACAAAAAAAAAAAAAACATGGCTAGTAATTGCGTGATTGGTTGTGTGAATAAAAGGGTTGCAACTTTTGACACAAATTTGAAATTTAGTAAGGAAGGTCAAACATTTTGGTTAATGTTTAATTTAAGCCAAGTGAGTTTATTGTGAAGGTTGGGGATCGATGAAGAATAATCCGAGGTAGATGGAACATTGTGTTATGGATTAATTGATTCTCAAATTGGACATTATATTTCTTGTTGGGTTTGTTGGCATTATTATTTGCTTGAGGACAAGCAAAAGGTTAAGTGTGGGGAGTTGTTTTGCATGTTTTTTAGTATTATTTTTGTGTGTTTTTGTTTTATTTTGCGTATGATTATGCATATTTCCGTAGCTTAAAGTATAGGTTATAGTGTCGAAAGTGTTACGTAGGGTGTTTTTTGTCATTTTTATAGGTTATGATGAAAAGAGGCTCAAAACGGATGAAAAATGGAGAAAACGGGCATAATGACAAACATCGGCCGTGCAGAAGAAAGTGCGCGGGCGCGCAAGACTTCGCGCGGGCGCGCACAGATGCTGTGCGGCGCACAAGGAAAACAGCGCGGCGCGCGAGGAAGGTCGGGTTGCTGATTGGCGCGCGCGCAGGTGTCGTGTCGTGTTGAACACGAAATATCTAATTTTTATCCGATTTTTGGCTCTTCCACCTTGTTTAGGACTCTAGCTTTATAAATAGGACTTGGGAGCCCCTATTTTCGACACACCTTCATTCATAGCACTTCTAAACTTTAGTTTTTGGTATTTTTCTTGCTTTCATCATTGGGATTGCTTGGATTCTTCCCCTTGAAGTTATTTTGCTTCTTGATCAAAGAGTAAGATTTCTTCATCTCTTTTGTCGATTTCAATTGTTGGGTGATTATTATTGTTGCATGATCATGTTTATGATTGTTTTCTTTCCTTCAATTGAGATTATGATCCCATCCCCAAGCATGAACTAATTTCCTTGTTCTAGGATTATGATGATTTGATTCAAACAAACAAGCATGAGTATTGATTAATTGATCTGCTTTCCTGGATAAATTGTTTTACTTGTTGATTGATTGTTTGGCCAACTCTTGATTGTTTAAGGGGATAATTGAGACCGATCAAGATATTATCCCTGGATTAAATTTATTCAGGGGTTAGATATGAATCAGAAATGTATTATCTAACCCTAGGTTTAATGAAAATAGCAAATTATGTTGGGATAGCCCTAATCTGTGAATACGAGAGTTATCAGATCTAGACCTAGTCTTTCCATGATTGTTATTTTTGTTAACCGCATGATCAAGTAATTGATATTCTGCTTGCAAGTTTGATGAGATGAATCCATAATCCTAGACTTTCTTCCATATCCTTTTCTCCAAAGTTTAATCCTGCTTAATTTTAATTCGTCCTTTTTAATTGATTTCTTTTAGTTTAAATAAATCCAACAAATCGTTTAGAGTGTTTAGGTTTTATTTTTACATCAATTGTGATACATAATAATTATTTGTCGGCTAAGTCTTCCTTGAGAGACGACTTGTGGTTAACTTGCTACCCTACAATTGATCTCGTTCTCTTGCGAGGATTGCTAGATTTATTTTAGGTGTTTAGCGGTCGAACAAAACCAGTAAAATATTTTGTTTTCAAAATCGTCCTTGTGAAAATTGTTTTGGTTTGTAATCATCAAAAAGGGGGAGTTTGTTAGATAAATATTTTTATCATGATTTTGATAATTTTGTTCAAATGTGTTTTTAAACCAAAACAATGTCCATAAATGTTGTCTAAATACTTCCGATCGATTTAAAATGTTTTTACTATTTTTTGGAGTATTTCTTGGAGTTTATTTTCGATAAAAAATTGGACAACACATCCATTTTCAGCTCGGCCGGCCGCCCATAGGGCAACCCGTACTGAGTTGAGTTTTGAAGCGAGAAAAAGAGACGTAGGAAAAATTAGGGAGGCGGCCGGTCGGCGGGGTGGTCGACCGGTAGGGGCGACCGGTCGACCCCCTCGGCGGCCGGCACCGGAGCCCTCTCGGTTGTTGTCTTCTCTGTTTTGATTTTTAATCAACCCCAACCGTCAAGATCAAGGCGACCGGCCGCACCCCCTCCGACCGGTTCCCCATAAAAAGTTGCAAAAACCTATTTCAATCTTATCTCTGTGCGACCGGTCGAACCCCCTTGTTTTATCAAAACTATCCGTTGCATTTTCGCATGACTTTTCCCTAATTTGTGGGATTGATTTCTAACAACTATATTGATGATTTTAAATGGTTTCTTTTGCAAAAAATCACTCCCCAAGGAGGAGCCTATGTCCGAAATCAAAGCCAAGACCTCTCCTATAAATAGAGGCTTCATTCAAACAACAAGATACAACACAACACACAAGCAAAGAGCAAACAAGCAAACACTTTCATATATCTTGTTGTATTAGCCTTAGACTTTCACTTGCACTCATTTGAGGTCTAGGCTTTCAATTCTTGATTACACTTGTACTCATATTGTATTATTCATTATTGAGTTGTAATCTTGATTTTGGTCATCATTCAACACAAGACATCCTTGTGAGTATTCTTGTGGTAAGAATACACTTTGGGTGATCTAGGTGATAGGTGGTTGGAGAGTGTGGTACTCTTCAAAGGTGGTGAAGGAAGATTGTGGTAATCTCCTTGAAGGTGTTGTAAGAGGGTTGTGGTAATCCTCAAGGTGTTGTATTAATTTTGGTAATTAATAAAATTTCTTTTCTTTTTCAAATCCATCTCGGATATCTTTGGGGTGGTAGAGCACGTAGTCCCTAGGTGGGGTGAAGCTCTTTAAATCAAAGTGTGTTGTTTATTTTCCGCATTTAGCTTTCATCTTTGCTTGATTATTCGAAAAAGAGGGCAAAATCTGAAAAATCGAGATAATCTATTCACCCCCCCTCTAGATTATCGTAGCCACTTGGACTTACAATATTTATCCTGAGGTCGACTGGTCGCTATAGAGAGCAACCAATACTTGAAAGTTTTACAAAGTTTTCAAAAAATAGAGAAGTCCTTATATTGAGGGCGACCGGTCGCTATCAAGGGCGACTTGGTACCCGTGTGTTCTTCAAAGTTTTGAAAAACAGAAGATTTTTAAATAGTGACAGCGACCCTGTCGCTATAGAGGGCGACCGACACCTGTGTTTTGTTCAAAATTCATTTTTCTCATTGTATTGACAGCCACCAGTCTCTATGCACAACGATTGGTTCCTATAGACAGACGATCGGTGGTTATATATAGCAAGCGGTCTCTATCACTAGTCTCTAAGACAAGACCACCGTCTCTATAGACAACAACATGTACCTGTGAATTTTTTTTTCTCTGAATTGATAGCAACCGGTCTCTATCAACAAGAATCGTCGCCTTCTATATGTAGACCGGGGTCTCCTTAATAGCAACTCATATCAAATCTTGATCCAGCGGTTTAAACTTTTGAATTTTACATATTGCGACCAGTCTCTATAAGCAATTTGACAGTAGATTCTATCCGTTGCAACAACACTTATCAACAAGATTTACTTTATCAATTCTTAACTATTTTTGTAGATCTTTTGATCTTTCTTTTGCAGACAAATTTCAAATTGGAGGAGCCTATGTTGAAAATCAAATCTTGAAGCTTCTCTATAAATAGTTGGAGATTTTAAATGATCAAATACAACACAAACATACAACACAACAAGAAAATCTCAGCAAATTTATTGTACTTCATTTTCAACATTCTTGTTGTAATAGCCTAAGCACTACACTTTTACATATTGTTTGATAGGTTTTCCTTCTTGATTACACCTGCACGTTTGAGTTATAATATTTCATTCAAAGTGCAATCTTGATTGTATTTGTAACATCATCCAAAATAAGAAATCCTTGTTAGTATTCTTTTGGCAAGAACACATTTGGTTGTTAGAGTTAATTGGTTGAAAAGCTTGGTGTTTTTCGTGTTGAAGAGTTTGGTGTTATTCGAGGTGTAGAAGAGTTAGGTGCTCTTTGAGTTGGAAAAGTTTGGTGCTCTTCAAGGTTGTTGGTGTAAGAAGAGTTATGTGTTCTTCTCGTTGAGTTGTAATCATTTGGTATCGATTAATAAAATTTTCTTTTCGAAATCCACTCGAATATACCGAGTGGTAGTGGATTAAGCTCTAGGTGAGTGGAACCACTATATATCATTGTATTTATTCTTCTCTTGTCTCTTACTTTCTTGAAGATCTTCATATATTCGAAAAAGAGAAGAAAAATCTGAAAAATCAGGAAAATCTATTCACCCCCTCTAGATTTTCGTAGCCACTTAGACTAACAATTTATTCCTAATTTTTAATCCAATCTGATCACAAAACGCTAACACCCCCTTAAAGATATAATACTTTGAGACTGTTAAATATATTATTATATTAATTTAGATAGTTTTCCTTACTGAGGTGGTCTTAAATTCATGATACGAGTCCTACAAAATACAAAAACCATGGGTTTCTTTTATGAATTTGTGTTTGGGTTGAAGTCCTACATATATATATAATCCGTCTTATGGATTATGTTCGTGAGACCGTCTCATACAAATTTTGGCTTCTTTATTTAGTTTTAATCCTTTAGTAGTTAGTAGTCGTTTTAGGGTTATGATGTCTAATTGCCTATTTGAGGCTACTTTGTATTCACTTTTGGTTTTCCATCACAAGAATATTTGATTTATACGTAGACATTGAGACACCCAAATGTGCGAACGCAGGATTTTAATTTTGGGGGGCGAAAAACGGATCGAGTATATAAATTTAAACAATGAAAAAAAATATTCATATATTAACCATAATTAATAGGTTTTTATATTGTAAAAGACAACTATTTGAAGTTTTTATCAAAATTTTGGGGGGGCAAAGTCATTTATTTTAACTAAAAAATTTTTTTTTTGAAAATTTTAGGGGGGGAAAATGAAATTTTGGAAAATTTTGGGGGGGCAATAGCCCCCCCTTGTCCCCCCTAAATCCGCCCCTGGAGACACCCATTTGAGGCTGCTATCTTTGAATCTGTTTCCTCGCCATGGACCCATGCCCCATGGTAGTGACATGAAAATGGTAAATCTTTTTTCTTTATATCAAACCTTTTTTTTCCTCTTTTTTTTTTTTTTTTTTCTTTTCCTTTTTTCAAAGTGAGCCAAAAGATGGAATCAACTTTACAACGCCCTTGAATGGAGGAATCTTAATGTCAAGCCTAAAAGTACTTTATTAAATGCATAATAATGACATAGTGAAGGAAATTAACGTACTATAATAGTAATACACAAAAGTTAAGCAAAAAAGATGTCAAGATTTTGCAGGTGTGGTGGTGGGCTCTTTACACAAAGGTGTAGTACACCAAGAATCCAATGACTAAAATAAGAATTTATTAATTCTTCCACTTACATGCATGACTCATCCAAATGGGCTCAAAAATCTTTTTCAAACATCACATTCCAATTCAAAAGAAAACTGTGATCAAAAAAAAAAAAAAAAAAATTCAAAAGAAAACTCCATTCGAAACAAGCTTGGTACAATGTTTCCCATTCATTTGTCAATAAAAATAATATATGAGTCTTTTTTTATCTCTTCTTTTCTTTTCTTCTCTCTCTCTCTCTCTCTCTCTCTCTCTCTCTTCTTGTTTTCTTTTTTTAAGAAACCAGAAAGTTTGACTCAATTGATTAAGGATAACAAAGCACTCCAAGACAGCAGTAAAAAAATAACAAAATACAGAGAAAATGACAAAGGCCTGTGTCTTTTCAGCTTCTCAAGAAACTAAGCCATACTTCCCCCTTCACTTGCATGGAGAAGCTTTTGAGGAAAACACAGAAAGGGTCAAAACTTCCCACTACAGAGGTTGCAAATACTAAACAAACCTAAGAAAACTACAAAAGAAAAAAAGAAAACAAGGTGTATACATAGTGACACAGAGATATAATCAGACTACATCGAATGATACAGGCTCATCTTTTTTTTATTTTTTATTTTTTATTTTTTATAACTTCATGGGCAATTAGGGTTTCTTCCAGGGCCTCCATAGTAAAAGTAATGTCCCCAATCTCCATTACTCCCTGTTTGGACATCATAGCAGTTGGATTTCTCAGTGAAGGTGCCAAGATCTTTGGGAGCCTTAAGATTGTTTGAGCTGTCAACAACTTGAATGTTTCTGAAATAACTTGACTTGCCAAACCCTTCTTCTGGGAAATGGCCACTGCCCATTTGAGTTGAGGTGTGCTGCCCATCTGGTTCTGAATTTACTATTTCCCCACCCCATTCAATCATGGAAGCACTTTCTGTCAAATAGGAAAACAAGAAAGATGGCCAATATCCCAATACATAGTCGTTGCCAAATTGCATCCACCAGTGTCCCTCTTTTGGGTCCTAATATTGGAAAAGAAATGTGTTAAAGAACAAAAGAATAAGCTCAAACCAAAAATATTTTTCCAGCACAAATATAATATAAGCCTCACTTACAAAAGAATTGAGCAAGCTAATTACAGCGAATATTGGTGAATTTGGATTTTACCTTCCAGATAAGAATGCTAATATCATACTGGGAATTCCGGAACGCAGAAACAGGAGAGATGCTCGCGCCCATTGCTATTTCACTGTTGACTTGAATGAAGCCCGAGCAAAGAAGATTATAACAACCTGTGGCTTGATATGCATCACTCTGTGATTATGAGAAAGCATAGATTAGAAAATCACATGAAAAAACTTGTAGAAAGTGTATTTGTACAGAAAAGATAAGGTAAATGTAACACCAAAATTAGTAATAGAGCTTACAGTCCAATAAGTGAAGAGTCTAGTGTTGTTGTCTCCATAGAGATCTGGGCTGACCTGAAATCATGTGCAAACATTCATCATCCTCCATTATGTTACAAATGAAGCTTCAGTTTTTATTGTTCTTGTTTAATATTATGCAATAATTATAAGCCAGGATGATATATACCTGCCAACCAGCTTCAATGCTATTAAGATCTTCACCAAAAGATCCACCTAAGACCCAAATTTGAGATAAGCTGAATTCATTAGGCTGTTGTATTTTAGGTTCCCAAACATTAATAGTAGCTTTTGCTCCATAATATCTGTCCCCTTCGACATACGCTATAGCATGCTGGTAAATACAACACAATGTACCAAGACCAAAAGAATTACTTCAGCAAACAAGAATCACACCATGGAAAAGTTCAATAAGATGTAAAAAAAAGGCTTCTTTTATGAATTTTGTTCACAAAAAACAATTGTTCCTTTTTATCTTGTCTCTTAATTACCTGATGACCACTTTCATTGGTGAGGTCTGGATCTGCAGACCTGGGCTTGGGGACGCTTCTATGCTTCTTCTTTCCGTATCTTTTAACAGACCTTGACCTCAGCACATCTTCTTTCTTTGTTCTCCTAATGGGAATGGTATTCTCAGGGCACTTGCCATTCATATGCCACAGCTGAGTGATTGGGTTTGTTCTTTCTTTAGGTCCCATTGACATTTTGTTCTCACCAAAAACTCCTTCTGGGTGGTAACTAGGCCTTGCCTGGGGAAAAAAGAAAACCATAACCATCAGAATAACAGGGAAAATAACTCTATTACACCTAAAAAAAACATACGGCTATAATAAATACACAAAAATAAAAGAAATAAACCTGGATTTTGTGGTCTTTGAGAAAAGGATGATCAAAAGCTGGCTGATGAGAGATGTGCACACAGTCAATAATATCCCCATCTGGGCTCTGTTAAAACCGAGCAAATGGTGTGAAACTACAAACTCCTAACCGGAAAATCCATAACAGGAAAATAATTGCAACTTAATTAGCTGAAACTCATTAACTGAAAACCAGCATGTCCCTCAGCATTTATCAACTGCTCATGAGTTGAGAAGAAAATGTAGGAAAATAAATAACACTGAACAAAACTAGGACACAAGCTGAATTTTGCAAATAACTCACTGAAAATAAACATAAACCAAAAATTCCTACACCCACCCCACAAAGGCCCATTTTCTGATCCACAAACCGACAAAAACAAAATCTAAGACTCCATGCCCAGAAAAAAAAAAAAAAGCTTACATACAAATGCATATAAGTAATGAATAAATGGTGGGTGGTGAGGTGGACCTGAATGGTTTTAATGGGAGGCTTATTGAGTCTTTTCAAGTGCTTCTGAACCTCGAGCTTCTGTCTTGAAGCAGACAGCCTCCCGGCGCAAGATAGCGAGACCAGACACCATAAGCATGCTAAGAACACCACCACCTTCACTTTTCTCCCACGGTGGCCGTCGCTAAACCCCGCAGCCCCCATTTCAGTACACCGCTCCCACTAACCAGAACCCAAGTGAAAAAAGACTCTTAAATATTCAATATCTTTGCAAGCCCGAGGCGTAGGTTGGAGCGGCAGCAGCTAGCAGCCCAAGATTCACCAGCCCACCATATTAGAAACCACAAAGAGAAAAAAAATCCCCCAACCTTCTGCTTATCCTGCGCACCCCTTTCTCTCCTTCTCTGTTTAGCTACTGAGTGAGAATCAACTCTCTTTCTCTTTTCTCTGTTGGGGAGCTTCGAAAAATCCAATTAAAGGTTCAAGATGAGAAATGTCTGTGTTTTTATTCAGATTTTTTTTTAATGATTTTTAGTTTTATTGCAGAGTGCAGTACTAATTTTTAATTACGTTTGATTGTGGGGGTTAAAAAGGGAAAAGTGGGTAAGTGGGAAAGTGGAGAATTTGGCGTCCACTCATATGCCACTGCTGCTCTGCCGTTTTGGCGGGTCCCACTCTCACCCCAAGCCGATTTTCCGGTTTTGCCCTTCGCGTTTGAATTGGGACTGCTTCCTTTACTAATTTGCCCCTCATTTACATTGCCCAGCGGTCTAAGGACTTTACTTTTTTTTTTTTTAATCATTTTTTGAGAGGATCATGCTGCCTTTTAAAAAAATTAGATGCGATTGAATGTCAGTTATGTTAATTGGAACTTATGTCTCAAATTAATTATCTTCCAGATTTTATGTTCAATATATATCCATAAAATGAATTAACTCAAATCAAAATTCTCATATCCCCTCATTTTACAAAAACTCCTGTCATACATACCTCATTATCACAAAAACTCATGTCAGATTTCTAACGGGTCATTTCTCTTAGACGGATCTAACCCGACCCGAGTTTTTTCGTAATTTCATGCACCAGTGGCATGTTTGTAATATTTTGGGATAGTGCATCCGATAAGTATTAATAGTTCCTCGAAAAAATATTAGTAGTTCTCTTGAAAGTATATTTGTAGTTCTCCTGAATATAATTAATTTTTTCTCCTGAAAAGTATTAGCAGTCCCTCAAAAAAGTATTAGTAGTAACGATGAAATATATTAATAATATGCTTGAACAGTTTTTTCAGTAATCCTCTTGAAAAATATTTATTTTTTCCATCAACAGTATTAGTATTCCTACTAAAATGTATTAGTAGTCTTATTTAAAAGTATTATGTTTTCTGATTAAATGTATTTTAGTATTCCTCTTGAAAAGTTATAGTTTTCCTCATAAAAAGTATCAGTAGTTCCCCATAAAAGTGTTAGTTCTTCCCCGAAAAAGTATCATTAGTCCTCCTAAAAAGTATTTGGTAGCACCCCTAAAAATATTAGTTTTCCCTCCGAAAGTATTAGTAGTCCTCCTAAAATATTAGCAACTCTCCTAAAATGTATTAGCAGTGGCCAGCGGATGTGGTATTGGTACTTGTGCGGGCTGTTGGTGGATTGATTATATTTGGATCCGTCTAACGAATTAGATCCGTAAACCGTCTGACAGGAGACTAACCTCCTCATTATTACTTATTATTCACACACACATAATTTAACAAAGAGCATAATGAATCCACATAGAATTACCAAATTATTGATGACAAAAACTCATGTCAGACGGTCTAACGGGCCAAAAACCATTAGATGGATCCAAAACTGATCCGGTGGCATTTCTGTAATATTAGCAGTGGTGTTTTAGTAGTTTTCAGGGACTACGGGTATTAACAGTCCTTCTGAAAAGTATTAGTCGTCCTTCTAAAAAGTATTAACAGTTCTTCTAAAATGTATTAGTAGTTCCCTGGAGAGTATTTTAGTAGTTCTACTGAATATAATTAACCTTTTCTCCCGAAAAGTATTAATAGTCCCTCGGAAAAGTACTAGCAGTCCCTTGAAAAAGTATTAGTAGTTCCTTGAACAGTATTTTATTAGTCCTTCTAAATGTATTAGTAGTTCCCCTGAAAAATATTAGTTTTGTCCCATGAAATATTTTTTAGTAATTTTCCTGAAAAGTATTAGTTTTTCCAATAAAAAGTATTAGTAACCCCACTGAAAAGTATTAGTTGTTATACTAAAAAGTATTAGTTTTTTTTTTTAGCAAAATAACACCCCGGGGGGTGGGGGATTGAGGCGTGATCCCTTATCTGTATATCAAATAATCAAAATGTCATACAATGTCATGCCCGTCAAGGCGGGAGAAAATCAAAGAACAAATAACCTATCACTACGATATCTAGAAAGACTATCATAGAGAGAAATCTAAAGAAAAAAAAGGAGAACCAATGATCTATGAAAATCTGAAGCTCGGATATCCCGGTTGGTCCATCCGAATGAGCGCAGAAAGGTGGTGAGAAGTCGTGCCCTCATCAACAATGTGATCGCCAAGGCGCGTGACTCCCAACTCTGGGTGATCTGTGGTCGATTCCCCTCTCTGTGTATGTGGGAAATCGAATCAAGGTCCTCGGATGTTCCGAATGCGAATCGGGGGTGTCTTGAACTCGCCAAGAGCCAGGCCACGAAGTGATCGTGGTGACCACCCAAATGATCTCGAATCAATCCCCCCGCCCGGAATCAAGGTGTCCGATCAAACGAACCATCCGTGTTGAGCTTGATTTGAGGAGACCGAGGGAGCTCGCCAAATCACCAACCTGAGCTGCGTGAAACCCGTGGTGGAGCATTCCCCCGCAAAAACTCACGGTGGGAGGCATCCGGACCAATCCGAAGGGCTCAAACGCCGACCGAAATAAGAATCCCGGAGATACCGCTCCACCGCCAAATAATATGAGAAGCGAAAGGAATTTGTCGATCTTGACACCATTCCTTTCCGTCCGCAAAACCATAAAATCAAGCGAGGAACCAAGAAACTCAAGTGCCTCATGTGTGATCCGTGTGTGCGATTCCTCCAAAATGAAAGGAACAATATCATATCGGTGGTGTGTGGAAGTGTAGTGTCAAACCAAGGAAGAAAGTGATTCCACACGGAGACGAACAAAGATCATTCATCAAAAAGAGGTGAGAGATAGATTCGACTGAGTAGATGAATGTGGATTATTCAAGCAACACCCGAAGAACGTGAGGCAGGGAAGTGCCACGTGCACGAAGCTTGATATCCACAAGAAGATGATTACGAAGGAGGCGCCAAAGGAAAATAGAGATAGTAGGAATAAGAGCATCGTTCCAAATGGCACCATACTGAAGGTTACGAGCATTTCTACCGGAGAGAATCCCAAGCGAGAAGACATAGAGAACCCACCATGAGAGGTAAACATCCACCGCATGATATCCCCCGACCCCGGAAGAATCGGAACCCCGATATATCCTCAATGAGACTCTCGAGGAAGCCATCATCGGAGACCAAGACGTCATCTATCTCTATCCCATATACCATCGAGAATGAACCAATCAATCACATATGACCCGAATGACCGATCGAAACAATGATCTCGCAAGTGGCCATGCCCAAACCAAATATCATCCCGAGAAACCGGCTACCCTACCACGATAGACCAAAAAATCCGCTCCTGGGCTCGAATACCGATCCGCCTCAAGCGCCTCCATCGATGACTATGATTATTTGTTACAGAGGCTCTGCAGGAGACCGAAGCCCATTGTAACAAGATCTTGCGATCAAGAATTGAGCCCACAATGAATGGCCTCGCGTAACCTCCACCACAACTTGGCCGAATCAAGGCGTCGGCAATATCCGAAAGTCGGCGCAACCCCAACCCACCTCGAAAATAGGATGGCGAGATAATATCCCAATCGATCCAATGAGTCTTCTTCTCATCCGCATAGGATCCCCGAGAAGAATCTAGCCATGATCTGCTCCAATCTAACTGCAGAATCGCTTGTCTTTGGCGGTGCATGACCTGAAGAATATGCAATACGGTGGCCATTAGCGTGCTCCAAATAAGAGCGAGCCTACCACCAAAGGAGAGATGTCGATCGACGACCCAACAACTCTATCCAACATCCTCTCGAATCACCGGGAGGAAGAGCTCTTTCGTCATTTGTCCCTTGAACAAAGGGACACCCAAATAAGTCATCGGCAAGTCATCGCGAACAAAACACAGCCATTTCATGAACCATGTGCTCCCGGTAAATCAATGTAACGTGGGGCGAGAAAGAATCTACTCTTACACGGACACTTTGACCGGTGGCAGCGAGAATAGTGCTCGAGAAAGTGCCTCAACGTGATGACCATCGTCGACGCCCTAGTGAAGATAACAACATCATCAACATAGGCCAAATGAGTCACCGAAAACCCCGTCGCGTCGATAAATCATATCCGGTGTTGTCTAATAATGGAATCAATCCCCGGGATAAATACTCCGCCACGAACAAACAAGGCGGAGATAGAGGATTCCCCCCCGCAATCCCCGAGTCGAAGGAAAATATCCGAGAAGGGATACCATTAACTGAGCAGGAGAAGCGCGTTACTCAATACAACTTGCCAACCATATCAATCCACCGAACGAGAAGCCCGTGTGAATCATAGTTGTATACAAGAAATCCCATTGCACCCTATCATAAGCTTTAGCCATATCCACTTCATCACCACATTAGGAATCTCCGTGGCTAAGGCGATATCATGGATAAGCTCTGCACGAGCAAAATGTTATCCGAGATGACACGACCGGTGTGAAACCACTCGATTCGGCGACACAATCAAAGGTAGAATCGAGACCAACCGCACATTCATAATCTTAGAGATAATCTTATTCGTCACGTTGCGCTAATCGGCGAAACTCGGTCACTTCCGAGGGTGAGGAACCTTCGGGATGAGAACTATAGATGTAGCCGTGAACGTGACGACATGAGATTACCCGAAAAAGTCAACCACCGCATCCTCAACATTCGATCGACGAAATCCCAACAAAGGTCTTTGAAAGAACAAAGATGAGAATCCATCGGCCCCAAACGCTAGACGGATCAATCCCAAACACCGCATCGCGAACCTCCTGAGTCGTCGGCATAACACAAAGTCCATCAAGATCAACGAAATCGGGAAGCCAGGAAAGAACTCATCTACGGGGGAGTCGGATACTCCAAGTCGAAGTCAATAAGGGTCGAAAGAATCGAATCGCCGACTTAGAATCTCGAGTAATCCTGGGTGATCACCACTCCATCATCATCAATCGAGTGAATTCTAGCGACACCGCTCGCTTAACAAACTCAGGTGGAAAAACTTGTGTTGCGCTCCCCTGACGCCCACTTAATCTGCACTTTTGGCGCCAAAATCCTCCTCCATTTTCAAACGTAGCTCGTGACTCGGCCACACACAACGATGAAGCTCGGCCCGATGAGTCGGAGACGGATCACTATCATATACAAACTGAGCCATCAAACTACCTCATCGGCCCGATCTAACCCGATCAAAAACATTACCAAACGTCTGGTGATTCCAAATATTGAGTCTGCGCTTGACCCTATTCAACTTGTGCTTTGCAAGCTCCTCATTCCAAAACAACCAGTGGGATGCCCCCATGCTTCCTTGACAACCCGCAAAAAGTATGGTGGCGTATCCACATATCTTTGAAATCGGAAAGAAGAACGAGGCACATGTGGTACAAACCGACAAGATATGAGTAAAGGAGCATGATCGGAGCGAACACGAGATAAATGCGTAACAATAGAAGAAGTAAAACACATCACCCAGGTGTTCATTATGCAAAGCACTATCAAGTCTCTACCGAAGCCCACATCTAGCCCACGTAAAGATAGGTCCCTCACACCCCGCATCAACTAATTCACAGTCCGCAATCATATAGGCAAAATCAAGCATCTCATCCGACCTATCAGTGATACTACCAAACCTCTCGTGATCATGCAAAAAAATGTTAAAGTCACCACTAACAAGCCAGGATAACCCCTCCATACTAATCGCAATCTCACGCAAGGTATCCCACAAAACATATCTAGCTACTCTATCACATTTAGCATACACAAAAGTCAAATAAATAGGCTGAGGCAACAAAGCAGATGTCAATCTTCAATGTAAAAATTGTGCATGATCAACAAGAATGTCAAAATGTAAATGAGCAGGAGAATACAATGTGCAAAATGAATGAAATAACACTGTTGGATTCATATCGGACATTGAAAATTAATATGGTCATGTCTTGAGTTGCTATATTGATTGTCCTTATGCTACTTATTAAAAATATATAAAGTGATAAAAGTGGGTTCATTTTTACGCTTCTTAAAATCTAAGGGCAAGTAACATTGCATTATCATCCTATAATTTGACCTAAAGTGTGGCGAATGAATACTTTGTAGAAACTTATGGTCCCTCTTGACATCGAGTGCTTTCCACTTCCATGGGTTATTTATATACATAAAACAAGAACAACCGTAGAAGCTTCTGAAAGCAGGTATATATACATAACCTTGCTCCTCCATTTTTCTCATTGGATAACACATTTGTTAGCTTACTTTCAAAGATTTTTTGTTATTATTTTCCAAAACTTTTAATTTACTCCCCACATGCGGCTGTTTTGGGAAATTTTGAGTTGAGCTTTATTGCGGCGGTTCACGGTGAGGTTTATCAGGATTTAGGCGGTGGTGATTTCGAAACGGTGACGTGGGGAAGAAGGTGTGGAATGCTGAGATGTCGAATAGCTGAAATGGTTTATATTTCATCTACAGACGGGTTGCAGATGTCTCTCTCTCTTTTTAATTGTATTGTGTCTAGGGAATTGGGAACTGAATCGGGTTAAGCTAGATTCGTCTAACGAATTAGATCCGTTAGACCGTGTGATAGGAGACCTCCTCGTTATTAATTGTAGTAGAATTTGAATTTGCTTAAGAGTCAATGTAATGGAAGATCTGTCCACCCACGTCGTAAATTCATATGGTGATTAGTTTATAAGGCAACCAATGTGAAAAGGTTTATTCCTAAAAAATAAAAAAATGGAGAAACAATTCTATAAGTGGGAACTGTAAAGCGACTAATAGCAAGAAGTCAATCATGACTCCTTTTTATAGCAACGAAATCAAGACATTATTGACGCTAGGACTAAGGAAAACGATTGTCACGACATTATCATTGTAAACAAATTTTCCCAACATTGAACCGCAATTATACTTTTTGAATCAGACCATTAATGAATAGTGAGTTATTCTTTAACTTCACTGTAGATTTCAAAAAACCAAAAAAAAAATATTTGTAGGATAAGAGGTTTCGGATTTGTGGAGAGAATTTGGAAAAATAGTATCAAATGACTCTTAAAAAGCAGAATTTGATATCCTCTACAATGACTCTAAAACTAATATCCAAAGATTTAAAATTCATTGTATAATGACTTCATTCAAACAACTTCGGTTGCATTCGGATGAGAGAATTTGAATTTTGGAATAGGATTTGGGGGAAAGATTTCAAATGACTCCAAAAAGTATGGATTTGATATCCTCTAAAATTACTCGAAAAATAGCTTCTAAAAATTTGAAATTTATTATAAAATAACTTTATCCTAACATCCTCAATGAATTTGTTATTATGGCTTTGAAATCCTTAGCTCTAAATCCATCAATCCAAATGGAGTCTGAATGAACTTGTTACTATGACTTTAAAATAATTAGCTCCAAATCCATCAATCCAAATAAAATCTAAGATTATATTAAACTAGTAATCCGCCCCGTGCGTTGCACATATTTTTTTTTTGAAAGTATATTTTTAATTTTAATTTTAATTGTTAATTTTATAATAAAAATATCTATTAACATGATGTGGTATTTATTAGTTTATTTTAAAGAATAATGTGCATATAAGGTAAATAAAAAAAATCTATCAAAATTCTATTTTAAAATATAAACTTAAATGTCAACTTGTTTAGATTTATCTCAATCTATATTACTATTGAATCTATCTCTCTATCTCACACACATTCTATCTCTCTATAAATATTTTTATTTATAAACTTGTGAAACATGTATTTCTTATTGAACTTGTAAAAAATAAATACTTCACATTGTTAATCAAATATTTTCTTAATGAAAATGTATTATTAAATCTATCAAGTTTCCATAAAAATATTAATGAAGGAATATTTACAAATTACGAAAAACTTCCTCGTATACAACATTCATAGTTATGTTGCTATGTTTATTTCCATCATCACAAATTAGGATTTCTAAACTCTTACGATTAATCACTCTAGATATAATAACGTACAATTGACCATTGTTGAATACTGGCTTTTTTCAAAAGAAGTCACATATGAAACAATAAAATGAAATATTTGATTAGTCACTCTAGAAATTGTCCTTGACTTTTGTTAATTTTCATTGCATATGAAACAATCAAATGAAATATTTGTCATTGTTAGAACTGGAAAGGCAACCTCGGATCGGATGGAGTCACTATCATTCAAGAAATTAATACATGTTCACCTTTATTGCTTCCTAAAAGAATCGTTGCCTCAAAAATATAATCACCAAGCTTTGTATCAACCCACCTAGTAAGTGTCGTTGCACGAACCAAGTGAATGACTTATGTTCCTCAACAACATCAATGGAATTCCAACTTTCAACTCTAACTCATGATTCAAGACTTAGAATACCTTATTGTATTATATTAATTCAAAGTGTATGCACATACCTACAATAGGTCAACATATGAATCTTATTTGTGCGCACTTTCAGAGCTCAAATAATCTTACCGTTCAATAAAGTCATATATTCATTTACAGAATCAACCATGTTAAGTGTTGGTGCAAGGATAGTTCGATCCTGCAAATAAGTTGAGCAAGTTATTTGACAGTATCTATAGTATTGGTTAAAAACATATTTTATTCAAATTAATTCGATAAGTTTTATCAATATAATTAGATATTTACAATTAAATAATTATATAGAATTTATTGTATAACCATTTGTGATGGTATGATTGATTGATGGTATAATTATTAATTAGCAAATATTAAGTTAAAAATCGATAGCGATACAAATCGATTAGTAGATATTTGATGATATGATTCATTAAAATATGTTTCAAATTGTTGAATGAATTGAGTTGCTATAAAAACCAATTATATATTACCGTCATATTATTTCAATCAATAAAAAAATATTGTATATAAATAGATACCATCAAATGTATTTACTTTGAATTACACTATCAATCCTATGTATACCGTCAAATTTGATTAAAAACATGAGTAGATAACATCTATGAAAAATATAATTAGGTGTTGTCAATTATTTTACCAAAGCTCGGTTTTTAAATTATTTCAACCAATAATTGATTATATCTATAGGATTGGTTAAAAATAATAATAAATATTCATTGTATCTATAAAATTGATATCACCGTTAATTTATTGATTATAAAGTACAATTATAATATTGAACGAAAAATAATTACCCAATAAAATATTTCATTACTAAAAATCATGTCATTGACTTACCAAAGCAAAACACTATCAAATTTAGATAACTCCAAGTCTCCAATACATGCATTGGTTAGGAGAATTTTCAGATTGATTTGTCCAAGTTCGACAACCTCTGCACGGAGCTCTTCTTCGGCCTTTCGCGCCTGGTCTCGGTCATCTCTAGCCTTCTTGGCGGATTCCCTCTCAGTGTTGGCCGCAGCTACGGCTTCTTTGGCCTGGGTCTCCAAGGACCCTTGGATCCCGTGCAAGGTGGCACGGGCATCCTGGAGATCGCCATGACGCCTTTCCAGGTCGTGCGTCTGCCCAATCATATGCCACATGATGCCGATGATCCTACCAGACAATCCCATGTCATACTAGGCCTTTTCCTCCCACCCAGTCTCTGTGCAGAATTGTTCTCGCTGTCGTCCGTGCTCAGCTTGATACATCCCGCATCGCCGCCCACCAGTCGAGCGATCTTGCCACCGCTTCCTCGGTCGGCGTGGAGCGCATAAACGAATTCCACAAACCATTTCGGCCGTACACTGGCCATACCTTCACAAGCCTCCTCCCTGCCAAGGTTTAGAGGAATGAAATGAGCCTCCCGCCCCAGGTCGTCCGAGAATACCCGCTGTCGGGCCTCCCCTGAGGGAATGTTTATCAGGGACACCCGCGGAGTAGGTCCGATCTGTTTAGTTTGCTCGGGCTCATTTATTACTACTCCACCTCTGCAATGGGGGCTCTTCCTCCTGATCGTCTATCGCTAGGCGCTTGCCGTGATGGATCGCAGCCCGCCTTTCCGCCTCCATCTCGGCGGTCTAGCCAACAGTCGCTCGAGTTCCACGGGCAGCGGTCTGCCTTACCCGACGGAGATGAGCAAAGACGTCCACCCCTGCTGGACCTACAACAGGCAAACAAAACAAGTAAGAAGACAATAACAACGGTTGAAAGTCAAAGGAATTTCAAACTTATATTACGAATATGCACTCACCTCGGTATCAGTCTGCCCTGGCTGCTCGATCTGCTCAGTCCGCTCAGCCATCAAAGGCACCTTCCTCTAGGGATCAGGCCTTATCGGGGATGACCAGACTTGTTCTGTCCTAGCCGGTTGCTGCTCCGGCTCCGGAGTCCCGCCGTCCTGCTCATGGCGGACTCCCCTCAACTTGTTCCTCCTTGGCTACCTCTTCCTTGACCTTCGAGTTGTCCTGCAACCTTCTCCGCAGGCCGGCCACGACCAACTCTTCTTCCACGGTCAAAGCTTGTATCCTCCTATTCGAGATGGCCAATGCTTGGATGTTCTCCAACCGGTTAACAAAAGTTCTAGGAAGACCGCTTGGAGAAGGACGGTTCCCTGCACAGAGAAGAAGTAAAGGATCAGTGATCAAGAACAACAATTGAAAATTCAGTTCAAAGGAAGAAAAATACTTACGAAAATCATATCGAAAGTTGAGTGGAGGGGACAGAAACGAATCCCCCTGAGGGGTCTGCCATTCGCCTCCTACCCAGAACTACTTGTCCTTCCACTCCTTCAAGGATTGTGGAAGGCCCAAGACCAGCCCGTCTGGGTAGCCGGGTCAGGTCTGCACATAATACCACCCCGAAGGATGTCCTTGTCCCGGGGTCGCCTTCCAAACAAAAAGCTCGTTGAGCTCCTCAAAGTGCGGACGCAAATACTTCTGAAGATGAAAGAGTACCAGCAGCCCAATTATCCGACCCCAAGTCAGCGGATGCACTTGGGACAAGGACAAGTTCCACTTCCTGAACCACTTCATTATCAGGCGCGGCAGTGGGAACCTCAGCCCATACATAAGGCTATGGGCATACATGGTAATGCACCCCATCAGTGGGTGCTTAGGCACCTCGACATGATTTGGTTGCTAGAAGTGCACCGTGGAAGAAAGTATATGCTTCGCATGCATGGCCTCCAACTTCTTCCGCATTATCATGCTCGGCTGATCATTTTGGACAGTCCGAGTCTAGTCTTCAACCACGTGCAATGGGGGCCCACCGCCTGGCCTTGGGTCCCCATGTTGATGACCGGGCAGCCCCGAACCACCTCTATCTTCCCTACCTGCTCTGGGGGCTTCCGCACCTGCCGCCTCTGTGCCCTCGGGCACCCTAGCCTCCTCACGGTTGCGCCCTTCAAGCTCCATGTCCAACTCTTCAGGAATATCCTCTTGCTCATTCGAACTCCCTGTTTCTTCACTTAGCTCCTCTCGAGATAAGCCTGGCTTATACACTTGGCCCTCGCGGAATATAGTCACGGGAGTGGGGTTGAACACCACGTACGTCTCCTCTAACAGAACTTCCAGTTCAGGGGTATGCTCTGAGCTAGAAATATCGATGATGTTTGGATCTGCTGGTGATGCTTCTCTCTCTGGTGAAGAATTTACAAAAGGATTATCAGACGGAGGGTCCTCAATCTCAACTTCGGCACTAAAATCGCGGTTTTGGCTGTCTTAAGAATCGGACATGCTCCTCGGGAAAAAGAAAAAGGAATGAAAAAAGAAAGGAAGAATTTGGAAGGTTACCTAAGTATTCTCGAGCTCCTGTACTCTAAAGCGACCTGAAATCTCCTGCTCGGTCTCTGCAAATGCTATTCTGAAGATAATGGATGCAAAAGTAAGAAATGAAAGGGGCAAAGGGTATTTATAGGTTAACTTTCCTTGGAAGTATCGCAACAATTGGAGAGGCGCGTCTTTTCAAATTCAAAAAGTTGAGGAATCCTCACATCCCCACGTTTCTCGCACAAAGTGGTCCAACAAAAAGATGTCACGTGTCTGTCATCATGAGACTCAATTAATGTGTCATTTCAAACATTGATGGACATGTGACAGCTATCAACAGTCGTGGACTTTTAAGGTTTTTTCTTTTCAATTAAGGTTTGCAATTAAAGTTTAAATTCGTTTCGAAGAATCTTCTCCTCGAAATTAAACTTGGGGGCCATTGATGATACCCGAGTTGAGCTGGACAAAAATAGGTCCACGTGGTCATTCAGCTGATGATGACGTAAGCCGTCCCAAATGACGTGGACCGACCGGATGACGTCAGTAACCGAGCTGATGATGTGGCATTAGCCGAGCTCGGTCCACTAAAGACAAACAAGATCAAGCAAGTGCTCCACTCAACAATTCTCCCACTAAGTGGATTCAACATTCCAGTGGGAGACCAAGATGCCACCTGTCAATCAGTCAACGGGGCAAGTCAACAAGTTCCTCTCAACACATGGCCAGCATGCGCCTCATGCACACCAGGGAACAGACACGTGTCCCACAATAATCCCACTAGATGTAATGATGATTAGCCTACTAATTGTATCAGTATAAATAGAACCTCATTTATTAGAAGAGAAGTTAAGTGAAATAATCCTAGTATAAAGCTTGTAAGATTCAAATTGAGAGATTTAATCCACTGCCGGACAAGCTCGCTCTCTGTCTTCGAAATATAAAAGGCAGAATCAACCAATTTTCACTTTTTCCAAGCGTTTTTTAATTTCCGCATTGTTATATTGATATATTTTGTTTGTTGATCCAAGACGCACGTCAACAAAAAATATTTATTACGATTAGTCTACAAAATTAAGAAAATGTCTCACGTTTTAGAGAAATTGGGCCGGGATGATGAAATATATTCATCTTTGTAAAATTTAGGAAAAGGTATATATGAATATAAATCTAATTATATATGTAATTTGAGGCATTTATGCTATTTCTTCCTCAATAATATAATAATTGTGATGCATATTTTTTTTTCTGCAGATAAATTTTTGTTAGTCAATTATCTGAAATATAGTCCACTTTTTGAGTTTTTGTTTTATTTTGTTTTTGTATTTTCTTTGTTGAGAAACAAAAGAACCGCTCATATAGTCACGTGAACATGGAATAAAAGCTACTATGCATGGGCGAAATCGAACACTGATCGGTCAAATCCAATGTAAAGTTGTTTGACCGGTTATTACTTATTGAAGAACTAAAAAGTTGCTTCATACCAACAATAACAATAATATTAATACAATTAATACAATTAATAATATAATAATAATAATAATAATAATAATAATAAATTGTTTATTAATCAACAAAACCGTTAATTATTAAAGAAATTAAGACAGCCTTAATCAGTGTCATTGGCAATATGGATTAACATCTCGTTCCCCAAGTGTATTTCAAGTTCTTAAATGTCGAAAACTGTTCGAAAACATCTCTAAATTATAACGGATAAATGAAAATTCATTAAAAGATGAAAAAAATATTTGGTTGCTTATCAAAGTTAACCTTGTCCACTATATATATTTAGATTCTTTTTAAGCCTGTCATGTTAACAATCTAGTGTACTAGACAATAATCAATGAGCTATATATATTTATGTATAGGGATATTAATTAATAAAATGGATATTTAAGATATACTTCAACTAAATTTTATAATGGTAATTAATAATTTACGAGTAAACTATTAACCAAACTTTGCTTTCGATCATGTACATTTGTCTCTCTTAGAATAAGATTATATCATATAAATATATTTAGTTAATTTGTTATCATTTTTGGGTCGGGCACCCCTTGTGCTCTTTTAATAAAATCCTTTTTCTGCTGATAAAAAAATGTATTTAGTTAATTGTTTAAGGTTTATTTGAATTTATTTATTAAACCAAAATCTCTCATTGTTTACAATTCAATAATTTTGAAGCCTCAACTCTAGCTAGTTAAAAAAATAAGAAATATGCATAAAAATGTCAAGTCATTTGAGTTCGTATTATATTCAATTAGTATTTTGCCCGTGCGATGCACGGGGTGGGACGGGTGCGTGGGATGTGTCGTTGGATGTAAATTGCATGCCTATAAACATCACATTATCGATGAATATAAAAATGTACAAAAATGGGTAAACATATAAAAATTTGTGGCTTTCATAAAAATATTTCTCTTAGACATATTTGAAGATGTAGCTTGTGATACTCCATGTCCAATTTTCTGGAAAAAAAACTGATTGAATAAGTTGTATAAAAAATGAATGTTGTAAAGAAATATAAACACATACTTCACAATTATTGAATGGGTAACATATAAAAGGAATGAATTTTTTCTTATATATGTCACAAAAAAAAATTAATTTACCTAAAAAATTCAAAAATTATAAAAAAATAGTTTAACACTAATATCCTATTAATTTATCTTCTGAATATATTGATAAGTTTTACAAATTAAAATATAATATTTACAATAAGTCGGTATCTACTATTAAATTATTACACCAGTTTAATTGAAAAAACAAAGATTATTACTTAAATTTATAACTCAATGTCATTTTAATTTCAATACATAATAATATTGTTCTACCAAAAATAACTATATATTATTTCTCAATCATTTCTCTTACTTTTCGAGAAATGTTTAATATATTATATATGGTTGCCATAGTTTAAAAATCAAAAAAACAAATCTATTTTTTTTTGAGTAAAATGAAATATAAGATAATTAGAATTAATGAAATCTAATTTCAAGACTAATTTAAAAATAATAAAATAAAGACAAATTATATTAAGAGCCCAAGCACAAATAAAAATTCCAACCCAATAAATATTAATCTTATATTTTGAAGCTCAGTCCACAAAGAGAAAACTTTATTTTCTTAGTTTTCGTTTAGATATATGTTTCCCCAAATCGTAATTCATTTATACTTTTGTGTGATATTTGCTTTTCGTATATTACTTGTGTATTCTATCTCATTTTGAACAATAGAAATCACAAAGACATCATCGATATTATATGTGATAAGTTCTTAATAATGGTAAAATAAAAATCAGACATCCGAGTCGTGAAAAATACATTCCAAACTATTTGTATCGTTCTATCAGTGTATGATGGTTTCTCGTAGAGACAAATTAGACGTAGCTTCATAGCTCATTGCTCATTGTGATTTTGACATCTTAATGTCTTTGATATGAGAAAACATTGATGCCATTTTTTTTAGATAAAGAAAGCAACGACATAGGATTTTTCGAAATAAGATGAAATATGAATGCGAATTTTCATTGCAAGGAAAACTCATATTTATAGGTGTTTTGAAGAAGATTTAAGTATGGAAAATATATATTATAATTATACACTCATATTGTAATTATATTTGATCAGATTTTAATTTATATTAACTAAATGTGTACTGTGAACTATTTTGTATTGGATATCAAAAGTTTTGGACTTTTTGGAATAGTTAGGTATCAGGATATGAATTTTCGATTCACGTCAATAAAATAATTTCAATTTGTGATTTTTTTCGTTTTTTTTCCAATCTAAATCAAAATCGTATCACAAATATTAATTACTTGTCAAAAATAAATATTTAGTTTGCAATAATAATTCAATTGTTATCAAAATCCGTAGTTAGTAGTGATTGATATTAACATAAATAATCGGATTGCAATCAATTATGATTTTTAATATTAATCCTACCATAATAACATATATTTAATTCCATAGTTAACATTTTTAGAAAATAATTTGCCATATTTAAATTTTGTATGCTAATTTTCTATAAATATCGACAATCATGAATTATGGTAACAAAAATCAACAATAAAGAGGGTCAAATATTCCCATTTTGAAAACAATCTTCCATATTAATCAAAAATTAACAAAAAAAAGGTCACCAAATTTTTTAGCAAGTCTCTTTAGGCGGGAAAACATATTTAGAAACCATTTTGCTTTTATATATATATATATATATATATAGATGTTACTTAAAGAAAAATTGACTCGTATAATTATTAAACACAATTCTAATATAATTTAAACTTAATAAAAATATTAGATTTGGGCCATTTTTTTATTAACTTTAACTTGCGTCATTGTCGCCCTTTGTAAATTATGTGTCGAAAAGATAAGAAACACATGAGTTGAGACATGTGTTATAAGGGTGAATGACCCGGGTTCGATTCCATACGAGTGTGTGTCCCCTACCCAAGTTCCCCCCATTGTACTCCAAAAAAAAGATAAGAAACACATTTCAAGTTTAATTAAAAAAATTAAGCCTACATTTGGAAATTGGAATTAGATTGATGGATTTGGGGCTAAAAAATTCAAATTCATAATAATAAATCCATTAAGGTTATTTGGACGAAGTCATTCTATAATGGATTTCAAATCCTTTGAACCTATTTGTGGAGTCATTTTGAATGATTTCAAATTCATTTTAGATGAAGTCATTTGAAATCATCTCCAAATTCAAATCTTCTCCTCCAAATACAACCTAAATATATTATTCTCAATTATTATATATTTATTAAAATTGAGCTATATATATCTCATTAACTTAAATTCAAATTATTTTTGTATTCGTGACCTTTATCTATAGTTGTCTCGAATCGAAATGTAGGAAAAATAATCTCTCTCTCTCTCTCTCTCTATATATATATATATATATATAATAATAGAAGTCCGAAATAAAAATTTCCCGTCCATTTTCACTTACTAAATTTGGAAATTATTTTACTACCAAATTATAACCATAGATCATGCAATCTATATTAAATAAAAATATTGAAGATTAATATTGGAATTATATATATATATAGATAAATATCCTAAAAATATACATAAATAGATCATATCATACACAATCTATCACTTAAGAAACATCCCCTGATTTGTTGCTAATCAACTTTCCTCATCATCAATCAATTTAGCCAAATTATAGGCAAATTTAGTCTTGAAATAAAATTTATCTTATTTTTCTTAATTTAAAAACCACTGATTTAGTATTCAAAAGGAAATATGTAAAATTAAAATTTGAAGTTGGATATTGTTTCGCGACATGCGATGTGATTTATATTCTTTTTTAAAAATAAAACTTGATATGTTAGCCAAATTCATTATCATAAATATGGATGAAATACTTAATATTGATTAATATATATATATATATATATATATATATATAATAAGAGACACTTCTTAAAATAGTAAGCCAATTTTTTTCCGCTCTTTTTTTGTCCAAAAATAGTATTTCATTAAATTAATTTTTTAATTAAACTGAAAATGCGTTGAAAGGTAACAATTGTGTGTATGCAGACAATTATTATGGCTAAAAACGCGCTGAAATTTTCCAAATTGTTTTGTTGATTTGTATTTGTTTATAGAAATAATCAATTAATGATAACTGTAATTAAAACTAGGATATCAATTCAGCCATTACTTTCCAAATATTTCATTATAAATGCTATTTAGAAATTCTTTACATATGAAATCCGATATATTCTGTATCAAATTGAAAATAATAATTAATGACACTTGACCAACAAGTATCCGTAAACCCATTCCATTGAATTATGCTGATTTGGTACGAAAATTTTCAAAATCTATAAAAAAAAGGCAATAATATTATAACCTTAAATATCACCCATTCCACCGAATTATACTGATTTGGTACGAAAATATTAAAAATCCATACAAAGAAAGACAATAATATTTTAACCTCAATTAAGGAAACGAAAATTGGATTTTATGTTCAAAAAATCTTTACGTTGGCTTGATCTGCCAATTATACTGATTTGCTATGAAAATTTTACAAATCTATACAAATAACAACATTAATATTTTTACCTCAAATACACCCACTCAGTTGCCTATATAAATGAGTTGGGATTAAGGATTTGTTGACTGAATTCTACCGCAAGCAATTTCTCTGCGAATTTTATTTTACAGATAATTTTTGAGTACTAATAGAAAGCTAATGGCACCTCTTATGACTTTGATCAAAGACATCAGCATTAATAAGTCCGATTTGGCGATGAAACTGCGCTTGGTTCGAATGTATGAGAAGCCTGGTTACAATAACAGAAGCCAAACACAGAGTTTGGAGTGCGTTTTCCATGATGCTCAGGTATGAACGTTTTTTGCCAATTAAAAATAGTTTGTTTAAATAACTTATACCATCACATGCTGTAATGCTGTTTCAATTTTTTTTGGTTGCAGGGGGATATGATTCACAGCACAATACGAAGGCCTATCGTCGCACAATTTAAGAATAGACTTAATGAAGGGAGTGTGTATGTCATAAAAGACTTTGGCATAGCGTACTATACAGATAAATACAAAACCACAAGTACAAAATTCAAGATTCAATTCCATGGCAAGACACACATCTTTCAGTTGGATGACGATTCGCTTCCTCGGCTTTTGTTCAATTTCAAAAATTTCAAAGATTTGTCAATTGTTGAAAATGTGGATGAAACTATGCTTTAATTATCTATACATGAATTTATACAGGCTAATGTATTTTTTTTTCTGTAAAACTTAGATATAATGGGAAGAGTTGTGGCTATGCAATCCGCTCAATCTAAGGAGCTCGGTGGCACGCTTGAAGATTTGGAGTAATAAAGGATTAAATTTATAAATTTAATATAAAAATATTCAATTTTCGTAACTTACTTAATAAAATATCTTTAATTTAATGTCTTTATTTCATAGTTTAATCAGTATTTTTTAAATAAATGATTTTATATGTACACTATTTCAGGAATAATCGCATATGTTGTACGCTCTGGGAGGATTACGTTGACGAGATTCTACCATATCTTCAAGAGCATACTTTTGAACCGTTGGTTATAATTCTTCAGTTTTGTAGGGCTAAGTTTTTCAGAGGTGAGATATAATAATTATTAAACATATTCAACCATCTTAATTTATTAAATTTTATTGCATTCAGTCTTTTTAATTTACAAGATTTCGTATTTTAATTTTATATTATTTGTATTTTTTTAATGATGATGTGTGTTTAATTTAGATGAGGTTAAAGTTTCGAACACGTTTTACGTGACTAAGATGATTGTGAACGGTAGCATTCATGAAATTGATGATTTCAAGATAACGTTTGATACTATTATATTATTTACTATAAAAATAATTTATTTTTTATAAATCTATTCCATTTAGTAACAATGGAAAAAACAATAATTCAGCATTGTGAAAAGCGATAATCCTGTCCATTCCATAAGTCATGTATCATACCCGTCTGCAAAGACTGTTCCTGAAGATCTAGCATCTGGTGAATCACCATTTAGGTTGATTGATCATTTGTATGCTAATGAAGAGGTAATTCTTTTTAAATTTGATGAATTAATTTTTTATTTCTGAATGTACACAAGTTAACTGATTTAGCTAATCTCATAATAGGTCGGAAGCTTTTGGACTAGTGCCACCATCTTCTCCTTTATTGGAGATTGGTGGTATTTGTCTTGCAAAAAGTGTCCCAAAAAACTTACACAAGTTGGAGAGAAGTTTTATTGTGAAAGTTGTGACAAGTTCTCTCAGAATGGAAATTTTAGGTATTTATATAGATATATATTTTTAATTGTGGCATCCATAATTGCAAATAATTTTTGTTTATGAATAATTTTGTAGGTATAGGATTCAAATTGAAGTTGGTGATGATAGCGCGAACACATCCCTATTGTGCTGGGATAGAGAGTGTGAGCTTCTAATCGGGAAGCCATGTTCAGTTTTGAAAGCTGAATTAAGTGATGTATGTGCATTTTTTACTATACACACACGTAGTTAAATATTTTTAATTATAATTAAAAATGTTATTTAATTTTTGTCATTTGAATATACAACAGAGGGAGGATTGGCAGGACATACCGGATGAATTAGCCAGTTTGGTGGATAAAAAAGTTCTCTTTTAAGTACAAGTTAAAGCTAATCAAGTGAAGCATTTTTCTGGAGCTTTTTCTGTGATGAGGCTAACTGCAGACTCTAATTTAATTAGGCAATACTCGAATTTGGCCATTGAAAGTCAGGTATTATTTTATATCATTTATTTTGTTAATAATTTTATTGAATTATTAAATGTTTGATACATATTAATTAATATCTATTGAACAAATTACTTTTTTTATAGGAATCAAATTTTTTATCCAAGTTACAAGAAGAGAATAAGGACCAAGTTAAGGATGATAATTCTTCAGAAGATGAAGTTAGTACACCAAACAAGGTGGTGAAGAGGCTAGATGCAGTGGCTGAAGGTTCTTCAATTAAAAGAAAACTGTTGGAGGAATTTTCGTCATCAAACAATACGAAGATACCAAAGAAAGAGAAGGTGGATGACGTGCAGAATTAGTTCCTTTTGGTTAGGGAATAGTGTTTTTGAGTATTCTGCTTTTGCTTAGGAAGAGTGATTTAGTTTTTGCTTCATAAATTTTTAGTATTAGCTTTTTTATTGAATAATGATCCTTGCGGATATGGTTGGTATATTTGGCTCTGGAATTTCGTGTTTTTTTAAGTAATAAATATATATTATCTTTGTTTCTTATTATTTATGGATTTTTTTAATTTTTTTATGATCTGTTTACTTAATAATGTGTGCGATTATCAAACTTAAAAATCAATATTTGTATTCTGATAAAAATTGAATTTAAATTAAGATTGTAAGCTTTTGATTAATATATATAACTAAAAATTAAACATGTACCTAAAAAGAATTCTCAAATAAATCATGAATTTTTGTTAAACATTCAGTATCAAGATTTTTTGTTAAACATTCAGTATCATAATTCTAGTGAAATTATTATGCATTAAACCACTTAATCACTCATTCATTAACTCAGGAAGTACTAAAATAAATTATAGAAAAAAAATGCAATTACAAGGGAAAAACAATATGTAAAATGAAAGCCCAAGCACCAACAGGATTCCACTACACTCATGGTGTAGGGTCAAGTGGTTTTTAGCTAAGGCTCTTCTGAATTTGTAACTTAAACAAAAGATAATTTCAAGACAACACAAATAAGACAGATTCCATATGTTAAGAAACATATTTTTCTATGTTAATATCACAATAAAGGTATCAAAATAAACAGATATCTTCGACAAAATTCAACATTGAAGAAAATTCAGCATTCAAGACAGATAGAGAGATTAAAGACCAATCAGAAAATAATTTTACAAACTAATTTTAATACTAATGCTAAACGATCATTACATTATTTAAAAAGCACAAGAATAGCATGTGAATATATGTGATTTAATCCAGGCCCTAACATTGCATTATCAATGTTTTTTACACAATAAATATTAATCAAATGAAACATGAACAATTTGTTTTTACGATAATGAACATACAGAATGGTCATATGAACAGAATAAACATTTATTAATGTTTTTACAGAATCAACATATATATATTCGTTTGATTTTTTAGGTAATAATACATATTTTTATCGATATACTTAGATGATTATATAAATCTCAAATGTAAAGATTGCTCCGTTTTCTTGGTATCAATATATGGTATTGATATATTATCCATATCAAGAAAAAACAGATATCTTCCACAAAAAAATCGTATATTAAATCTTTGTCATTTTTGGCTATTACCGTAAATGTGCATTCATTTTTGACTTTGTAATTAATTTAAACAATTTGGATGGTATGTTAAATCTTATTGATTGACAAAGATTTAATATATTTGCCATATTTGAGAAAATCGAATATTTGAAAGAGTCAGTCTACATTTTTACATTATAAATATGCAGCAACATCAAAACAATTCACACACAGTCCAAACCTCACACAAACCAAAACCTTTACATAAAAAGGAGCTCATCTCAATCATGAAGCAGCTACCAGGACGCACATTTGTGGGAAATAAACGTTCAAGAGATGATGATAGTGAAAACGGTATGATTTTGTCGAAGCTTTATTGTTATAGTAGATGACACAATTTATTGTATAATTGCCATGAAACATATAAATTTAAGGTAGTTTAATGTAGTAGTTGCATTTGTAACTTATCTGTATATGGTTTTCTGTAGTTTTGGTGTGATGATTTCTTCTCCGTTTTGTACTGTATGTTTTTTTAAGCTGAAAAACATTATAAAAAAAGGTTAGTCAATGAGTCTAGAATTGATACACGGTTTTACAAAAATATTTGAATAACTTATCTAAATGAGATTCTGTTTTTCCATGTAAATTTAATGTAGTTTAATGTAGTAGTTGCATTTATAACTTATCTGTATATGGCTGTCTGTAGTTTTGCTGTGATGATTTCTTCTTCTTTGTGTACAGTATGTTTCTTTAATCTGAAAAACATTATAAAAAAAGGTTAGTAAATGAGTCTAGAATTGATAGTGTCTTTTACAAAAACATTTGAATAACTTATCTTCATAAGATTCTGGTTTTCACTTCAACATTGTGCATCTGATGTAACCTGAACAAAAATGAGAAATTGATCATGATAATAATCAAATATCAAGAAAAAATTAGTTTAAGATAATAAGTGTTTTGCTCGAATAATCTGAGGACGAGTGTTTGTGTTCATTGAGGTCTCAATAGTTTATCCTTGAAGATAAATAGATATATTACAGATAAATTAGAAAATAAGTTTAAAAATATTTTCAATACCAATGCTAAACGAACATTATATTGATTAAAAAGTAAAAGAATAACTTGTGAGTATATGTGATTAATACAGGGCTTAACATTGCAATAGTTATCGAAGTTTTTTACACAAAAAACACTAATCAAGTGAAAGATGAACAATTTGTTTTTACGAGAATGAACATACAGAATGGTCATATGAACATACACAATATACATTTATCACTGGATTAGTACACAATGAACATACAAATGGACAAGATTAGTCGGCCCCTTTCCTTTTTTCCACTGGCACAATAAACAATAAACAAGATCTAAAATGAAAAAAAATTAATTATACGATTTTTACAACTGAAATCTTCATGAACATATAAAATTCCAAGTGAAGTTCAAATATTTTCGGAAATACTTTTTTTAAAAACAGAACATGCAATTTTAGATATGGAGAAAAATATACATGACTTTATCCATTTTCGTGCAAAACCAAACAACAAAGAATACAACATTGAAATGCTTGAACAGAAATTAGTTTCAAAAAATGAAAAAAAAAATACCTGAGGTCGGTCCTTCTCCCATCTGTCTCTTATGGTTCTCCGCCGAATGACCAGATCCATTTTTGAAACCAAAATTGCCCCCACCATTTTCTTAGGAAAAAATCGAAACAAAATAATTTTTGGTTAAATCGCAGTATCTCGAAGATGGGAGTGTTAAAAATGCCCAAAAAAAAAATATTACCTGGTGTCGCTCCTCAATCCAATCGCGTCATCTGTTTCTCCACCGAACGAACAGATCGGATTTTGCCTTCAAATCACCCCTCCATTTCCGTACAAAACCAAACAAAATTTTTTTGGGTTAAATCGAAAAACTTCGAAGAAACTAGGGTTCAAAAAACGGAGAGAAAAGAAAATTATACCTGCGGGTTTATTTCGGAAGGCGACGACGATCGGGAAAAGTTGATGAATCCTTCGAATAAGGGTTCTTACATCTCAAATTAGATGCAAAAAACAAGAAATGGAATTCTTGGATTAACCATTCCTGTCTGGAAATTTTTTACCGACGATTTAGAAAACATAAAACCAGAAAATGGATAGAGAGTAATAGACCAAGAACAAAGTTGAAATCGAAACACTGAGAGGTGATTTTCAGATAGTGATTTTTCGGTAAACTTTTCACTTGAAAATTTTAGAAATGGAATGAATCTGTAGTATGAGAGTTGAGCGGCGCATTTCTTGAGGAAACCCTAAACCAGACTGAAAGTATACATACGTCTCAATGGAAGAAAATAGATACGTGTCTCGCATCTGTAGCCTAAGAGTGATACGTGTCAATTAAAAAGACGATCAGTACTGGACGTGTTGGAATATCAGCCGTGCGATCAGTATTGTTAATGGGCTATATTTTATTATTTTGATTGAATTATGGGCTTCTCTTAATGGACTAAATTCTCATACAAATGTGTAATAAAAAAAATTAACACTATAAGTGGGCTTTTCAACTTAATTGAAAAGTTAAATATTATTTATTTAATTTTTTTTATTTCAGCAAATTCGAATTCTGTGTAAATATATGGAAAAAAAAAATTGGGCCAATCATTAATTGACAAAATTGCAGTTGTAATTATTTAAATTAATTGTTAATATTATAATGAACTATTGTCAAGATTAAACTTTTAAAATTATACAAATCATTAAGATTATTTTTTGTTGGAATATTATAAATTACAATGTTTGTTTTTTATTATCAAATTTGATAGCACTCAACTATATTACAAATTGGTTTGACTTATATTCATTCAACTTTGTTTAACTTATCTTACTATTACGTTACACAATAGTGAGTCGTTTATTGACACCAAACATATTCATATAAATTGTGAGTTAGTTCAAACTGTTTATGATATTTTGAACATTTCGAATAGGCTACCTACGGGAGTTGTTTCGATATTTCATCGAGCAAAAATGCTAAAGATACCACAAAGATCCCCGCTTAGTGATCGACAAATGGTAATAGCATTGGAAATACATCTTCAACCATTATTTCTCGTGTTTCATCGAGAAATAGAACTTACCCTTTTCCGAGCTCTCAAAGATAATGTCTTCACACAAGGTATATTTAGCTTATTATTTTATTTAGTGAATAATATTATTGAATTTAAATCATGATTCATTTAATTTATTTCAGTTTTTCATATATTTGTTTAACAGAAAACATGGCAGTATCCCAGAATAGAGCTCAGAAGTTACCTAAAAGAGTTGCTTCTCAGTATACTCCGAGCGAAATTGTTTATTCCTATTCAAAATCAAGCCATTGTGGCATTACAAATGGTATACTTAACATTTTATTGCTATAGATAAACAATTTATATACTTAATGTTTTATTATATTTCCTATATAAAACACTATTTATATATTCTAACAATATATTCCCCCGACAGCCAACACTCAGAATCCAAGCAACAACTTTAGTCGTGCATCAGTGAGATCTTCGAAGAAGATTTCTAATTTAAAAACGATAATTGATCTCACCGTAGACGATCCCGTTGAGACAATTACTAATGATAAAAATGCTCGATCAATCCATAGTAATATGGATTCAAACCCACCTCCATCTCAAACCAATGAGACAAATACATTGATAAACCTTGGTGAGTATAAATTACTTACACACACACACACACACATATATATATATATATATGTATGTATTTTGTTAAATATTTATTTGTATTTTATAAGATTTTATTAATTAAAATGAATTAATTTGTAATTTGACAGATTATTGGGATATCGGTGATGCCACCTATAGGTGTCATATTTGTGCGGCCATGTTTTGGTATGATGAAAGAATAAACGCTCGAGTTAAATCCAATAACCCGCATTATTCTCTTTGCTGTAGTCATGGTATTATCCAACTTCCTACCTTACAACAACCACCTATTTTGCTTCGAGAATTAATGTTTGGTGATAGTGAAAGAAGCAAACACTTTCAAGACAACATTAGATCTTATAACAACATGTTCTGTTTCACATCAATGGGAGGTAAGATCGACAACGACATAAATAGAGGTGGTGGACCTCCAGTCTTTCGAATGTATGGGCATAACTATTATCTAATTGGTAGTTTATTACCATCCGATGGTTCAACTCCGAAATTTGCACAACTTTACATATATGATACTGAAAATGAAGTATCACATAGACTAAATTCTGTCAGGTTTGTTTTATTTTAATTGTTAAAATATAGATATTCACTACTATTTCAATATATTTTCGGTCGTGCTAATATTTTTTTTATTTATTCAATTTTGTAGGCAAGGAAGTGGAACAAATAACCTGCATGAAGATATCGTGGCTGGACTTAAAAAAAATGCTTGATGAACATAATGTTTTGGTAAAAACATTTAGAATGGCGAGAGAAAAGATTCAAGAATGCGGACATTCAGATGTTAGATTGCGGCTTATTGGTAAAAGAGATGCGGATGCTAGAACATATAATTCGCCTTCGTGTTCTGAAGTGGCGGCGTTGATTGTTGGTGATTTCGATGAAGCTTTAGGGGACAGAGATATCGTGATCGAGACAAGAACTGGTCTACTGAAGCGGATAAATGAGTTGAATGTTTCTTACTTGGCATTACAATACCCATTGTTGCTGCCTTATGGTGAAGATGGTTTCAGAGAAGACATCCCATTCTCAGACCTAAAAAAGACAACCAGTACAAGAGGAAGGAAAACAATTAGTGTTTGAGAATTTTTTTCATATCGTATGCACGAAAGAGAAAATGAACCTTCTACTATTGTGTCGTCAAAATGATTATTCCAGCAGTTTGTTGTTGATGCGTATACAATGGTCGAATCAACACGATTGAAATATGTACGTTTGAATCAGAAGAAGTTGTGTGTTGATATGTATAGGGGTCAAGGCGGATCTTTGTGTTTCGTGGAGACACTGAACCCAACACTCAAGAAAAACGAATTATCTTACCTTCGAGTTTTACCGGTGGTGCTCGATACATGATACAAAACTATCAAGATGCAATGACCATTTGTCGGTGGGCGGTTATTCGATTTATTTATTACATTCACCTTAAACCCAAAATGGCCTGAGATTATTCGCTTTCTTGATAGTAGAAAACTTAATCCCGAAGACTGCCCAGATATTATTTGTAGAATATTCAAAGTGAAGCTTGATTCTCTTATCAGAGATCTTCGTCATAACGAAATATTTGGAAAAGTTGTCTCAGGTTATAAAAAATTAAGTTGACTTTTACTATATAACTTTAATATTTTAATATTTGGTCAATTCTAATTCACTTTGTTGCTTATTTTTATTTTGTGCTGTACAGTGATATACACCATAGAATTTCAGAAACGTGGATTGCCTCATGCCCACATCCTGGTCTTTCTGGCCAAAGAGGCTAAGTATCCAAATGCAGAAGATATAGATAAAATCATATCTGATGAGATACCCGATGAAAAAGATGATCCGTGCTATTATGCTACTGTTAGAGACTTCATAGTTCATGGTCCGTGTGGCGATATAAGGAAAAGTTCTCCGTGCATAGCGGATGGTCGTTGTACGAAGCATTTTCCCAAAAAGTTTGTTGACGCTACTTCAATTGACGAAGAAGGTTACCCGCGATACAGACGTAGAAATAATGGCAGAGTTATTGAGAAAAATGGCGTCCCTCTTGACAATATATTCATTGTGCCACATAATCGTCGATTATTACTTAAGTACGGGGCTCACCTTAATGTAGAATGGTGTAATCAGTCACAGTCAATTAAATATTTGTTCAAGTATGTCAATAAGGGCCATGATCGTGTAACTGCATCATTCTATCAGAGCAGCGGTAATGAAGACACCGCAAAACCTGTTGACGAAGTGAGCATGTATTACGATTGTAGATATGTGTTAGAGATTTTTCTAACCGCAAGTCTACGGTGTCAAGTTTTAATATAGAGAAGTAAGGTTGTCGAATCCACAGGGAATAATTATCAAATTATTGCTAAGTACTATAATATAATAGTCTAACTTTATTTAGAAATTCAATATATGATGGAGTTGATTATACTAAAAATAAATCAAGAATATGAAAATATCAATGAGTTTATCCAAATGATTAAATGAATTCTAGAGGTATGATGAATCTAGTTATCCCTTATGTTGTCAATATGGTTTATCAATCATCAATTACCAATTTATAAGTCAAGATTTCTACAATAATCATTCCCTCTCTCAAGTGCCAAATGATTTTAGATTCAATTGGGAAATCAATATCTCTATAAAAATCACCAACTAAAATCTCAATAAAAGCTATGAATCTTGATAAATGACTTCAAAGGATTCACAAATCTCTCAATTCTATGAAATCCTAGGTTATGCTATTCCAAGGTCATATATTCAATTACCTTTCTCAAGTGTCAAATCAAATACACCAAACAATCTAAATTATTGATCAAGTAATTTAGAAGAAATAGATCCAAATAGCACAAATAAATTGATAGATCTAGATTGACAAACCACAATCTCAAAACATAAGTTCAAACATAGATTACATCATTCCTCTAGAATTATAGAGTTTAGCTCATGATTAAAGAAAATGAATCCATGAAAATACAACAATACATCTTACAAGATATGAAGAAAGCAACAAAATAAGAACAAGAGTTGAAGGATCTTCTCTATTTCTAGATGATAAAAGCCTCCAATCTTCTTCTACAAATTCTCCTCAAGATGCCCAAATCCTTCTTCCTTGTCTTGTAGTGTTTTATTCTCTTCCCACGGGTTCCAAGATCCCCTATTTCAAGCCCCAATGCTAGTATTTATAGTACCCAAAAGTCCAAGAAAGGGGTAGGTGAACATAGTTTTTTTCCTTTTAGCAAAAGCGCCCCCATCAACTTACTAGAAATTTTTCCGCCCGGCCGGCGGCCTACACATGCCTTCGTCCAACCTGCGCGCCCTGCACACGGGCGAGCTGCGCCAGGGGCGGCGCGCCGCTAAAGTGCGATTTTTTCTTCTTTATACGCGATTTCTTCTTTCTTCAAGCCGTTTTTCATCGTTTTCTTCATTTCTCGGCTACCAAATCAGATTGACTCTACATCAACTCTAATTGAAATACATTTGACTCTAACGACTCTAAAAACACCCAAAATAAAACCAAATTCTACTCTAAAATACTCAAATAAGTTGGTAAAATGCCAACTTAACAAATACCCCAAACTTAAGCTATTGTTTGTCCTCAAACAATTATAACTCCAAAATGAAAGACAAACAATACAACAACACAAGCAACTACAAAACTCCATAAACCAATAAAATTTGTCTAAAAACTCATTTCACTATCAATCAAGCATGCATTTTAACATTGTGATCAAAAGTGTTGAATATTCATGAAAATTCCGTTTACATTATTCAAATTGATTTACGCAATCAAACGTTATCAAGATGATCCACTTCTAAGTATCAAAAGATAATGACTACCGGATTCCATAGGTTTGTTATTCACACTAATCTCCACTAATGCAAAGCTAATATAATACATGGATCAATAGGACTTCCAAAGCTTGTAATGTGGCTTAGGGTCGGGTAGGAAAATTTAGGATTAAGTGGCTCAACTCACCCAAACACACAATTACCTCTTCAAATCACCAATTGCCAAACAAAATGGCTACCTTCACTTCACATTGAATTTTCAATTATTCTCCCTTTACGAGCCTCTATTTTCAACATTTTTTTTTTGAGACCCCCAAACTTGATCTTTTGCATATTTTAACACATGGGGTTTTATTATTTCTTTTTCTCGGCAACTTCATGCGAGTGAACATCTACCTTACTTATCACATCTTCCTCAACCTTCAATCATTTTGTGTGTATGAGTGATGGGTAATTAGGATTTTCACATGTAAGCTAAAGGTAAAAAAATTGGTTGCCAAAGAACAGGTTTAATAGGCTCAACAGGGGACACTAGTGAAATTATATCGTACAAAGGTAGTCATTTTGGCTCTAGCTTATTCAAAGATGGCCTAAATCATTTCCTTATGTTATTTCACCTAGGATTTCGCCTCAATTAGTGATCAAACAAGTTCTAGAATCCGGTGGGATCATACAAGCAACACTCGACTTCATTAATCATTTTCAAATAAGTTAACGAATTATGCATGAATATGAAATCAATGAAGCAAAATATAGATCACCACTTAAAAGCATGCTTTCGTGACAGTTCAACTCGTGATCAACAAATCTACTTAGTCATGCAGTTCTATAGTTCAACAACTACCCGACTAGACTCAACTCAATTTTTTTTTGACACGACTCTGACACGACTCAAAAGACACAAATACAGATTACACTCCCCCGAAACTTAAATTGAACATTGTCCTCAATGGAGAGTGAGAAAACTTTCCTGGTAGCCGGAGCGCCTAGGACTCCTCATCGGAGTCGTGTGGTGAAAAATGAGCAATAGGACCCGGTGGTGGTGGTATTGGGAATTGGAATTGTGGGTGTGTCCGGCTATATATCCGGGCAAGTACTCGGTTGTGCTCATTCTCATATTCTTCTCGTGCCGCTCCTCGTGGCGTTGCTCAGCTACAAAAGCCCTTCTCAATTCTCGTACTTCACGAACTAGTGCGTCTGAAGGGCTGTTATGTGAGCGTCTAGAACGAGAGCGTCTTGCCGCTGAACCGGATGGAGTGTCGATATTCTATGGTTGGGCATAAGTATCAGGCTCAATAGCTGGTAGGGCAAATTCAGGATCAAGGATATATCCCGCACCCTTCGGATTAGGCATACCACCTGCCCATTCGTCATAGGAAGCAATAGTAGCCGAATCTATAGGTCCCTTAGGATTTTCCAACGGCTCGGAGCTATCCCATTTAACACCCTCCTTTTTACATAACCCACAAATTAAACTCGGTAAGATTAGTCCCCTGTTTTGGGGTGTAGCATTTTGTTATGAAGGGACGTTGCAATAATTACCGGGTCAAATTGTATGTCGTCAAGAATTAATGCATATAGAAGATGGGCTCGTTCCTTAGTTACATCACTGACATGCTTGGTTGGTATCAAAATGTTGCATATGAAGTGGTACCAAGCTCGCTCATACCGACTAAGACTCGTGTGCGGAAAAGCAGTAGCACCTCCCACAACCTTTATATGACGTACCACAGTGCCAGTCCGACATAAGGTATTACAAATCTCCTCCATACTCGGTGGTTGCGAGATAAATTCAACATACGGTGAGTGATCCACCTCCGGGAGTCCATAATATTCTCTTATCGCTCTTGTATGAGTGTATACCTTGTTTACTCCACGTATGAAAACATCTGAGTAATAGCCAGTTTTGGTCTTCGCATTCGCATAAAATTCTCGGACAATATTCAGTGTGAATGGTCTAGGTTGTGCACAAAGTTTTTTCCATTGCTTCTGATGTATCATTTGTGCAAGTTCACCATCATTCGGCCCCGGTTGTAACCCCCGTTCCGCCGTTATGCTCTTCGAGCATAATGTGTCATAATACAAAATCATTTGTCTTCCAAGTTAAGAAAACGGTCTTCAACATTTTCCTCGGAAGTACTTGCCACGCTTTGCCCTTGCTTGCATTCTTTGTTCTTGGCATTGTAATTGATTTGAAAATCACCGGAAAATGACACAAGCAACATAACACATAGAACGCACAATACGAGTTAGGGGTTAGGAATTTTGCAATAACTCAAGAATTATGCATCCTCGTCATCAATTCATGATCAAATAACCTTTAGTACACAATGATGACAAGAATCAAATGCCTAGGTGTAATATTTTTCATTAAGATATTTTAACAAACACCTTGTAGGCATATATGCAAAGAAGAGATGAACACCAAATTTGAAATTTAATTCATGCTCATTTTTCAACACCAATCAGTTCAAGCACAATATTATTCATATATCATCACAATGTATCAAGAATTTATCAAGAATTTCGAAATTATAATGATAATGAAAATTCCCACATTTTTAACCTAAGCTTGAAAATTTGAAGAAAATTGGTGTACAATTGAAGCTCACTTATCCAATTGATGAAGAAGATGAATTTGATGATCAACTTGTTCAATTGCCCACTTGAATGATGTTAAATGGAAAATTAGGTGGGATTTTTGTAGAAGAAAGCACAAATGGGCGTTAGGGTGTGTGTGTGTTGTGTTTTAGCACTCAAGGCTGACTCAGCCTTTAAATTCGCCCCACACTGCTGGCCGCAGTACCGTAAGCCCCGCTTTTGTTTTTCGGCATTGCCTGCCACTAAAGTATTTGCAGTACCGACCTATTCGCTTTTTTTTTTTATATATATAAAATTTAAAAAAAACACAATCTAACTAAAAATTTAAAATCACACACAAATTAATTCACACAAAAATCACAAAAAAAAATTCAAATAAATACACACCACACTAAAAGAAAATAAAATCACACAAAAATTCGATCACACGAAAATCACTTGGGTTGCCTCCCAAGAAGCGCTAAATTTATAGTCGTTAGCCGGACTCAACTATTCGGGCTCAAGAAATTCCATCACCAAGCGGAAGATTTAAAACCTCCCTTTCTTCGTTCCCGAAATAATGTTTCAATCGTTGTCAATTCACTTGGAACGAATTCCCACGCTCCTCTTAACTCGACGACACCATATGGAAACACACGTTCAACCACAAATGGTCCTGACCATCGTGATTTGAGTTTACCCGGAAAGAGTTTCAATCGAGAATTGAACAATAACACTTGTTGGCGGGTAAGAATTCACGTCGCAAAATCATTTGATCAAGCCATTTTTTCGTTTTTCTTTATACATTTTGACATTTTCATATGATTCTTGACGAAATTCTTCCATTTCGTTTAATTGAAGTAATCGGTTTTCACCGGCCTCTTTCAAGTTAAAATTCAATTTCTTAATTGCCCAATAAGCTCGATGCTCAAGTTCAACCGTGAATGGCACACTTTACCAAACACCAATCGATATGGTGACATACCAACGGGTGTTTTATAAGCGTGCAATAAGCCCACAAAGCATCATCGAGCTTTTGTGCCCAATCTTTTCGATTAAAACTCACTGTTTTTCAAGAATTTGTTTCACTTCACGATTGGAAATTTCGGCTTGACCATTAGATTGAGGATGGTAACCAAGCGCAATCTTATGACGCACACCAAATTTAGCAAGAAGGTTGTTAAATAATTTATTACAAAAATGCGTGCCTTCATCACTTACAATAGCTCGAGGAGTACCGAACCGAGTGAAAATATGCTTGTGCAAGAATTTGAGTACTACCTTAGCATCATTCGTTGGTGTTACAATCGCCTCAACCTACTTGAAGACGTAATCAACCACAAGCAAAATGTACAAATTTTCATAAGACGCGGGAAATGGCCCCATAAAGTCAATACCCCATACATCAAATAACTCCACCTCTATTATGTTTGTCAAAGGAAGCTCATGACGCCGTGAAATATTACCAACCCTTTGGCATCGATCACAAGTCTTCACAAATGCATAACAATCCTTGAATAATGTTGGCCAATAAAACCAGATTGTAGTACCTGCAAATGTTCGGGTTGGCACGAAATGTCCCCCATAAGATGAGGAATGACAATGTTGAAGAATCTCTCCAATTTCTTCCTTAGAAACACAACGGCGAATGATAGAATCCGCGCATCTCTTGAACAGTAATGGATCATCCCACAAATAAGACTTAACATCATGTAGGAATTTTTTCTTTTGGTGTGAAGTCAAGTCTGGTAGCAAAACTCCTCCCGCGAGGTAATTAACAAAATCTACGTACCAAGGTAATGATGTCTCGGCACGCATAATTTGTTCATCAGGAAATGATTCTTTTATTGGACTCTCAATCACCTCGTGAGGTTGCTCAAGGCGGGATAGATGGTCGGCAACCATATTTTCGCTTCCTTTTTTATCCCGAATCTCAATATCAAAAATTCTTGCAAGAGCAAAATCCATCGAATTAACCGAGGTTTTGCATCCTTTTTGGAGAAAAGATATCGGATTGCCGCATGATCCGTATAAACAATCACCTTTGTACCCACCAAGTAAGCTCGAAATTTATCAAATGCAAAAACTACGCAACATCTCTTTTTCTCGTGGTTGTGTAGTTTTGTTGGGCGTTGTCCATGGTCCTACTTGCGTAGTAAATAACTTTAAAAATTCTGTCTCGCCTTTGACCAAGAACGGCACCCACGCATAATCACTTGCATCGCACATAAGCTCAAATGGTTGAGTCCAACTGCACTATCATAATTGGAGCCAAACGAGTGCCTTTTTTATCCTGCTCAAATGCCTCGCAAACACAACTCATCAAAGCAAAAGATAACATCTTTTTCAAGGAGATTACAAAGTGGTTTAACAATTTTTGAAAAATCTTTTATGAATCTCCTATAAAATTCTCGCATGCCCTAAAAACTTCTTATGCCTTTCACATTTGAAGGTGGGGTAGCTTTTCAATAGCCACAACTTTCGCCACAACTTCCAAACCCGTGAAAGAAATACGAGGCCCAAGTACAATCCCTTCTTTGACCATAAAGTGACATTTTTCCCAATTAATTACAAGATTAGTTTCCTCACAACGTTGCAAAACCGAGAGATAAGTTATGCAAACAATGGTCAAAAGAAGTACCAAAAAATGAAAAATCGTCCATAAAAATCTCCATGATTTTCTCAACCATACCATGAAAAATCGCCATCATACACCTCGAAAAAGTAGCGGTGCATTACATAATCCAAATGGCATCCTGCGAAATGCAAAAGTACCATATGGACAAGTAAAAGTAGTCTTTTCTTGATCTTCAGGGCAATGGCGATTTAATTGTACCTGAATAACCATCAAGAAAACAATAGTATTCGTAACACCGCCAACTTTGTCCAACATTTGATCAATAAAGGGGAGGGGAAAATGATCCTTACGAGTAGCTTTATTCAATTTTCTATAATCAATACATACTCGCCATCCTGTGATTCGTGTAGAAATTAATTCATTGTTATCATTTTTCACAACCGTCATACCTCCTTTTTAGGAACAACTGTCAGGACTCACCCATGAACTATCATAAATTGCATAAATAATACTGCCTTTAGCCACTTTAAAACCTCATTTCTCACAACTTCTTTCATTGCGGGATTAAGTCGTCTTTGATGCTCAATAGATGGTTTATAAGATTCTTCCATTAAAATTTTGTGCATTACAATGGAAGGACTTATACCTTTCAAATCAGAAATATACCAACCCAAAGCCGACTTATGTTCACGAAGCACACGCAACAACTTATCCAATTCGGGTGAAGATAATGAAGTAGAAACAATTACCGGGTAAGTTTTATCTTTTCCCAAAAATGCATATTGAAGATGTTCCGGAAGTTCCTTTAGTTCTAAAGTACCTTTCGGAATATTTTCAATATTGACATTTTCTAATGCTTCTTTTTGTTTTTCTTTTACAATTTCTTTAGCCTCAAGGGAAAGAATAAACTCAAGCAAGTCAATATCATCATTATCTTCCTCATCACATTTCATTATTGAATTAATCAAACAATGTTCTAACGGATCTTTTAAATCTTGTTTTATAACTTCCGTTTGATCACATTGTTCGATCGTATCAATAAAATGACATGTGTGAGGTTCTTCTTGAAATTTCATTGCTTTATAAATGTTAAACAGTACCTCATCATCATTTACCTGTAATGTTAACTCTCCTCGTTGCACGTCAATTAGAGCTCGTCCCGTTGCTAGAAAAGGTCTTCCAAGAATCAATGGCATTTCATGATCTTCTTCCATATCCAACACCACAAAGTCCACCGGAAATATGAATTTATCCACTTTGATCAACACATCTTCAATCACTCCTCTTGGGTAGGTGAGTGATCTATCGGCTAATTGCAATGTGATGGTAGATGGCGTTATTTCTCCAAGGCCAAGTTTCCTGAAAACATATAACGGCATAAGATTAATGCTAGCACCTAAATCACAAAGAGCCTTATTAAAATAAGAATCACCAATAGTGCAAGGGATAGTGAAACTCCCCGGATCTCTTAATTTTTGTGGTAGCTTTCTTTGTAAAATGGCGCTACATTCTTCTGTGAGATTGACCGTCTCGTATGCCTCCAACCTTCTCTTTCTCGACATCACATCCTTCATGAATTTTGCATAGTTTGGCATTTGTTCAAGTGCATCGGCAAAAGGGATGTTGATGTGAATTTTCTTGAATATTTCCAAAAACTTGGAAAATTGCGCGTCCAACTTTTTCTTCTGAAATCTTTGTGGAAAAGGAAGAGAATTTGGTAACACATTATCAGAATTGGAAATTGGTTTTACCTCATTTTTCGCACTTTCTGATGGCTTGTCCATGCCCTCTTCATTGTGGAGTGTTTCAGAGCTTGCTTCTGGTTCATTGGTGGCGTGAGTAGGCATATTTGGTTCATCATATTCCGTTCCACTTCTCAACTTAATGGCCTTGCAATGCTCACGTGGGTTCACCTCGGTGTTACTTGGAAACGTATCAACTTTCTGTTGTGAATTAATAGCCGTGGCCAATTGACCCACATGTGTTCCCAAAGATTTGAGATGACTTTCAATTGTTGTAACCCTCGAACCCAAATTTTCTATGTTAGAATCGGCCTTGTTCATCCTTGCTCTTGATTCTACAAGGAATGAACTAAGTAATTCCTCCAAAGATGGCTTTTGTTCTCCCACATGTGTACTCGTACTTGCTTGATTCTGATATCCCGGAGGTGGTTGCAACACATTTCTCGTATTGCTATACGAGAAATTTTCATGATTGCGAAGTCCCGGATGATAATGCGTCGGCAATTGATTCCCTCGATTGTTGAAACCCCGATTGTTCACATAATTCGCTTGCTCCGTATCGGGATTCACAATTTCTTGACTTATCTCCATGACCTGCCCGGTTGTTGTTTTCCACCCGAATTTAGAGTAGCAATTTGCTTTGACAAAGCGTAAATTTGAGAGGCCAATGCGGACATAGTATCAAGTTCAAGAACACCGACAACTTTTCTTGGCGTAGATCTTTCAGAAGGCCATTGATAACTATTGGCAGCCATTTCTTCGAGTAAAAGCATGGCTTCACTTGGAGTTTTAGCCATCAATGTACCTCCCGCTGCAGCATCTATAATAGTTCTCGAATGCCCATTCATACCATTGTAGAAATACTGAACTTTTTGCCAATCTGCGTACCCGTGTTGTGGACACCTCCTCAATAATTCTTTGAATCGCTCCCAAGCTTCGTAGAGTGGCTCAAAGTCGAGTTGATGAAATTGAGCAATCTCACTTTTCAGTTGAAGTGTCTTGCTAGGTGGAAAGAATTTTGCCATGAATTTTTCAGTGAGATCATTCCAACTAGTAATACTTCCAGGTGGGAAGGTTTGAAGCCATTATCTAGCTTTATCACGAAGTGAAAACGGAAATAACCTCAACCGGATAGCTTCATCGGGAACCCCATTCATTTTGATAGTGTCACATATCTCGAGAAAAATAGCCAAATGAGCGTTCGGGTAGTCTACGACACTTCCCCCAAAACTGATTCTGTTGCACCATGTTTATTAGGGCCGGCTTCAATTCAAAATTATTCGCATTGATAGGTTGACGAACAATGCCCGAATAGTTTTGATTTGTGGTTGGTCGAAAATAGTCCCGAATGACCCTTTTCGGTGGTGCAACAATAGGTATGCGGTCTTCATCATCACCGATTCCTGCCATTTTTGTGAATTCGATTCTTCGTGCGGCTCTAATCTTTCGAAGCGTTCTTTCAATTTCTGGATCAAATAAGATTAAATTAGCACTTTTATTTTTTTGCATCAACATGAAAACACAAAAATGACAATGACCCTATTGTAACAAAAAAACCAATCTAAATTAAAGTAAAACTACTAAGTAATAATATTAGCGCAAATAAGATGAATTATTCTCCGGCAACGGCGCCAAAAACTTGTTAGAGATTTTTCTAACCGCAAGTCTACGGTGTCAAGTTTTAATATAGAGAAGTAAGGTTGTCAAATCCACAGGGAATAATTATCAAATTATTGATAAGTACTATAATATATTAGTCTAACTTTATTTAGAAATTCAATATATGATGGAGTTGATCATACTAAAAATAAATCAAGAATATGAAAATATCAATGAGTTTATCCAAATGATTAAATGAATTCTAGAGGTATGATGAATCTAGTTACCCCTTATGTTGTCAATATGGTTTATCAATCATCAATTACCAATTTATAAGTCAAGATTTCTACAATAATCATTCCCTCTCTCAAGTGCCAAATTATTTTAGATTCAATTGGGAAATCAATATCTCTATAAAAATCACCAATCAAAACCTCAATAAAAGCTATGAATCTTGATAAATGACTTCAAAAGATTCACAAATCTCTCAATTCTATGAAATCCTGGTTATGCTATTCCAAGGTCATATATTCAATTACCTTTCTCAAGTGTCAAATCAAATACACCAAACAATCTAAATTATTGATCAAGTAATTTAGAAGCAATAGATCCAAATAGCACAAATAAATTGATAGATCTAGATTGACAAACCACAATCTCAAAACATAAGTTCAAACATAGATTACATCATTCCTCTAGAATTATAGAGTTTAGCTCATGATTAAAGAAAATGAATCCATGAAAATACAACAATACATCTTACAAGATATGAAGAAAGCAACAAAATAAGAACAAAAGTTGAGGGATCTTCTCTATTTCTAGATGATAGAAGCCTCCAATCTTCTTCTCCAAATTCTCCTCAAGATGCCCAAATCCTTCTTCCTTGTCTTGTAGCTGTTTTATTCTCTTCCCACGGGTTCCAAGACCCCCTATTTCAAGCCCCAATGCTAGTATTTATAGTACCCAAAAGTCCAAGAAAGGGGTAGGTGAACATAGGTTTTTCGCCCCCCGGGCTGCGGCGCCATCAACTCACTCCGCAATTTATCGCACTAGCCACTGGGCTGACAACTTACTAGAAATATTTCCGCCCGGGCCGCTGCCGGCCAAAGGCGTTAGGCTACAGCGCCCACATGCCTTCGTCCAACTGCGCGCCCTGTCGCGGCTGCAGCCGCCCGTCCTGGCCAAAGTGCGATTTTTCCTTTTTTATACGCGATTTCTTCTTTCTTCAAACCGTTTTTCATCGTTTCTTCATTTCTCGGCTACGGTCTCATTGACTCTACATCGACTCTAATTGAAATACATTGGACTCTAACGACTATAAAAACACCCAAAATAAAACCAAATTCTACTCTAAAATACTCAAATAAGTTGGTAAAATACCAACTTAACAATATGTTTCGTCATGTGAGGCAGCATGGAGATTACTGGGATACGAGATGCAATATAAATACCCTTCTGTTGAAAGACTAAGTTTCCATTTGGAGAACGAGCAGAGTGTTATTTTTCATGATGACGAGAGGATAGATGATGTTATTAACAAAAACACCGTTACAGAAAGCATGTTTTTGGCATGGATGGAAGCCAACAAGATTTACCCTGAAGCCAGAGAGTTGACTTACGTAGAAGCTCCTACGAAATTCACATGGAAATCAAACATTAGGAAGTGGGCACCGAGAAAGGTAGGAAATTCAACAGGACGTGTGCACTACGTGCCTCCGTGATGTGGTGACATGTATTATTTGAGGTGTCTTATAAATGTTGTGCGTGGTGCCACATGTCATAACGATTATAAGAAGATTAAAGGTGTTCAACACTCTTCTTATCGTGAAGCTTGCTATGCTTTGGGTTTATTGGAGGATGATAGAGAGTACATTGAAGGCATCGCTGAAGCGAGCCACTGGGCAAGTGCCGAAAATCTTTGGATTTTATTTGTATTATTGTTATCATCAGGCTCTTTGAGCAGGCCAGAAGTGGTTTGGGAAAAATATTGGGAGTATCTTTCAGATGATATTCTATATAAACGACGTCTCCTTATCCAACATCATGGTACTAATCCAATGATTATATATTACATATAACTCTTTCAGTGTGAAATTCATGTATTCGTTTTTTTTACAAAAAAATATATTAAATTATTTATTATTTATTATTTGTTCTTACATATTTTTATGTTTATTATTTTCTAATAGAACTCGTGCTGAGTGAGGATCAAATCAAGAACCTTGCACTTTCCGAGATTGAAAAATTATTGCGCAGTCTGGGTAGGAGTTTGCGTGAGTTTGATACGATGCCATTTCCGGATGTTGATAGTATGGATATGAGTCAAAACAGATTGATATACGATGAATTGCGCTATGATCGTAAGGCTCTGGCCGTCGAACACAATAAACTTCTTTCTAACATGACTGATGAACAGTGTGGTGTGTATTCTAAAATAATGCGTGTTGTTCAATCGAATAGAGGTCGTATGTTCTTGGTTTATGGATACGGAGGAACTGGTAAAACATATTTGTGGAGGGCTTTATCTTTGGGGTTGAGATCTAAAGGGGATATTGTACTGAATGTGGCATCCAGCGGGATTGCCGCTCTTCTATTGCCTGGCGAAAGGACTGCACACTCTCGATTTGTAATACCCATTAATCCAAATGAATCTTCCACGTGTGAAATCAAAATGGGTAGTCCACTTGCCGAATTGATTGTTCGTTGTAAACTCATAATATGGGGCGAAGCTCCAATGATGTACAAGTATTGCTTTCAGGTAGTGGACAAAAGTATACGAGACATTATGAGTGCCACATTCCCGGATAATCCCGACTTCCCATTTGGAGGTAAAACATTGTTTTTGGTGGGGACTTGACATGATATTGCTGTTGTACCCAATGGAAGCCAAGATATTGTCAATGCCACAATAAATTCATCACATTTATGGAAAGATTGCAAGGTTCTTAGATTGACGAAAAATATGCGGCTTCAAAGTTTGGGCGAAATAAATGATTATGAAGACTTGAAGAGATTTTCTGAATGGATCGCTAGCATTGGAGATAGAACAATTGGAGGAGCAAATGATGGTTGTGCCACTATTGATATTCCTCAAGAAAATTTCTTTGCACTCATCCGGTGATCCAATTTCTACGATTGTCGAAAACACTTATCCAATGTTTAAAGATGCCACCGATTATCCGACATACTTGAAGGACGAGCTATCTTAAGACCCTGGATGTCGTTGAGTCCATAAATCATTATATGACTTCCATGAACTCATCGGAGGGTCATACGTATTTGAGCTCCGGCAATAGACTTGCAAATCGGATGCAAATGTTGACTACTTGCATGATTTGCACACGCCTAAATTCTTAAACGGTATAAGATGTTCAGGCGTTCCTAATCACTGAATCGCATTTTAAGGTTGGGACTCTGTAATGCTCTGAGGAACATAGACTATTCTATTGAATTGTGCAACGATGCGAGATTGGTCATTACGAGGCTTAGCAAACATGTGCTTGAATGTAAAATCCTAACGGAGCAAATGCGGTCATAAAGTTTTGATTCGCGTATGACGCTAACACCGCCTCGATCTCGAAATTCCCTTCAAGTTTCAGCGAAGACAGTTTCCACTGATTGTTTCCTATGCCATGACAATAAACAAAAGCCAAGGACAGTCTCTCTCGCATGTCGATGTTTACCTAAAGAATCGATTTTTTCGATCGCGGTCAATTATATGTTCTTTGTTTCATGAGTAACAAATCCCAAAGGGTTGAAAATCTTAATTTGTGGCAATGATACGTCAAATGACGGCCAAACAGATAATGTTGTGTACAAAGAAGTTTTCCAAAATTTCTGATATATGTATTTTCATGTTTTATATTACATGCTTTTCTTAAATTTCATTTTCTTTAGTACATAGCATCCCGTGCATCGCACGGGTCAAATACTAGTGTTCATAATTAGAAAAGAAAATTATGATTTTTATGCAATTTTTCTTTTCTTTTTTTTCTAAATCCTAATTTATATCATATAGTGATCTTTTCTATAAATAATTATGTTAATTATTTTTAACTATATCAATTTTTTCTATTTTTCTATAATTAATCCCATAATTATGATCAATTCAATTTAGAAACATGATTAGTTCCGTAATTATATCATATAAATTTATATTAATTATTATTAATTCAATCTATTTATTTTATATAATTAGTTCGGCTAATTATTGTCAATTATATCAAAGCATAAGATTTATTGTTAATTATACCAAAACATAAAACTTCGGATTGATTTGTTTGCGGATTTACCTAATCAAAGTACAATCAGATTTGGATGATTCAAAAACATGCCCACATTATGAGAATTTTTGGATTGATTTGTCCAAAAATTTGTATCATATTATCGATTTCTGCTAATTCACTTTCCACAGCATCAATCTATTTAGCCAAATTATAGGGAAATTTAGTCTTGAAATAAAAATATCTTATTTATCTAAATTTAAAAATAAAATTTGAAAGTCGGATATTATTTCAATATACGGTTTTGTAACAAAATTTAGAAGGCTTATATTATATTCTTTTGAAAAATAATCTTTATATGTTAGCCATTTTCATTATCATAAACATGGATGGAATACTTTAATATTCATAAATTAGGAAATAAAATTCTAATCCATATGCAATCTATGACAACAGTTGATTAAGTCAAACTAATAATAATATTATGCTGCTATAATGGATATTATATTATGAAATGAACAATATATTTTTTCCAGCTATTATTCCAAAAGCTGCCAAAGATTAAATACACAAATTATCATAACAATTATTTGTAGCCAGTATGGCTCATATGTATATATATATAATATCAAAAATCCAAAAATATTTTTTTGCCCATTTACACTTGCTAAATTCATAAATAATTTTATAATGAAATCCTAACTGTAGATCTTGCAATCTATTTAAATGAAAATCTTGAACATTAATATTGATAGTAATATATATCTAATATCCTGAAAACATACATAAAATACTCAAATCCACAGTATGTCACTCAACAAATTGTCTCTGATTTCTTACCAATTCACTTTCCATATCATCAATCAATTTAGCGAATTATTTTAGGACAAATCAACCCGAAAATTCTCATAACATGGACATATATATTTTTAATTATCCAAAACTGGTTGTTCTTTGATTTGGTAAATTTGCCAAAAAATAATTGATTGATTTTGGATAAATCAATCTAAGTTTAGATGAATTAACAATAATTATGAAATTAATTATATAAAAATTATAAAATTAATATAATTAAGAAAACTAATTGTAGAAAAGATTAGTGTATGATATAAATTAGGATGACTCAACAGAAAAAAAATCAAGAATAAGATACAACATTTTGGACAGATTAATTGGAAAATTCCTTAACGTGTGCATATTTTTTGGTTATCCAAAACTGATAGTAATTTGATTTAATATATCCACACCCAAATTAATTGATTGTTTTGGACAAATCAATCCAAAAATCTTATATTTGGGTAATTAACAATAATTATACATTTTATATAATTAACAATAATTAAGAAAATAATATCTATCATACAATTACTAAACTAATTACATTTCTAAATTAAACTGAAAATAATTATGGAATTAATTAAAGAAAAATTAGAAAAATGATGTAGTTAAGAAAACAACGGAACTAATTATAGAAAAGTTTAGTATATGATACAAATTAGGAATTAGGATGACTCAATTGAATATAAAATAATGAAAACAAAAGAAAAATAGAGAAAAATATATGACAATTTGAAATATATCCTAATGGAGGCATGATTTTCACTTATCCAAAATTGATTGTGTTTTGATTTGGTAAATCTGCAAATAAATTAATTGATTGATATTGGTCAAATCAATCAAAAAAATTAGGTTTTGGTAATAATAAACAATAATTAGTGAAACTGATTATATAGAAAAAAATAGACCGAATTAGACAATAATTAAAGAATTAATTATTATGATATAATTACATAACTAATCATATTTTTAAATTAAATCGATAATTGTTATCAAATTAATTATAGAAAAATTAGAAAAAATTAATATAGTAGTTAAGAATAATTAACGAAACCACTTATAGAAAATAATAATATATATGATATAAATTAGAAAGACCCAATAGAATGACTCAATATAAATAGATACAAATTTTTGGACAAATCCATCTGAAAATTCTCATGACGTAGATATATTTTTGAGATGTCTAAATTGATTGTGCTTGGATTTGGTAAATCTTCAAATAAATGAATTGATTTTTTTGGGACAAATCAATCTGAAAAATCTTATGCTTTGATATAATTAACACTAATTGACCGAACAAATTATGGAAAAAATTAATATATGATAAAAGTTAAAAAAACTTAGATTGAATTGACAATAACTATGGAATGAATTCTTATGATATAATTAATGGAACTATTCCTATAATTGACAATAATTACACAATTAATTATATATAAAAATTCAAAATTGGTATAGTTAACAATAATTAATGGAATTAATTATTAAAAAAATAGTATATGGTATAAATTAGGATCACTCAATTAAAAATAAATACAGAATCTAAAAGAAAAGAGATAAATAAGATACAAATTAGCCAACGCCCATTCGGGAGCCGAAAGATGTGGTGAGGTCCGGAGGGAGATAGAGGAGACCTTCCGGAGCGAAGCGGCGAAAGCTCGGGTGGAGGCCATTCGAGCTTATAAGCGGTCGGGGAGTATGCCTACATGTTGACTGTGGGCATGCGACCCGGCATTGAAGAGATCATCGAGGATCTTAAGAAGGAAAAGACATCGTGGCCGCTTTGGAAAAAGAGTGGAAGATTTGAACGCGGATCTAGTTGCCTCGACCCTCGGTTCACGATGCTATTTCCGAGCAAGATGTTCCTCTAGCAAATGAAGATGGGAAGGAAGTAGCTTCTAGCGGTCCGACCCAGGCTCCTGCTCCTGGTGGAACCCAGACTTCCGCTCCATAGAGTGTCCTTTTGCTTTTTCTTTTTTGTTCTTGATGTAGCTGGCCTTAGGCCTTTTGATGTAATTGGCCTCGACCCCCCGTGTGTAAATATTTTGCCATTAATGAAATTTTATTTCCAGTCATTTCTTTACTCTGCTGCACTTTCTGAGTTTTGCCAAGTGTTGGGCTCGGTATCCTTGAATAGGCATGTGTATGAATTGAATGCTTGAATGAATTTCTGCTAAGTGTTGTGCTCAGAACAAGGCCAAGTCTTTGTTTAAGGCGAGCTTGATGCTAGGTCGAGTTTAAAAAGTTTTTTGTAACGTGCTCAGAGCTAGGCCGAGACATAAAGTTATGCTGCACTCGGGGCTTGGCCGAGGCGAATAGAATTTAAGATAATTAATTTTCTGCTCGGAAAACTTGGACTTTATTGATAATATTTCTTCAAATAAGATACATTCCATGGGTGATTGAACTTTTCTCCATTTAAGTACTCGAGTTCATATGCCCCATTCGATAAGACCTTGTTGATTCTGTATGGACCTTCCCAGTTGGGTTTCAGTCGGCTGGGCTCGATCCCGATCCCGGTGACCCTTTTCAGGACTAGGTCGCCGACCATAAATTTTTTTTCCTTCACTTTTGAGTTGTAGTACCTTTCACTTCTCTGTTTGTATATAGTATTCTTTATCTCGGCATTGCATCTCTTTTCTTTTAGTAGATCTAGTTCGGCTCATAGGGCGTCCTCATTCTTTTTTTCGGAAAAATTTGCAACTCTGAATGTTGGGGCCCTGATTTCTACTGGAATGACTGCTTCGAATCTGTATGCCAGGGAAAAATGTGTTTCACCCGTGGCAGATTGGTGCGTTGTTCTATAAGCCCATAGTACGCCGGGCAACTCCTCGGGCCAATTTCCCTTGGATTCTTCTAGTCTCGCCTTTAGTGTGTACTTGAGTATTTTGTTCACCGCCTCAACTTGACCATTAGACTGTGGATGATATGGAGTGGAGAAGTGATTCTTAATATGAAAACTTTCGCAAAAAGTTCGAAATCTTCAGTTATTGAACTGTTTTCCATTATCTGTTACTATTGAGTATGGTATCCCGAATCTGCATATTATCGACTACCATACAAAACTAACGATCTTCTCTTTGTCTATCTTTGCCTGGGGCTCTGCCTCGGTCCACTTAGTAAAATAGTCGATCGCCACTATGGCATACTTCACGCCCCCTTTGCCAGTGGGGAGTGGTCCGATGAGGTCTATTCCCCATTTAGCAAACGGCCAATGAATGAATATGGGAGTAAGTTGTTCGGGGTGGTACCTGACTTGTCGTGCGATTTGGCATCTTTCGCACTTTTTGACTAGTGAGATCGCATCTTTCTTCAAGTATGACCAGTAATATCCCTGCCGGATCAGTTTATAGGCGAGTGTCTGGCCCCCAACGTGATTCCCACATATTCTTTCATGTACCTCGTGGAGAGCATAATCGGCATCTGTTTTTACGATAAGTACCGGCGGTGGGGCCGAGTACCGCGCTTGTGCGAGGACTCCGTCCACTATAGTGTCTTGAGTGACCGAGTTCTCAACGTCCTGGCTTGCTCTTTTTTACGGTTGAATACCATGTTCCGGATATTGAATGATAGGCGTCATCCATGTCGGCTCGACACCTTCGTTGGCATTTATCTTCTTTATATTAAAGGAAAGTATAGATAAGTGGGTAACCGTTATATCTTCGATTAGTTCTCGAACTGGATGTCAGCCGTGCCAGGGCGTCCGCTTGCACGTTCTCAGTTTGGGGTACATAAATTATTTCCGCTTTGAACTGTGAGAGTTTGGTTTTTGCAGGCTCCAAATACCGGGCTATCTTCGGCTCCTTTGCTTCGTACTCTCCATTTATTCGATTAACCACTAATTGTGAATCAATGTGGATGAGCAGTCTCTTCAGACCCATTGATGCTGCCATTTCCAGTCCTACCAGCAGTGCCTCATACTCTGCTTCATTATTGGTCGTCGGGAACTGGAACCGTACGGCCGAGCAGTAGCAATTGTATTTTGGATTGATTATCACAATCTCGCCCCCCTGCTTGGTCTGTGGTGGAAGATCCATCGACAAACAACTTCCATTCTTGCTCTTCGAGGATATCTACTCGGATTGACGGAGTGAACTCTGCAATGAAGTCTGCCAGTGCTTGTCCTTTGATTGCCGTCCTTGGTTCATATAAAATTTCAAACTGACTAAGCTCCACAGGCCATTTGATCATCCGACCCGAGGTGTCTGGTTGGTGCATGACTTGTTTCAATGGATAATTTGTCAACACAATAATTTTGTGTTCCAAGAAATAGGGTCTCACCTTCTGGGCCGAGATGACCAATGCGTATGCCAGCTTCTCTATCGGGGGATATCTTAGTTCGGCGTCATGCAGGGCTTGACTGATATAATAAACTGGATGCTGAATAGAGTTATCCAATCTAATAAGTACCGAACTAACAACATACTCGGAGACCGTGGGTATAAGTACGGTCTTCGCCCCGGCTCGGTTTTGCGAAACGGGGTTGATGCTTTAAGTGTTGCTTCAATGATTCAAATGATGCTGCGTCGCTCGACCCATTCGAAATCCTTGTTTTTCTTTATTATCTCAAAGAATGGTTTGCATTTATCTCGATCTTGAGATAAATGCCGCTTAAGGATGCTTTAGGCGCCCGATTAAACTTTGCACTTTTTAACGAGTTAGGGGTTCCCGGTCGACTATAGCTTTTATTTTATCCGGATTAGCCTCTATCCCCCTTTGGTGACCATATATCCTAAATATTTACCCGAGTCGACCCCAAATGTACATTTTTTTGGTTTAACATCATTTTGTACTCGCGTAAAATTTGGAACATTTCATTAAGATCGAAAGATGATCGAAGAACATACAAAGATTTTACTAACATATCATCTACATAGACTTCCATAGTATGACCTATCAACTTTTCAAACATCTTGTTGACTAACCTTTGATAGGTCGCCCCAGTATTCTTCAGGCCGAATTGCATCATCTTATAACAGTAAACCCCCCAAGCCGAGAAGAATGAAGTGTTTTCGTCATCTTCCAGGTGCATCCGGATCTGGTTGTAGCTTTGAATATACATCCATGAAGCTCATCAATTCATGGCCGATGTCGACCATGTAGTCTATGTTCGGCAAGGGTAGTAGCATCTTTTGGGCATGCCTTATTTAAATCCATAAAATTGACGCAAAGGCGCCATTGCACATTGCTCTTCTTGACTAGAACAGGGGTTGGCCACCCATCGCGGGTAGAGGCCTCCCCGATGAACTTGTTATCCAAGTTTGCGACTTCGGCCTCAACGCGGCTTGTCGATCTTGGACCAATTTCCTTTTCTTTTGTACCACCTACGATAAATGAGGTCAATGCTTAGGCGTGGCATGCATGCTTGGGGTCAATGCCTGGCATATCGGCATGAGTCCATGCGAAGACATCGAGATTATTAATCGAAACTTCGATCGGCTCACGATCCGAGCGGCTCTTGCAAATTGTGATTGATTCTGAGTTGACACCCCAATTTTGCTTATCGACATCTACTATGTCGATATCCTCCACTAGCTCAGCATGTTTTCGTTTCTTGCTCTGCCCTTCTTTCTTTTGCAGAGGTAACTCTTCTTCAGTCATTAGCTCTTTCTCGGGCCGCCTGCCTTGGTCGGTTTCTGCCTGATTCTCAATTAGGTTTTTCTGGTTCATTGTTCAGTTCGGGCTCATCGGCTGACCCGACGCCTTCCGCTGACTTACTAGATTCTCCTTCCTCGATAACATTGATTTCCACCGGTCTAATTTTCAGTGGGCACTCCCAGGGCTCTCTCTAATTTCCCTTGTGAATTCCCTCACCATCCGGGGTCAGGAACTTAATGCAGAAGTGGTACACGGAGACGGCTACCTTTAAGTGATAAAGCAACGGTCATCCGATGATAGCATTATATTCAGAGTCTGAGTTGATGATTTTGAACGTGGTGATCACCGTTCTTTTGTGCGCCCCCTGACCCATCTGAATCGATAAATCTACTTCATCGAGTGGGATAATTCTTCCTTCCCCGAAACCTAAAATGTTGTCATTGCACGACCTGATGTAACTGTCGTCCACATTTAACCTTCTGAAGGCTTGTATGTATATGACCGAGGCGTAACTATCCGAATCAACCAAGATCCTATGCACCGGAATGCCCAGGATAGTTGCAGTGATGACCAAGGGGTCAAGGTGGGGGTGCACCAGTTGATCGTCGTCTTGATCGGAGAAGGCGAAGTATCCTGTCGGGCGACCTTCCCGGATCTCTGCAACCCGGACCAGTTTCTAAGCATCTGCGGCCTCCCTGTTTTGGCTTTTCTTTTTCTAATGGACCGGTTGTCCTCGGCCCTGTTGGTATTGATCAGTGTCAAAATCTCTTGCCCATTGTTCTTGTTGGGGGGTGGCAGTAGATTTGTCACTCGCTCCGGATTTATTCCGGGAGCGAGGGCTGGTGGTGGTGGCAATTCGTGGACATATCTTTTTAAACCTCTTCTTTGCATTATTCGGATGATGTCTTTGATGAGATCCCTGCATTCACAGGTCTCGTGTCCGATGGATTTATGATAACAACAGTACCTGTTGCCGTCTAACTTGGAAGGATCCAGCTTCAAAGGGCGAGCTGGTGGTAGGAGATTCAGGTTCTTGATATCATTCCATATGACAGATGGAGTGTGTGTCAAAGTACTTCTCATCGCCGCTACCTCGACACAGACTTCCTGATAAGACTTGTACCCGGTGGTCGGATTTTCTGCAAAAGATTTGAATCCCAACCCAGATCCAGAAGCGGTTTCCTTCTTGCCATCTTTCTTGGCACCCTAGGTTTTCTGTTCAGGTCGCTGACTGGCCATGGCCTCTTCGGCCCATATATGACGCTCTGCACGGATGAGGAATTCTTGAAACATGGTCGCCCCCGACTCGTGGATGGGATAATTGAAATGAGTTTCGGGTGCGAGCCCGACCATGGCAGCGATAAGCATTGCATCATCCGAGACCGGCTCCATCTCTCGGATTTGCTTGTTAAACCTGGAAATGTAACTCTTCAAGGGCTCATCCTTGCCTTGTTTAATGTTCACCAGGGAGTCTTTCGGTGCTGCACGGACATTCGATGTCAAAAAGTGGGTAGTAAAAGTGGGAATCAAGTCGTTCCAAGTCGAATGGAGCCCTGAGGTAGGGTCCGAAACCACCGATGGGCTCGGTCGCCCAAAGTCAGAGGAAATGCCCTGCACAGAATAGCATCACTTGGGTTGTACAACTCCATCCAAGCCAAGTACTTGTGGATGTGGGTAGTTGGATCAGTCTCTCCATCGTACAGACCAATTTGCGGAACCTTGAATTTCACGGGTAGGGGAGTTGAGAAGATATGCGGAGAAAAGGTGACACCACATCTGTCCGGCCTGTCACCGGGCTGGGCTGGTATTGAGCATCATCAGGCGTTTCCTCCAATTCGTTCAGACGGCGGCGGAGGCCTAGTATCTCCGCCTCTTGTTCATTGTTCAGACTGGGGCCCTACGCCCGATTGGCCCTAGGTGGCTCTCTGTCGTCGAAATTGAGTCCTGGAAAGAAGGGATCGATGCAGCCGTTCGTGGGGGGTCCGGCCCCAAACTCCCCGCGAACACTGAGCGGATCCGACGGGGCTGCTGAAGTAATAGAGATGATTCAGCCACCAGGCTGTGTTTGCCTGCATCCTCCCGAGGTCGTCTTCTATCGCGTCTTTGATCGGGTTGCCTATTTCGTGAGTTAACTTCTTGATTTTCGTTATTTGAGGGTGTTGGATCTTGTGGGTTGGTGTTTGTATTTAGTGGTGGATCGGCTCGTGGGGGATCTACTGGTTGGGGAGGCTGTATTTGTGGTGGATTATTTGCAAGGGTTTGGGTAACGAGCTGGTTTATATGCTGGATAAAATTCGAATTGGCAAGGAGCTGTGCAAGGGCCAATAAAAGCGCGCCCCGGCCCCAGCTGGGGGTATATTTTGGCCAGCAACATTTTGGCCATTTTGATTATCCAGGGGCGGATCTTCGTTTCTACGCAAATTTCGGGAATTCTCACTCATTTTGACTGGGAGTTTGAACAAATTACCTCGTCTGGAATAGCTTAGATATCTTGGAAACTTGACTGGACTAAACGGGCCCTCCTTCTAGCGCCAATTTGTTGACGTGCGTCTTGGATCAACAAACAAAATTTATCAATATAACAACGCTGAAATTAAAGAACGCTTAGAAAATGTGAAAAGTGGCTGATTCTGCCTTTTATATTTTGAAGATCGAGCAGAGCTTGTCTGGTCGGATTCGTCTCTCAATTTGAATCTGACAAGCTTTATACTAGGATTATTTCACTTAACTTCTCTCCTAATAAATGAGGTTCTATTTATACTGATATAATTAGTGGGATAATCATCATTACATCTAGCCTAATAGTGGGATTATTGTGGGACACGTGTCTATTCCCTGGTGTGCATGAGGCGCATGCTGGCCATGTGTTGAGAGGAACTTGTTGACTTGTCCCGTAATCCCGTTGATGTCATTGTCGACATCTTGGTCCGCCATGGAATGTTGAATCCACTTAGTGGGAGATTTGTTGAGTGGAACACTTGCTTGATCTTGTTTGTCTTTAGTGGGGCGAGCTCGGCTCGTGCCACATTATTAGCTTCGATTCGACGTCATCCTGTCGGTTCACGTCATTTGGGATGACTTACGTCATCATCACCGAATGGCCATGTAGACCTATTTTTGACCACTTTCGGCTCAGGTATCATCAATTTTAATCAATAAAAAGATGAGACAAAATTGAGTTGCATCCACTGATATATATATATATATATATATATATATTTAAGAGTATATATATATTGTGGACAAAGATTCTTCCCGTATTGTGCTCTCAGTAATAAACTCACTTTAATATGATTGTTAATTATAAACCCAGCATTGATATCATGATATGTCATATCCTCATGGCAGAGGTCAATATGATATTTTTATATAGTAATGGGTCAATGTTTGAAAGAACACAAATTCCAAAACCCAAAGGATAAAATTGATCCAGTCTTCTTTGCGAGGGTTATGAAATAGTAAAATGGAAAATGACAAATTTGACCATAGTTGTTGACAAAAAAACAGAATTAGAAACAACTGTTGAACCATATATAAACTTGGACGATTGAGTTCCTCTATTTTTTTATAGTGTTTCATCGTATATTCTTGTGAAGTGTGTAAATATCACGTGTGTAAATATCAAGTATATAAATAAGATGTTATTATGTACATGTGATATGTGTTGATATTGTTAAAATAGAAGATGAGACACTTAATTATGGGTACAAAAAGGAAAAAAAAAATTCTATTCCTTATAAACATTGTTTAATGAAAAGCATGCATGCATCTGGAGCAATTTGAGACAGGTGTGATTTTTGAGATTGGTAGCACTTGTCATTTTGAGTTAATTTTCTTATAAAACAATCTTATATAAATTTGAAAAACGACTGTTATATCTTTTAATTTTATCTTATTGATTTTATTAAGATAATGACACATCATTAAATTAAACTATCATTAAATTGACTAAAATATTAAGGTTTTTTCCCTAGAAAAATATTAACGCTTTCTAGTAAGTAATGTAACTAATTTTTATAATTTATATACGCTTTTTAAAAAGTATCATTAAATAATTATTTATATATAATGATATTTTTTGGTAGTGTCATTAAATTAGTGTTGGATATTTTTTATAGTTAATATGTCTCAATACTTGTTAAAAATAGATTGGAACCTTATGCAATTCTTAGAAAAATTTAAATAGTATATTATAGTTTTACTAAGACAAGCTTATAATAGTTAAAAGTATTAAAATATATAGAGAAAAAAACACCAAACCCTCCAAACTATGCATTTTTTGCACTTTACCATATGAATTAATTTTTTTTTTTTTTACAGATTACTATATGAACTACACAAGTTTTGCACTTTGTCATACAGCGTCCATCCCTTATGGAATATTCTCTCGAATATTCCTGCATTCCTCCACATGAAGGCGAAACCGTCTTTGCCTAAAAATTAAATAAAAATTGTTAAATCGCCATCCTAACTTTGTTAAGAATTTCACTTTTCCATCTAAACTTTGCGTAATTTCACTTTGCCATATCAATTTTAAAAAATTAAAAATATGTGTATATCCATGTATTTATCTTCTTTTTCTTCAACTTTTTATCCATAAAAAAGTCGTTCCAGGGTTTATATATTTTTTGTATTAATTTCATCCCAATTTTCAACGGTAATGTTACTTTAAATAACTACATTTAATTTTTATTTAAATGTAGTTGCACAATAACACTTGATTATAGCGTTCAATAATTGTTTATGTTTTTCGTAAATTCACATAAGTACATGCCTGAAAAATATTCCTGGTGAGATAACATTAGTCGATTTACCACACTACATTGATCTCACACACTTACAGTTGCGCTTAGATTCAATAAGTATTTGGTGAGCGAACAAAAATAATAATTGCACCAATAATTTGGTACGCATCAGTGTACTAAATACGATACTAAAATAATCAGTTTGTTTCAATTTTTATTAATTTTTTTTAGTATTTCGGTTTGATATTTTCGTAATCAAAATACAAAAATAAAAAAATAAAAAATAAATATTATAATCATAATTGTAATATTTACTTTTTTTTCTTAATATTAGTAGGTAAATAATACATAATAATATAAAAAATAATACATACGAAAATATATACATAATAATATAAAAATAAGAGGAAAAAACAGTAAAGCCTCCAAACTATGAGCATTTCTGCACTTTACCATATGAACTTACTTTTTACACTTTAAATAAAACTATACAAGCAAACACTTGTCATAGGTGTGACCATTAAATTTAAAAAATCGTCCGGGCCGCCCGAACCACACGAAGTCCCACGGTTCATAATAACTTATGACCAAAACCTTGATTTAAAATATTAGATAGAAATCGCACCGCTTTGTTGGTGCTGTTATGGTTTTAGATTTTAATAACCGCCAAAACCGCAACGCACAACACCTCTATAATTTAGGGTAAAATAAAATATTCTTCTTTAGTCTTTAATTAAATAGTTAGACAATAAATATATTAAGAACTAATTTATGAATGATATAAATTGATTCACACTTTGCATACTAAACATAATTGACTTTATATATTTCCAATGTTGTTAAAATGCATTATGTTTTGCATCAAAATAAAACAACATTACGTAGCATTACATATTAAATGTAAATAAAATAAAAGATATTGTAATGTGCATTTTATTTACAAACATATATCTTATTTAAAAAACTTTTCAGCTTATAATATTTTCTTTGGCTTTTTCTTTAATATATCATATCAAAATTATATTAATTTATCAAATATAATATTTTTATTTATTAAAACCGCAAAACCGCCACCACCGTTTAAAACCGCACTTTAATTTTACTTCATAAAATCTGCGATTTGAAAATATTATTTAACCGAACCACATAGAATAATCCAGTTTGAAATTAACTCAAAAACCACAAAATCGCATCAAAGATAACCCCTACTTTATTTGCCATACAACGACCATCACCGGTGGAATATTCTCTATACATTCCGACACATGCTCTCCATGTGAGGGCAAAATTGTCTTTATCTAAAATCTAAACAAAAGTTATTATACTTTACCATATGAACTTTATTAAAAATTCACTTTACCATATGAATTTTGCGCAATTTCACTTTACCATATCAATTTTATTTTTTATTGAAAACATTATATACATTACTTATTAAGATAAACATAATTTTAAACCATACATTTACAAATCTAATATAATATTTTAAATGTAAAATAATCAAATTCATTACAATTGTAATACTACGATCATTTCTCGCAATTTTACTTTTTTATATAAAAATTGTAAATGCAACTAATTATTAGAGGTTTTCACAATTTGGTAAACCAAGTTAACTGAACCGAAACCAAAAAATAAGCACGCACCAAATTTATTTTTGTACCATTATGCATATATTTTCGTATATATGATTTATTTTTATATTATTATTTATTAATTATCTACTAAAATTAAAGAAGTAACAAATAAATATTATAATTATGATTATAATATATATTTTTAATGGTTCTAAAATTTTGATTTACCGAAATACCAAACCGAAACAATGAAAAAAGTTCAGTAAAAATTGGATCAAATCGGTGTTTTTGGTACAATATTTAGTATACCAATTCGTACCAAATTTTCGGTGCAACTATGGTTTTTGTTCCACCACCAAATACCTGTTGAATTTAAGCGCTACTCATAAGAGTATGAGATTAGTGTAGTACGGTAAATCGACTAAAGTTGTCTCACGAGGAAAGTTTTGTCGGACATGTACTTATGTGAATTTACAAAAAATATAAACAATTACTGAACACTATAATCAAGTTTAGAATATGCAGTTATGTTGATATAAGAATTAAAAGTGTTTATTTAAGGTAACATCACCATAGAAAATTGAGATGAAATCAATATAAAAAATACTCAAACCCTAAAACTATTCGAAAATATCTAAACCATCCTAGAATATATCAATATCAATAATGTCCAAACCGTCCTAAATCCTAAACCATAAACCTAAAATAATATCATTGATAATATATTTTACTAAGGTGGATACTAATTAAATATATTTTTTATGGATAAAAATTTGAAGAAAACTAGATAAATACATGGATATACACAATTGTTTTTTCAAAAAAAAAATTATATGGCAAATTGAAATTACGAAAAGCTCATATTGTAAAGTGAAATTTTTAACGAAGTTTAGATTACAAAGTGTAACACACTTTATTTAGATTTTAGGTAAAGACGGTTTTGCTTTCACTTGGAGAGCATGTATCGGAATATTCAGAGAATATTCCATCAGTGATGACTATTGTATAGCAAAGTAAAAAACTTGTGTAGTTCCTCTGATAATCTGTAAAAAATATTAGTTCGTAGGGTAAAGTGCGAAAAAATGCATTGTTTGGAGGGTTTAATGTTTTTTCTTGTAAAAATAAATTTGGTACTCACTGAATTTCTGGTATCAGTTTGGTTCACTCACTTTACCGAATTGCGAACACCTCCAATAATTAGATGCATTTATTATTTTTTATATAACATTCGAGCAAAATTGTAGGAAAGATAAGAGTATTACAATTATAATGAATTTGATCATTATAAAATATTATATAAGATTTACGTATGGTTTAAACTTTTTACTACATTATTTAAAACTTATTTTTATCTTTTTTTATGTATTAACAAAGATAAATTAATGTATATAGGCATAATTCTTTTTTTAAAATTGACATGGCAAAGTGAAATTGCTCAATGTTCAGATGGTAAATTCTTAACAAAGTTCAGATGGTAAAGTATAATAACTATTGTTTAGATTTAAAATACTATTTTGCCTGACAAAGTGCAAAACTTGTATAGTTTGTTTAGTAAAATGAAAAAAAAACAATTCATATGATAAAGTGCAAAAACGCACATAGTTTTTGGTTTAGTGTTTTTCCTCATATATATATATATACATGACACTAGCAATCAAACTTAAGTCGGTTTACCACGACGATAATATTTTTTTTGTATACAACAAAGTCCTCAAGTAACTGAAATCGCCTCATACCAACTGATCAGAGTACAAGTTACAACGACTAATCAAAGTATAAGTTGTGACTTAGGGTCTACATGACCCAAATGACAAACCGAAAACCCAAATAACATTAACACAACATCAAATCTAACAACAAAGCTTAATCATGTCAAAACACGGGTTACTCTGTCGCTTGGAAATCCTTAGTATTATCCAGAAGTTATGGAGGCTCGCCAACTGGTCGTTGAAAAGGCGGGGTTTAGATAAAAATTCTCAGTGGATGAGTGTAAATGTGCATGTGTCATGATGCGTGAATCACATACAAATAACAAGCAGTACAATGTTCCGGTATTAATACAATATCCATTTAACTGATGGAAATAGTTCGTGAACATTCAAGCACCATGAATGTGATTCAAGTAGTTCAAGCAGTGATTGCGTACAGAGTGTAACACCAACCTAAGCAAGTAATGGTTGCATACGGAGTATAACGCCAACGCAAGCGAGTAATGGTTGCGTACGGAGTGTAACGCCAACCCAAGCGAGTAATTATTGCGTACGGAGTGTAACACCCATATGCAATGCCAACCCAAGCAAGTAAAGGTTACGTCACAGAGTATAACGCCGACCCAAACGAGTAATGGTTGTACAGAGTGTAGCGCCAACCTAAGTAAGTAAGGGTTGCGTACAGAGTGTAGCGCCAACTCAAGCAAGTAATGGTTGCGTATGGAGTGTAGTGCCAACCCAAGAAAGTAATGATTGCGTACGGAGTGTAGTGCCAATATAAGTAAATAAGGGTTGCGTACGGAGTGTAGCGCCAACCTAAGCAAGTAAGGGTTTCGTACGGAGTGTAGCGCTAACCCAAGCAAGTAATGGTTCTTTTGCGAAATACATCATTTTCGGTTTTATAAATTCAATAAGTCTCAATTCCGAACTTCAAAAAATACAAGGTCTATTTTCTAAAATTCCTAAAAGTCCAAAGAATCCACATTTCAGAGATTCGGTGTCAGGTGTTTCTATAATAATAGTTTGGTCCCTTGATTTCCAAAAATTATCATTTTTAACTTAAAATTTTAAAATTTCATATCTCCCAAATTGGGAGGGATTTTAATATGATTCTAACTATAAAATGTCACATAGGACATCAAGATATCGGTACAAAAATAGTCTTGAAAAACATTAAGTTTATGTCCCTTAATTTTTGAAAATTGCATTTCTAGTCCAAAAATCAGTTTTGTCCTTAAGGGCTTATTTGAGGTCCGTTTGTTATGAAAATTTAACCATAGGTCCATAATGTAATAAAATTAAAAAAAAAATTTCCAGGTACATAGACTGTACTGTTTTTGAAAATTTCAGTTTGGTCCTCAAGCTTTTGGATTTTTACCTTTAAGTCCTTAAAGTTTCAATAATTAGATTTTTAACCAAAAACTCTTAAACCATTCTTAATTATTTAAAATATAAACTTTACAGTTTAAAATAGTCCAAATTTTGAAATTTCCAGTAGGGTCCCTGGACAGTTTCAAAATTCTCAATTTTAGTTCTTAAGCTTTTACACTTTTGAGTCCTCAAGAATTTCAAGAGTTGATTTTCTTATCTCAAAAAAATTAAACTTTAATTATCCACTTAAAATGTGAATATTACAATTAAATAGAGTCCCGATTTTTGAAATTTACAGAATGGTCCTTGGACAGTTTTAAAAATACAATTTAACCCTCAACTTTGCAAAAAATTGCACATTTGTTCAATTCCGAACATAAGGTCAGTTTTCCAGAATATATTCCAAATGCAGAACATGATTTTGAGCATATAAAAAATGCATTAACACATCAAGCAACAAATCAACAAGAAATCAAGACATATAGGATAACATGTCCCTATTGTGCAAAAATTCGAGATTATGCTATTTTTGTAAAACTTCTTAAACTCAATACATATATCAAAATACATGAAATACATAATTTTAGTATTTAAGGACATTTTTATGTACTACATGCATTTTATCAAAATATTTGCTTATTTTCCGAATGATTTTTCACCCACCTTGAATCACTTGAATATATCACCTCGAAATCGAAAGTCCATCCTTTTCGGGTCCTAAAGCTCATGATATACTTCAAAGGCAACCTATATTTATCAAAATTTCAATTCTAAGGTCATGATTTCTATCATTAGGTCAAAAAGAAAAAAATAAATTCAAAACTCAATTTCGTACCTCTTAGAGACATAAGTGTGAAGTTGATTTATAGTATAATCACCACCAAATTTCTCACTTCCTTAGTTTTCTATGCTACGATCCTATTGAAGAGATGAAGAAGATTATGATTAAGAAGTGTGAAGGGTGAAGATTGATGTTGTAAGATTTGATTCGAGTGGTAATAGGTAAAATGAAAATTAAAAACTTTTCTTGAAGGTGTTCGGTCTTGCGCTTTCAAAATAAGGATAATTGTTCTAGTTTTGGAAGGTATAAGTGTAAGGAATGATGTTTGGGTGTTATTAAGGATATAATTGCATGCGTATGGGAAAAACAAATAAAAAAAATCCTTCCATTTTTTCTTAGTTTTGGTTTGGCCGAATCATTCACAAGCACACGCTAGCACTTTTTTTTTTTCGTTTGTTGTTTTGTGTGAGTTGGGAGACAATAGGGTGTATAAAAGTGTATTGAGTGAGATGGTGTATGTAAAATTAAAGAAAAGTGAAGTCTGTAAAAAATGAAAAGGGTAGGAATTTTTTATATATATTAATGAAGGTGGATAAAATAAAAAAATAAAAATTGATAAAGGTGGAAATATAATTGAATGAAGTGGTTAAATGCTTCCTTTCTTGCACCCCATGAGGCCGATCCACTCCCCTCTACTATTACTATTTTTTTGTTTTGTTTTTTTGTCTTACACTTTGTTGGTTGATGTGTGATGTGTCTGCATGTTTGATTTAAATGAGAATACAAAAAGTGTGAAAACGAGTGGAAAGTGGAGTGATGTTGGAATGTGTTGTGTAATGGGAAAATAAGATAAGAAATGTGGGGTATTTGAAATTGATTAAGTCTTCCTTTCTTCTCCAAAGCTTGACCGTTATTTTGTTCGCCAAAAATATTTGGATCTTACAACTGTAAGTGTACAATGTAATTTATAGAATAATGGTAAGCAAGGTCGTATTCCTCAGGAATTGACTACGAAACACTTAGGCTATAATAATATCGCATCCCAATTTTATTGAATCAACCGAATACCAAGTTTTTATAAAACTCAAAAATAAAAGAAAAATAAATAAATTTGTGAACCCCACAAGTATTTTCAACAACCACAGAAGCAACCTTAGGTACATAATCTTAACATGTTTCTTCAATATTAAATTCAATTAAAGTTTCAAAAACCAATTCATGCGATTCTATGGGTTCGATTCCTAAAATATTTTATTCTCCCTCCTGGGTGGCACATAAACAGTAAATTAATAATAATTGAGGTCTCCCGATCCATCACAACTATTATTAACTCCCAAAAGATCTTTGAATTGAAATACTCTCCATAAACAAAAGTAGTCTCCCGATACATTACCCTGTTTATGTCTAAATTCGATTTTCGTCTTGCTAGAACTCACCTCCCGGATTATGGACTAACAAGTATGACATGCAAATTATTGGCCAAATAATCGACAATTATAAATAAGCACTCGAATTCATAAAATAGAACACATGAATCAATAAAGAAAATAATTAATCAAGATTTAACATGAATTCACAATTTTGATTATGCCCTAAGATCCAAAAGATTAGCCAAACATTGATAACAAATTCATAGACAAACTTAAAATCAACATTATGACATTGTTTAAGCACAACCAAGAGATCTAAACTAAGAAAGAAAACCCCTTCTTGTCAAGATGTATTCTTCTTCCAAGCCTTCGAAGCTCTTGTGCTTCCGTAGATGTGAAAGACCTTGTGATGTTCTTCGTAACTTAGCCCTTCTCTCTCAGAAGACCTTTGATCTTGTATTCCTATGTAATTTGGTGTGTTGTATGGTGTATGAATGTATATATTTTCTTCCAGCCCTTGGGTCCCTTATATAGGTGCTTGGATAGATCATTTGTAGAGTTTGAATGACAAACGGACACAAAAATCCGCAACAGCTCATCGCATGGTCTGACCGTGTAGCTTCACACGGTCACTCCATATGGCCGTGTGGCTCTCACACGGTCCAACCGTGCTGTAACACCCGAGGCTCTCACTACTCACTAGGCCAATATAGTTCATGCATTATATGTTGTTTATTTGTTGCTTACATGTCATTGGTATTTTCACCATTTATATCATTTTATATGACATGATAAATTTCACAATTTTAGAACCCTTATATGATATTTAGTTGTCGGGCTATTAGAAGCTAGCTATTAAGTTACACGTGGTAGATATTCAAAGAATTACAAGATTACACGTTGTAAATTTAGGGATGAAAGGTGGCAACAATATCTTTATCGGGAAACCTAAACTGCAGACAAATTGATTGAACAAATTAATGTAATATATGGTCGAAAACCTGATAGTAAAATTATATATATATATATATATTATTTGAGATTAATAGTTTTATTAAAACAATAATAATGATATACATATATAGTATAAATAGTTTAATAAATGGATATGTACTGATTATAAATATAAATAAAAAAATACATATCATTAACTTACATTTACATGATTAACTATACTGATTACATAAGTATATATAAAACGTACACACACACATATATATATATATAATCAGGTTAGCATATATAGCTCAACTATTTAATTTTATAAATTATATATGTGTAATGAAGTACACTTAATCATATATTGGATCATTATCCATTTAATACACACATATCATTTTACAACTCACCGCCTTACACATATATAAAATATATAAACAACATACATGACCGACTAAACCAAATAAAGAAATGAAACGGAGGCACAACGAGAGGAAGGAAAGTACATAGGAACGAAAGAGACGTCCCTCTTTCAGCGGTAGCTTTCTTTTAATTAGAGGAAAAAAAAATGAACACTTACCGGTAAGATTCCAACCTCATTAAACGATTTCTTTAAATTCTTCATTTTTACTGTAAATTGGAATACAATAAATATGCTTGATATAATTTTATTCGAAGTCGTATTTTCTATTTGGAAATTCCAATTAAGAATTAGAGTTCTGATATGCTTTCAGTTGTTTTAGGAATTGTACATTAAATTTGATGAAATCTAGTAGGAATAATGATTGATATCTAGAGCCATAATTCAAAATCTAATTGTACCAGGTACGTGATGTTAAATCATCGTACAATTAAGTGATGTCAAACCATGTTCGAATAGGAAATCTGGGTGATCTTGAGATTCGATTATGTCTAAATTTTTATATTTCAAGATTAGTTATTACTTGGTTAAATTTAAGATTTAAAGTCTTTTATGTGATGCAATATGGTAAACGGGTTCACGTAAGAAAGAAAATTTATACCTTATACTCTACAGGTGGTCTCACACCTAAAGGTTAGGATGGAAAAAACAATTGTTTAACTCCCAGTAGATCCAAGAGGAAAAGGTAAGTAAAAATCCATCTGCAACTGTAATGCATGAACATAGTATTGTTTGAATTGATTGTATTATATGTGATTGTGGTATCTTGTGGAATATACGTGGACATTATATGTTGCATAATTGGCTTGTATGATGTTGCAATATGGTGCTTGGTGAGCCATTGAACATGTCATTCACAACATTTGCATGTGCATGCATATTACAAGAGGATGTTCGCATTCACAAAAATATTTTCCGAAGAAAATAGATATTTGCTTGACCAACGCTAGTGCACCGAGGCACGCCGGGCGTGCTTATGATATATATTTAGGTATAGCAAGTGGGATACTTCCCCGTGAACACAGAGCTAGATGGGGGATGGGCTCTCGGTGGGTCACGGGAGGATGGTCCGGTGGGATACTTCTTGGCGGACACAAGGGACGCAGTGCGGGACCCTTGGTCAGGCGCGGGAGGATGGTCCACACGTAGATTCATACCGATATTATTGGCCATTTGATTATTGCTTTGTGTGCAGAGCTCTTTTTCCTAGTCTTAGTAGTTGGGTCGTGGCCCAAATGAAAGAAAATGATTTGAGAAAAGTATTTCAATTCATGGATTTTACAAGCGAGCATTACATGTTGGAAAAGCATCATTATTCTTTAGACATGCATGATTTTTACTTGCTGAGCTTTAGCTCATGTAGTTCATGCATTGCAGGCGAGCTTGACAATACCTGAGCCTGTTAGCTTACTGGGCAATGCTGGAGCTTCATCAGGTTTTGAGGATCATGGATATGGATGACGACCTGTCGGGCTTGTTTTTGGGTTCATGTTGATTTTGCTTCTGTTGTGTTTAGGAAGGAACACGTACTCTTTATATCTTTTTAAGCTGTATTATAAAAATATATAAATACGTGCTGGTTTGAGTTTTGGGTTTGTATATCTAGTCATCATGTTTACGTACACATAAGGTTGACTGGCCTTTTGCCTCTAAATGATAAAATCTTTGTTGCAGTGTACAGGGTTGTTTCGTTGATCGTCTGTTATTAAATTTAAACACAGGAAAATGAAAAAAAAACAAATTTACACATTTTAAAAAGGCTTTGTGGTCGAGTTGTGCTATTTATTATTTTCTAATAGTAGCGATAGGGGTGGGCGTGATAGAGTGGTATCGTGAGCTCTCTACCGGGTTACTAGACTATCCATGTACATGAACTCAAAATTCGTGGGGCGCGGCAATGCCAGTAAGTTTTACTTTATTGTCTGATGCATTTCATGTTCCATGAAATTATATTGGCCATGTGTTATTAGGTCATACTAAGACAGTGTTTTAGCCATTGAGAACTAGAGGTGAGAGTAGTGGTGGGGATAGAAACCAAGGAGGGGAGACACCTATTCTAACTAGTGATCGAGATAATATCATTAATAGAATTGCAAAACTCATCCAAATGACAATCAATAAATTCAACAACTCATCCATCGAAGTTGCGCAATGGAGCGTGGTGGGCCCATAACTCACAGGGTCCCATAAGAAGAGACTTTTGCAAGTTCAGCATCAGAAATCCAACTTTCAACCACGTCAAAGACAACAACAATGGGAACAAGTTAAGCGCTAAAGAGTTGATCAAAGTAAGACACCTATAACACTACTTTTTCGCCCTAGGTGCAACACTCAACATACTAGAAGATGCTTGATAAATACCAGGATATATTTTACGTGTGGGATGTTAGAACATTTTGCGAACGTGTGCCTAAATAGTCCAAATCATATAGGACAAAAACATGTACCAATCAAAGCGTTTACTATCACCAGAGCAGACGCAAAGACGAACTCGTTAGTGGTTATAGGTAAACTTCTTATCTTTGACACCCCAACATTCGTACTATTTGATTCGGGAGTGTCACATTCATTTGCATCCACTGAGTATGTGAGAAGACTGGGTAGGACACCTGATGTAGCTGAAGTGGGTTACAATGTAACAATTCCCTCGGGAGATTCTAAACGAACAAATCAAAATTTTAAAGCTTGTGCTATTCCAATCAAAAATAGAGAAATTTATGTTGATCTAATTGTGTTAGCCATGAATGACTACGATATCATTTTAGGTACGGATTGGTTATCAAACTATGGTGCTACAATCGATTGTTAGAAAAAGACAGTAACCTTTCGACCTCAAGGGGAAGATCCATTCACCTTCTTTGGAATCACGACACGTTTTAGATTTCCAATGATATCAACATTAAAAGCACAACACTTACTGGACGTTGGCTATGAAGGATACCTAGTAAGTGTCATGAGCGTCGATGAACAACACCAACCAATCCTTGATGAAGTTCCAATAGTGAGAGAGTATTCTGATGTATTTCTGGATGATCTTCCCGGATTACCACCTGACCGCGAGATCTAGTTTGTTATTGACCTAATTCCAGGAACGTCTCCAATCTCTAAAGCTCCATATCGTATGGCTTCATCTAAATTGAACGAACTAAAGATACAATTGCAGGAGTTGCTAGATAAATGCTTCTTTAGACCTAACTTCTCGCCATGGGGTGCGCCGGTCCTATTCGTACGAAAGAAGGATGGTATGATGAGATTGTGTATCGACTATCGAGAATTGTCAAAGTCACAATTAAGAATAAATACCCGCTACCTCGAATCGACGATTTGTTCGATCAACTTCAAGGTACAACAGTATTTTCGAAGATCTACTTGCGATTCGGGTACCATCAACTGAAAATCAAAGAAGATTATATACCTAAGACAGCATTCAGCACGAGGTATGGACACTATGAATTTTTGGTGATGCCATTTGGGTTAACGAATGCCCCGGTTGCTTTCATGGACCTGATGAATCGGGTATTTAGAGACTTTCTAGATAAATTCGTTATTGTGTTTATTGATGACATCTTGATTTACTCTAGAACAAAAGAGGAGCACGGTGAACACTTGAGAATAGTATTAGAGGTCTTAAAAGAAAAGCAATTATATGCTAAATTTAAGAAATGCGAATTCTGGTTAGATCGAGTAGTATTCTTGGGACATGTTGTGTCCGGAGCAGGAATCTCAGTTGATCCAAGTAAAGTAGAAGCTATCAACGATTGGCCACAACCTACAAATCCTTCAGAATTACGTAGTTTTCTGGGTTTAGCTGGCTACTATCGCCAATTTGTGGAAGGATTCTCCAGGATTGCTACGCCTTTAACGCAATTGACCAGAAAAAGTGTCCCATTCAAATGGACAGAAGCATGCGAAGAAAGCTTTCAAAAACTGAAGAGGAGATTGACTTCAACACCTATTCTATCAATTCCATCAGGTACTGGAAGTTTTGTCGTTTATAGTGACGCGTCGAAGAATGGCCTAGGATGCGTATTGATGCAAAACGGTAAGGTGATTGCGTATGCATTTAGACAAATGAAGGACTATGAAAAGAACTACCCAACACATGATTTAGAGCTTGCTGCAGTGGTATTTGCGCTTAAAATATGGAGGCATTACCTGTACGGGGAACGATGTGAGATCTATACAGATCACAAGAGTTTAAAGTACTTCTTCACGCAAAAAGAACTAAATATGCAACAACGTCGATGGTTGGAATTAGAGAAGGATTATGATTGTATGATCATCTCTCATCCTGGTAAAGCCAATGTTGTAGTAGATGCGTTGAGCCGGAAATCAACACAAAGCAATGCAATTGCGATTTGCATTCCGAAGCCAGAGTTAATGGATCTTCAGAAAATGAACGTAGAGGTAGTATCATTAGGGTTCGTTGAAGCTAAATTAGCAGCATTAACACTCCGACCTACGCTACTTGATCGAATTCAACAGGAACAACAAGGTGATGATTACTATGCTAAAGTGAAGAATGATATTGCCTCGGGAGCGTCTTCTAAATTAAAAATATTTGATGATGGAGTACTTCGATTTAAAGAATGGTTATACATGCCCAACAGGGAAAATCTTCGAGAGGATGCTCTAGCAGAAGCGCATTCAACGCCATATTCTGTACATCCAAGAGCTACTAAAATGTACAGAGATTTGAAGATGCATTACTGGTGGCCAGGTATAAAAAGGGATATCTCGCAATACGTGGAACAATGTTTAACCTGTCAACAAATAAAAGCATAACACAAAAGGCCAGCTGAAACATTGCAACCTCTGCCTATTCCAGAATGGAAATGGGAAAGGATCACCATGGATTTTGTGACAGGTTTACCCAAAATTGTCAAGGGACACGATGCTATTTGGGTGATTGCAGATATATTAACCAAATTCACTCATTTTATTCCTATTTGTTCTACCTATTCTATGGACCGATACGTACAACTTTGTATACATAAAGTGGTTAGACTTCATGGTGTGCCAATATCCATTGTTTCTGATAGAGACTCTAGATTCTTATCTAATTTCTGGAGGAGTTTACAGAAGGCACACTAGGAACACGATTGTCATTTAGTACTGATTATCACCCGCAGACTGACGGACAATCAGAACGAACCATACAAACATTAGAAGATATGCTTAGAGCTTGTGTTCTAGATTTTCAAGGACAATGGAGTAAATATCTACCTTTGATAGAATTCTCCTATAACAACAGCTATCAAGCTACAATCAAAATGGCTCCTTATGAAGCATTGTATGGTAGAAAGTGTAGATCGTCGGTTCACTGGGACGAGATTGGTGAGAGAAAGCTTTTAGGCCCAGACATAGTTCGAGAAATGACAGAGGTTGTGACGCAAATTCGACAAAGAATGGAAACTGCTCAGAGTCGACAGAAAAGCTACTCAGATCAACGAAGAAGAATGTTAGAATTTTCTATAGGAGATCGAGTGTTTCTTAAGGTGGCACCGATGAAAGGGGTAATGCGATTTGGAAAGAAAGGAAAACTTAGTCCTCGATACATAGGACCGTTTCATATTACTGAGAGAATTGGCGATGTGGCTTACAGACTTGACTTACCAGCATCAATGTCTCAAATACATGATGTATTCCATGTTTCTATGTTGAGGAAATATGTTGCAAACCCATCTCATATTTTGACAAACGAGCCGATAGAGTTGAAAACGAATTTGAGCTACGAAGAGATGTCGTGGGGATATTGTTACGAGAAGTAAAGAAACTCGTGAATAAGGAAATCCCATTAGTTAAAGTACTTTGGAGGAATCAATCAAGAGATGAAGCTACTTGGGAAAGAGAAGACGAAATGAGAGCTAAGTACCCTGATCTATTCCGGTAAGTAAAATTTTGGGGACGAAATTTTTATAAGGAGGGGAGGATGTAACACCCGAGGCTCTCACTACTCACTAGGCCAATATAGTTCATGCATTATATGTTGTTTATTTGTTGCTTACATGTCATTGGTATTTTCACCATTTATATCATTTTATATGACATGATAAATTTCACAATTTTAGAACCCTTATATGATATTTAGTTGTCGGGCTATTAGAAGCTAGCTATTAAGTTACACGTGGTAGATATTCAAAAATTACAAGATTACACGTTGTAAATTTAGGGATGAAAGGCGGCAACAATATCTTTATCGGGAAACCTAAACTATGAGACAAATTGATTAAACAAATTAATGTAATATATGGTCGAAAACCTGATAGTAAAATAATATATATATATTATTTGAGATTAATAGTTTTATTAAAACAATAATAATGATATACATATATAGTATAAATAGTTTAATAAATGGATATGTACTGATTATAAATATAAATAAAAAAATACATATCATTAACTTACATTTACATGATTAACTATACTGATTACATAAGTATATATAAAACGTACACACACACATATATATATATATAATCAGGTTAGCATATATAGCTCAACTATTTAATTTTATAAATTATATATGTGTAATGAAGTACACTTAATCATATATTGTGATCATTATCCATTTAATACACACATATCAGTTTACAACTCACCGCCTTACACATATATAAAATATATAAACAACATACATGACCGACTAAACCAAATAAAGAAATGAAACGGAGGCACAACGAGAGGAAGGAAATTACAGAGGAACGAAAGAGACGTCCCTCTTTCAGCGGTAGCTTTCTTTTAATTAGAGGAAAAAAAAAATGAACACTTACCGGTAAGATTCCAACCTCATTAAACGATTTCTTTAAATTCTTCATTTTTACTGTAAATTGGAATACAATAAATATGCTTGATATAATTTTATTCGAAGTCGTATTTTCTATTTGGAAATTCCAATTAAGAATTAGAGTTCTGATATGCTTTCAGTTGTTTTAGGAATTGTACATTAAAGTCTTTTATGTGATGCAATATGGTAAACGGGTTCACGTAAGAAAGAAAATTTATACCTTATACTCTACAGGTGGTCTCACACCTAAAGGTTAGGATGGAAAAACAATTGTTTAACTCCCAGTAGATCCAAGAGGAAAAGGTAAGTAAAAATCCATCTGCAACTGTAATGCATGAACATAGTATTGTTTGAATTGATTGTATTATATGTGATTGTGGTATCTTGTGGAATATACGTGGACATTATATGTTACATAATTGGCTTGTATGATATTGCAATATGGTGCTTGGTGAGCCATTGAACATGTCATTCACAACATTTGCATGTGCATGCATATTACAAGAGGATGTTCGCATGCACAAAAATATTTTCTGGAAGAAAATAGATATTTGCTGACCACTGCTAGTGCACCGAGGCACGCTGGGCGTGCTTATGATATATATTTAGGTATAGCAAGTGGAATACTTCCTGGTGAACACAGAGCTAGATGGGGGATGAGCTCTCGGTGGGTCACAGGAGGATGGTCCATTTGTGAGTACCTATGTATGACCCTGCAGGGTGGGATACTTCTTGGCGGACACAAGGGACGCAGTAGGGACCCTTGGTGGGCAGCGGGAGGATGGTCCACACGTAGATTCATACCGATATTATTGGCCATTTGATTATTGTTGTGTGCGAGCTCTTTTCCTGGTCTTAGTAGTTGGGTCGGGGCCCAAATGAAAGAAAATGATTTGAGAAAAGTATTTCAATTCATGGATTTTACAAGCGAGCATTACATGTTGGAAAAGCATCATTATTCTTTGGACATGCATGATTTTTACTTGCTTGAGCTTTAGCTCATGTAGTTCATTCATTGCGGGCGAGCTTGACAATACCCGAGCCTCGTTAGCTTACTCGGGCAATCTTTGGAGCTTCATCGGGTTTTGAGGATTATGGATATGGATGACGACCTATCGGGCTTGTTTTTGGGTTCATGTTGATTTTGCTTCATTGTGTTTAGGAAGGAACACGTTCTCTTTATATGTTTTTAAGTCAGTATTATAAAAATATATAAATACGTGCTGGTTTGAGTTTTGGGTTTGTATATCTAGTCATCATGTTTACGTACACATAAGGTTGACTGGCCTTTTGCCTCTAAATGATAAAATCTTTGTTGCGATTAATACGGGTTGTTTCGTTGATCGTCATATTAAATTTAAACACAGGAAAATGAAAAAAAAACAAATTTACACATTTTAAAAAGGCTTTGTGGTCGAGTTGTGCTATTTATTATTTTCTAATAGTAGCGATATGGGTGGGCGTGACACGTGTGGCTAGTTTTCGTCCCCTATTTCTTCCCAACTTCACATGGACATGTCATCTTCGCACGGGCAGGTCACATGGCCCTGTGGTCCCACACGGTCTGGCCGTGTGACTGATTTTTGTCCGTTTTCTTTGTCTTTTCAATCTTCTCTTTGTACTCGTCAATCCTATCCGGGCCTTCCAACTGATATTTCTTCAATTAAGCTCTGTTTCTTGTAAAAATTACAAGAATACGCATTATCATGCCCTTCTAAGGAAACCAAGTAAAAACACACTAAAAATATACATGCAAATGTATCAATTATATACCATTTTAAGCCCCTAAATGCACATATACTTTACACGTATCAAAATCCCCTAAACTCAAAGCATTGCTCGTCCTCGAGCAAATTAAGAAAAATAATATCAAGGGGTACAAAGAACAAACAAGAACCATGCAATTCATTATCAAGAAGTCATCATCCATAAGTTCGACAAAATTAATACTTTCTTGGGTACTTAACATTGCGACTCACAAGTAATAGTAGTGTATCACTCATCTCTCAAAGTGTATGGACAGTGTTTACACTCAGAATCAATTTAATGAATGTAGAACTACCATAAGCTTGCAAACCGTCTAACATCTCGACCACTTTTGTGTGCACAATTTAAGAATCAAAAAGGACTTTCATTTGGTTGTAATGTAGGCTCTTTGGTAAGTGTGGGGAAAATTTGGATTAAGTGACTTGACTTGAGCAAATAGAATTTAAGCACACAGACTTGCAATTCACTAACCCAACTTTATCATAAAACTCATTTTTTTCAAGATATTTTCCTTTTTCAACTCAACTCCACCATTTTTTTCTCTTTTTTCATCTTAGGCCTTTTGTCTTCTTTTTTTTTTCTTTAGCCTCAAGCTCTCAATTTTTTCAAAATTTCCAGAATTTTCTTTTCTCTTCTCTCCTTAGCTCGATTTTCTCTCTTTCTTTTTCCGAGATTTTTCTTTCTTTTTCGAGATTAATTCTTCTTTCATACACCTAGACACTCCTTATCCCTCATTCTTTTGCCAACTTTCTCTCTTTTTCATAATTTTCTCCACATCTCCCCAAACTTGTTAATTTTCTATAAGCTCAAGAAATTTCAGGGATAAAATCAGTTTTTTCAATTTTAAAGATCAATGTGGCTAACAATAAAAAGTTTTGGCTCAAAATTGGCTAACTAGGGAATCATGAGTTCATATGTAGGTTTTTTAGGCTAAGTAGGCTAAAACAAAGATGGCCTTAAATTATTTTCAAAAATTGCACACACATGGCTTCAATGAAGATACCAGAACAAGTTCTAGAGTTCTATTAATCATGAATGACATACTCAAGAAAAAAATAAGACTGCATAGATAAAACAGTGAAAGGCACAAAAGCTCACAGACTTATTTTTCGAAACATGCTCAAATACCCAATTTTCTTAATGAATGCCAAATAAATAAAAGACATCCCCTCAACTATGCATCACATTATTCACAAAAATATGTCATCTCATAAAATTAAATGCTCATAGTAAAAATCATACGGAAGCTGTGCTCTTTCGAAAATCTGGATTAGAATTCACACACAAAAGCGATTAAACGTGCTAAAGCAATAAACGTGCTAAAATAAAAAAAAATCAACAAAATAATAAAAAAACCAAAAAATTTAATGCAGATTTTTATGCTCTATATGCAATCCTAAATGCAATGCAAAATACAAAAGTATTAAATTACGCATCCTTGACAACCCTCCCCCCAAACTTAAAATATGTTTCGTCCCGAACATATGAGGAAATTATCAAAAGTAAAGAGAAATGCGTAATAAGTACTTACATGGATCACTGTGGTGGTGGAGGTGGAGGGTAGTGGCCTTGTGAAATATGCCACTGATCCATACGAGACATCATCTCATACATGTACTGCTGCTGTTGGGTGATAGTTTCGAATCGTTATAAGTACTCCGTGTGATACTCATCAACTGTAGCCGATAATTGATATGTATCATCTACCAACTTGCCCACATCGGCTTCTATCCTTTCTAGCCTATCACTCATGCTCCATGGCCAGTTACCCCATTGTCTATAGGATTCCGACGCATCCCTCATAGGTTCATCTTGCTCTTCTGGAGCAGCAGCCCCCTGTTCACCTCTCATTAACCAATTACCCTATTTCTTATAGACGTAGCTTCTGGGTTAGAGAGCCTAACTTTTGTTCTATCTGCCTGATTTAGCCAGTAATTACGCCCATCGAATTGAATCATTTTTATAGTGGATAAAATAGTCAAATCAATCAGTTTTGGCCCTGCGGCTTCCACATAGCCTTCAAAGATAACATTAAAATATTCAGCAATAGGAGTAATCATCCCCCCAATACAAATTTCTCCCCTATCAGATTTTCTAACTCTATCAAATTATCGGGCTATCATAGCCCTGGCATTAGGCACAACCTCTGTCCCCGATGCCATACACCAAATAATAAATAACTCATCTACTCGCAAGGCCCTTTTACTTTCCTCCCTCGCAAAAATCTTTCCGCTAATGCTCTTTGTACATAGAGGAATACGGAGTTTCGAATGCTAGATGCCTTTGAAGTACCCGACGTGTAGATTCGTTTACCAGTTATCTCCCTCCAAAATCTATCCTTATCAAAATCCTCATGCTCATCTACCCCATAATTTAAATCATCAACTAACAACTCCCTCAGCTCATTTGCTAACCGGAACCGAAGTTTTATAAAATTCCATTTTCGAACTACTAATTCAAAACTACTCAAGAAATCAAGCATATAAATCGAATAAGTAGCCCAATGCCCATTTAATAATTCATGCCAATCCACCCAACCACACATTGCACGAAAATCTTCCAATAAACCCAAATTAGCAAGAGTAGGTTCATCGCGATACCATGTATTTATCCATGGTCGGTAATAGAGTACCGCCCATCTTGCCCGGTGTTTTTCATTCAACAAGATGACATTCGAGGCTTCCAGTTCGTCGGCTCTGTATTCCGATTGTGGCTCAGGTTCGGGCTCCGGAGTTGGTTCCTTCTTCTTCTTGTGTTCCTTCTTGTTTCTTTTTCTCCCCTAGAATCTAGGAAAACCAAATTTATGAGGTGTAAAAATATGAAATTTGAAACTTTTGAAAATCCCCAAACTTGGTGTAGAACTTGAAAAAGTTGAAAATTTGAAGGCTAAAGTGATGGGTTTCTTGAGAAGTTGAAGAATTTGTGTTTTTGAGGTGAAATTTATGTAAATTTGAAGAGATTTGGAGAAGAGTGAGAGTATTTTGGGAGAGAATTTTTGAGTTGTAGGGTGGGTAGGAGAAAGTGGGAGAAAATTTGCGTTTTGGGGGTGAAATAATGGTGAAATTCGCGATTGACGGGCTAGATGGCCCATGTGGGCTCGCACGGCCCGCTCATGCGGCCCTGGGCGCCCAGCCCTGCTGCCTGCCAAACTCCACACACCCGGGTAGAGCCACACGACATGGCCGTGTGGTGCTGGTTCGCTCGCTGCATCGCACAGCCTGGTCGTGTGAAATCACACGACTGTGTGATGTAATTTCCCCTTTTTTTAACCAGGAGTTTGTCGTGATGCCTCCTACACAACAACTCACAAAACCAATCACAACTAAACATTACGTTAATACTAAAAAAAATAAAATTGAAAGTAAAATTTAAATAAATTGAAGGCGATCAAAAATAGAATAAATAGGAAATAAGTTGGGTTACCTCTCATAAAGCGCTATGTTTTACGTCTTCAGCTAGACTTCATATTTCTACAATCACTATCGTTGACCTGTGTCGGTTGAAATATGTGAGCACTTATAGTCTGTACCATCCATCAGACGAATAACATTGCATTGTTCTCTCGGATTTAGCTCCGTGTCGCTTGGGAATTTTCCCTTTTGATGTTGGCCTCCCACTGCAGTTGCGATCTGGGCTACTTATGTTTCTAGAGATTTCAATCTTGCATTTACGTTCGTGTTCAACTGAGTGACCTGTTCCTTGATCTTGTCTATCTTCGCTTCATCCTTGTTCAGTCTTGCCCTAGTTTCTCCATAAATGAGGATAACATCTCTTCTACTGATGCTTTCTTTTCATTTGACTCCACTCTGCCTTGATTACCCACATTAAATCCCAGAGGTGGCTGCAAAACATTTTTATTGTTAGCATAAGAAACGTTTTCATGGTTTCACAGCCCTGGATGATAGTAATTGAGTGTCTGATTATTTTTATAATTGTTGTTGAAGTTTCTTTGTTGTCCCAAAAAGTTTGCTTCTTCTTCAACAACATCAGGATCTCTTGGAGTCACTTGCTGCATCGCATCTAGTTTCATATTTAGCACGGGTACCTATTCTGCGAGCATGGCGACTTTCTCATCTTGAACCTCTGCCACACGTCGGACATTGGATCTATCAGATGGACATTGGTAACTATTATTTGCCATCTCCTCTAACAGTTTTAGTGCCTCCTCTGGATATTTCCCTAGCAGTGCACCCCCAGATGCAACATCTATAACTGTTCTCGAGTTGCCACTCAAACCATTATAACAATACTGAACCTGTTGGTAGTTGGGATATCCATGTTGAGGGCGCTTCTTTAACAATTCTCTGAATCTATCCCATGCTTCATATAACGGCTCTAAATCTAACTGCCTAAACTGGGCGATTTCAGATTTCAATTGCAGCATTTTACTAGAGGGAAAGTATTTGGCTAAAAACCGCTAACTTAGTTCAACCCAATCTGCTGCTGGTGGTGTTAGAGAGCATAACCATCCCTTAGCCTTATCGCTCAGAGAGAATGCGAAAAGGCAGCATCGAGAGATATCCTCAACAACACCATTCATCTTAACAGTGTCACAGATTTCTAAGAATTGCGCCAGATGCGCGTTTGGATCCTCAACGACTCTGCCCCCACTGATTTTGTGACATCATCTGGATCAATGCAGGTTTTAGTTCAAAACTATTTGCATTGATCGGCAGACGGACCACACCCCCATAAGTTCGACTACCTCCGGCTGGAAGTAGTCCCTAACTGCCCTTCGTGCGGGCCTTTCCACTATTCGGTCCTGTGCGTCTTCCCCAAGTGGGTGCTCTTCATTGATTATGTTGTTCACGACATTCTGATTAGTCCCCTCCACCATTTCTTTAGATCTTTTTCTTAGTTGTTTCATTGTTTTCTCGATTTTCAAATCAATGGGTATTGGCTAGGTAGATCTAGAACGCGTGATCATGCACTATCTGCACGTAACAAAAACAATGTTAGAATCGAAGAAGAGAAAAACAAAATCGAAAAAGAGAAAAAATAAAAATTATTTACAAAATGCTTCAATTAAGATTGAACTACTTATTACTATATCTAAGTAGAATATTTCAATCCCCGGCAACGGCGCCAAAAACTTGTTCGCCAAAAATATTTGGATCTTACAACTGCAAGTGTACATTGTAGTTTATAGAATAATGGCAAGCACGATCCTATTCCTCAGGGATTGACTACGAAACCCATAGGCTATAATAACATCACATTCCAATTTTATTGAAGCGACCGAATATCAAGTTTTCATAAAACTCAAAAATAAAAGAAAAATAAATAAATTTGTGAACCCCACAAGTAATTTCAACAACCACAGAAACACTCTTAGGTACATAACCTCAACATGCTTCTTCAATATAAAATTCAATTAAAGATTCAAAAACCAATTCATGTGTTTCTATGGGTTTAATTCCTAAAATAGTTTATTCTCCCTCCCGGGTGGCGCATAAACAGCAGATTAATAATAATTGAGGTCTCCAAATCCATCACAACTATTATTAACTCCCAAAAGATCTTTGAATTGAAATACTCACCACAAACAGAAGTAGTCTCCCGATACATTACCCTGTTTATGTCTGAATTTGATTTTTGTCTTACTAGAACTCACCTCCCGGATTATGGACTAACAAGTATGACATGCAAATTATTGGCCAAATAACCGAATATTATAAATAAGCACTCGAATTCATAAAGTAGAACACATGAATCAATTAAGAAAATAATTAATCAAGATTTAACATGAATCCACAATTTTGATTACGTCCTAAGATCCAAAAGATTTGCCAAACATTGATAACAAATTCATAGACAAACTTGAAATCAACATTAAGGCATCATTTAAGCACAGACAAGAGATCTAAACTAAGAAAGAAAATCCTTTCTTGTCAGGATGGATTCTCCTTCCAAGCCTTCGAAGCTCTTGTACTTCTGTAGCTGTGAAAGGCCTTGTGGTGTTCTTCGTAACCTAGCCCTTCTCTCTTAGAAGACCTTTGATCTTGTGTTCCTGTGTAATTTGGTGTGTTGAATGGTGTATGAATGTATATATTTTCGTGCAACCCTTGGGTCCCTTATATAGGTGCTTGGAGAGATCACTTGTAGAGTTTGTATGGAAAAAGGACACAAATATCCGCAAAAACTCATCGCACGGTCCGACCGTGTAACTTCACATGGTCACTCCACACAGCCATGTGGCTCTCACACGGTCCGGTCGTGTGGCTTGTTTTTGTCCCCTGTTTCTTCCCAACTTCACACGAACATGTCATCTTTGCATGGGCAGTTCACACGGTCATGTGGCCCCATACGGCCCAACTATGTGACTGGTTTTTGTCCGTTTTCTTCGTCTTTTCAATCTTCTCTTTGCACTCATCAATCTTATCCGGGCCTTCCAACTGATATTTCTTCAATTAAACTCAATTTCCTGTAAAAATTACAAGAATACGTAGTATCATGCCCTTCTAAGGAAACCAAGTAAAAACACACTAAATATACTTGCAAATGTATCAATTATATACCATTTTAAGCCCCTAAATGCACATATATTTTACACGTATCACCTTCCCTCCTATAAGTCATCCTATTTTTGTCTAAAAGTTGGTGATAATTGATGTAGATTTCCAAGTCCAAAACTCTAATTATTAATCCTACAACCACTTATTATAAATCAAGCTCCTTATTCTATAGGTTATATATCACTTATGTAATTAGTCATCTAGTTATAAAATATCTAATAATTCCCAAGTAGTATCATCACTTATAATCTAAGGTATTAAATAAAATTTGAGCCAATTGTGCACAAGTTAATAATATCAATCAAGACAATTAATTTAATAAAAAAATTTAAAATATATATAAATACTTAATTTCGAATTTTTAATAGTTTAATAAATAAATATATTATGATACAAAATATCACTAATTTTTGGCTAAGAAAGAAATTCAATCGGTTAATATATGACATTAAAACGTGAAAGAAATCGACAACCGTTAAAAAAGTGAAATTAGGTGTTAGTCACATGCATCATAATAAAATGATAATAAATATAAATGATGTATTCTACTAATTACTGATGTAGTAGGTAATTTTGAAATATCAAGAAAGAGACACTTTACTAATTCAATATAAAGGTTGGATTTTTATAAAATAAATCTAAAGTCTTTTTCTTTCAAAAATGAAATTTTACTAAATGAGCTTTCAAGACATAAGACATTGTCTTTGTTAAATATTAACTTAGTATTAACTGGTTTTAATATGTCGTAAAATAAAATGGTGTGCTTGTAAAGCATAAAATCACGTTTCACCAAAATAGTTTTAAGCACTACTTTATTTTATGCTAAGAATTTTAAATTTATAATAAATATTTACTTAAATCAAAATAATAGATTTGGAGTAAGAAGTTGAGTTTATTGTAATGAATACTTCCGAATTATTATATTTCAAAATCCCAAAAACTGAGAAGTAGTTTGTTTAAATAAAAAAATAGTAATTTTGCAGAATAATATTAAGTTTATCAAAATAGAAATCGATCATCATGTAATAGTTGGCGAGAGACTTAATATAAATATCATCATCATATGATGATGACAAGAGTTTTGTTTGTCAAATACTAAAAATAGAATTTAAATAGAATTTTTTTACAGAATCAAGTTGTAAAAATGATAATAGTCATCAAATTTAAGTAATAAAGATAAATCAATTATATTATCATGTCATTAAGTATTTAACTGTCGTTAAATCCAATAACATAACATGTCATGTAAAAATTAATAGTGAATACTAGAATAAATTATCGGTGTAAGAACATTAATATATAATTCTAAAATATAATATCTGCTAGGCATTTGTAACTTGAATCCAATAGGGTAGAAAAATCTAGGGCCTCACATAGGGATTGTATAAATTAAGGCATGGGGTCTATGTGTAAGATAGTGTGGACTAGACGACCAAATGGAACCGAAACCGGGTTCCAAACCTAACCGAACCGTGGTCAACAGTTCCTAATCCGTAATCGTGGTCAACGGTTCCAAAACCGAACCGAAACCGTAGATCGGTTTCGGTTCCGGTTCTAGTCTCAAAATTGTGGAACCGGCGGTTAAAAACCGCCTGGTTAGAACCGTATATGGAACCGTGATGGAACCGTTTTTTAAGGTTAAAACCAACAATCTTGTTTTGGTAAATACATTCTAGAAGAAATGTAAAATGTTTATTATGATATTTTTAATATTGCACAACGATTACTTAGGGAAAAAAAGTAAACGTCCAGGGTTCCTTTAGCTCAAATGTAGAGCTTGAGAATTATTTAACTACTTCTTTCGAGTTTAGTGAAATAGATATTGAAGACTTTGATATTTTGAAATGGTGGTCACAAAGAACTCAACCTTATACAATCATCTCAATCATCGCAAAAGAGGTTTTGGCATGCCCCGTTTCAATCAAAAGTAGAGCAAACGTTTATTTGTGATCGAAATATTTTAGATGAATCACGCTCGCGTTTTTTTCCTTTTTCTTTTTATTTTAAACTAAATTGCTAAACATTTTATCAAAATAAAATTAAAACAAAAGGTTCGGTTTAACCGAACCGAATCGTGATAGAACCGTGTTCGATTTGGAATCGGCCGCGGTTCCGATTTTGGAATCGGGCCGTGAGCATTAGGTTCGGTTCCGGTTTTCAATTTGGAGGAACCTAATCCGGAACCGGCGGTTCGAACCGTGGGCTGTCTAGTGTGGACCAATCCCAACCATTAATTTGTCAAAACCAATGGATGAGATTATTTTGAATTTTGAATTATTTAATTATTTATTTCCTTCATTAATGGTATGTTAGAACTTTCATTATTTGACAGTTTTTTTAAGAAACGTGACTTTTCACTGCCGTGATTTAAGGGATTGAATATCTAATATGAATACTCCCACTATTAAGTTTATTTTACATATGCATCATATTGATTCTAAATATGCAATATGTTCCCATTACGTATGCACCAAAACGAACATGATTATGCAGTAAGTTTCCACAATATAAGCAATATATGTATTCTAAATATGCAACTTATTCAAACCAAGTATGCATTATATCGAGCATCATTTAATAATTAACTATGTATTGTGTTATCGTTATATATGCATCAAACAACAAATAATTATGCATCATACATTAACTAGCTACGAAGTGTCTCATAATTATATATGCATCAAACAATAACTAATTATGTGTTGTCTCATAACTATATGTGCATCAAACAACAAATAACTTAATATTATCTCATTACTGTCTATGTACCAAATAAAATATGAATATGTAGTATATTATAATCATGTATGCATTAAACAACAACTAACTATGCAGAGTTGATAACTATCTATGCAGTATATTTATTCTAAATATGCATAAGAGTCACAATAACTATGTTTTGCGTTCATGGTGGAACTATGAGAGAGAGAGAGAGAGAGAGAGAGAGAGAGAGAGAGAGAGAGAGAGAGAGAGAGAGAGAGAGAGAGAGAGAGAGAGAGAGAGATTTGATTGTGGGATTAATGATAATTTTGGTGGGATTGATATATGTATGGAACTTGATTGATATTGTGTGATTTTATTTTCATTTTTATCTACCCGTATTTAATGGTAAAGAGGTTACATTTAATGTGATTTTACAATGTAACCTTTTTGTGATTAAATTAAATATTTAATCTAATTTTATTCATTCTAATCTCATCATCAATTATTTAATGGGAGCGGTTGTGATTAGTTCTTCATCTCACGGTAAGGGGTTGTCTTACGAGATCATATGTTATATATATATATATATATATATAGGGAGGTTAAAATGAGACCACATATTATAGTGAGACAATGTGGACTCATCTCAACCCTCCTTTAGTTATATCAATGGCTAAGATAAATAGGGGTTATAATATTTAATTAAAGCAAAATAAGGGTATAGTAGTCAAATTACCCAAGTGGGGGACCATCTAAATATGGAATCAGTTATTAGGAGAGAAAAATCACGTGGAAAGAGAGAAAATTGCGAGAAAAATCACGATGGAGAGAGAAAATCACGCATGTGCTCGCCATGCAAGATGATCTTTATACTTTATCATATATTTGTGTATATTTAACACTATTTTACCGTATGTTTAGCATAATTTAACCGCATATTAAAATGGTCAAACAAAAATATGTGGGGACCGTGAATCAGAATCGATTATATATATATATATATATATAGAGAGAGAGAGAGAGAGAGAGAGAGAGAGAATCACGCTCATTAACATGTGAGAACCGTAGATTAAGTAAATCAATTATAGAGAGAGAAAATCACGCTCATTATTGTGTTGTATATTTAGCATATATTTGATGTACACCTAACACTATTTTGTCAGTATGTTTAACATAATTTTTTACCGCATACTAAAATGGTCAAACAAAAATATATGGGGCCCGTGGATTAAGTAAATCAATTATAGAGAGCGAAAAAATCACGCTCGTTAATGTACTGTATACTTAACATATATTTAATGTACATTTAACACTATTATGCTGTATATTTAATATATTTGTACTGCATATTACAATTGTCAAACAAAAAATAAGTATACAACAAAATACATATAAGTATACAACAAAGCACATATAAGTGTACAACAAAAAACATAAGTGTACAACAACATAAATACATACATAAAAAATTAACTACTTATACATCAAAACACATATAAATATACATCGAAAAACATCTAAGTATACAGTAATCCTCACTGCCTCCTCGTAGGCCCTAGTTTTTCTCCATGTCAGCATCGTCTTCTTCACCAAGGTCGATGGGCTCGGAATAAACATTCATGATTTCATGATTCCCATTCATGGTAATAACCAAAGCCCCGGCTTTAGGAGCCTATCTCTTCAATTTCTCGAAGAAATACAACAACTTAATCTCGTCCCCACCATGATCGAAAATATCACCTACCTGAACAATGGTAGCGGAGCCTCCCGATCACCGATCATCTAGAACGATCAAATTCGCGAGCCTCAAGGCCTCCTTGGCCTTGGGAAGGTCGCCGTGGAGGTCCCCAATGACAATTAGGCTACTGGCCGAGAAAACATCTTGTTTGTAATGAATTGTTCGACTTCTAATCCGGTTCTGGTTCCGGAGGCAAGAAAAGGCCGCCACTGACAGAGAAATCGACGAAACTGTCGACGAATGAGGATACAAGAGAAGGGACAGTTCCGCAGTCGATCGCCGAGAATATGCTGCTTTGGGATTCACTACTCTCCATTATTTTCTACCACGTTTCTCCGCGATAAAGCTTCGATAAGGTTCTGATATCTTCCCCCTCCCACAGAAACCACACCACCACACTTTAACTCGCATATCCCCAACTGTAAGCACAAACCGTAAATTCACTTCGGAAACAGGAAAACTAATTGTAAAAGAAGAACATATAAATTTTAGATTCAGCTTCTCATAATTATTTTTGTTGTTTGATTTTGGTAGACAATCTATTTGTTGAAATAACAATGGAGGCTGTGAGTTTGAGTTTCAATCTGGTAGGGGCGTTGAAAGGCCTGTTGGTTCCAGCACAATTACACAATTACAATACTGTCCTTTTCAGATTTAAAATAAATAAAAAATATTTATTAAATTGGGTAAATCTCAACCATCTAAAATTACAGATCTGTGGACAAGATTAATCCACACTGTATCACTCTAATTATGTGGTCTCATTTGATCCAATCCATATATATATATATATATATATTATGAGTCAGAGATTCTGTTGCAATTTACATTTATATTAAGGAGGAGAAAATGTTATTCAATTAAGATGTTATGATTTACATTGTGATGCTGCTTTTGAGGGAAGATCACTTCAAGTCAAATTTGTTAGGGAGTGATTTTTCGCCCAAGTAATTTCCTCAAATAAAAGATTGTGTTTTTAATTGTTTTGCTTTCTAAACTTATGGTAAGATTGAGTTGGAAATAGATTAGGAAAGATATTATATTGATATGGTATAGATATATTAGGACTCTTTGATTCTTATCTTTTTTCCTAAGTGATATATTTGTCATATATTTGTATATATCTTCTTTCCATGTTTACTAGGACTCATTGGTGGACTTGGACTCCTATATAAAGAGAGGAGGACGTGCATAATGCTTACACAAGAAATACACTAGAGATACAAGAGTATTGAGAGAGTTTAGAGTCATTCCAACACAAGAAACCTCAATGTACTGAATGCGATCTCGAATGTGACTACATCAGAGATATCATTCAGTCCTGCAGTTGTGTTTGTTAGCCTTTTCATCCATAGCCTTTTGTATTATGATAAACGAAGTCCATACATGTCTATTATTGGAGGAGTTGTATTACAAAGTTCAGATTCACTCTAGATGTATTTTCATTGATTTTCTACTAGTTGATTTTAGTATTCTTTGTATACGGAATCAAACAGTTTTACTAGTGGAAAGTTTCACCATATTGACACATCTACAAGCTAGTTTGCTTGTAGACAAATTTTTACATCTTGTATCTTGTTTCTATTTACTTTATTCCGCTGCATGTGATTACGAATGTGACCACATCTGCAATCACATTTATACTCTGCGAACTTTTTGAATATTTTCGTGCTATAATTCTTTCAATTGGCATCTAGAGCCTACACTTGACGACACTAAATGTTGATCTTGTGTATTTGTTAGCATGAATATTCAATATAAACCCACTTTTCGTCCTCCTATTCTCGATGGCTCCAATTACTCTATTTGGAAAGTCAAAGTACGGGCCTACATCAAATCTATTGATAAAAGGGCCTGACGTGCAATTCTTACTGGGTGGTCACCTCTGAAACTCATTGATACGAAAGGTGATTACCAGGCTAAAGGAGAAATCGATTGGACTAATGATGAATTATCTTCAGCAAATCATAATTCGAAGGCATTGAATGTCATCTTTGGTACCGTGGATCAAAATATGTTCAAAATCATAGCCAATTATACCTCTGCCAAAGATGCTTGGGATACCCTTCAAAGTCACTGTGAGGGATCATTTAGTGCGCGACAGACCAAGCTTAGGTTATTAACCAATAGGTTTGAGAATCTATGAATGCAGGAAAATGAAAATATTGCCACATACAATACTAAATTGTGTGATATTGCCAATGAAGCACAAACGTTAGGCGAGCCCGTCTCTAATGCGAATCTTGTGAGCAAAATGATGAGATCTCTTCCAGTTAGGTACAACATCAAAATTTCATTTGTAGAAGAAGCCTATAACACCGCCACTTTAGGTCTGGAAAAACTTGTAGGTATCTTACAAACCTATGAGATGAATATGGCTCAACAAATGGAGAGCTTGGGTCAAAATGTTGCTTACCAAATTGAGTCCAAAGTTACTGATGATTTTGCTGCACTCAGCAATGATATTGAAAATTTTGATTTAGGTGATGAGTCAATGGCAATGTATTCAAAAAAAATTGATAGAATTTAAACTCAAAAGTCAGAAAAAATATCCTAATTTCAAAAAACCTTTTAAACCTGAGCCCAACAAGTTCCCTCAAAAGAACACCTTTGATAAAAATCAAGACTATTTTCTTGAAGGAAAGTCGAACAAGTTTGATACTGAAACTCTTGATTCTATTAGGTGTAAGGCATGTTCGGGATATGGTCATTGTGCTGCCCAATGTGCTAATACTCTTATGAAAAATGGAATGAGTTTGAGTGTTACTTTGAGTGACAATGAATCTGACGGTGAGAAGAATGAAAAGGAAGAGGATCATAAGGTTTTGACTACCTTAGTGAAAGACAGGAGATCTCTCTAAATAAATCCTTCAGGTGTTGCCCGAGGTGTGGCCCGAGATGTGATCATACCTTCATTAACCACATCTAGACTCACATCTGAAGAACAGGATACCGTAAGTGCTTCTAACCTTTTCTGTTTCAACTCTACCTCTAATTATGATGATATTGAACAGGATGACGATTCAGATAGTGAAAGTTTGGAAGAGATGTACACAAATCTGTATAAAGATTGACTTAAGAGGATTCAACTAAATGAAATCGCCTGGAAAGAGAATGATTGACTCAAGAAGGATAATGATGAATAGAAGGAAGTAAATACCTGTTTAGAGGTTGTTCTTACTAAGAAGGGTATTGACTTTGAAAAGGTAAAATCTAAACTTGAATATTCTCTTGACACCATGAAGAGGTTTAATTCTGGGAAAACAAAACTGGATGAGATTCTTTCTTTGGGTAGTGATAATAAAGCTGCCATTGGTTACAAAACTCATGTGTTTGTTAAAGCAAAAGAAAATGGAGAATCCTCAGATTCTCCAACAATAAAAAGAGTTTTTCACAGAAATCTAAACCTCGTAAATGCCACTTCATTTGTCACTATTTTCAGGCTCCTGGACACATTAGTCCATTTTGTTATAAAAAGAAATCAGATTTAAAATCTGGATGTGAAATGTTACCTGAAATGTTACGACATCCTCGTAATCACATTTTGAACTTTTCTAAATCTGTCTAGGTTAAAAATATGATATTAAATGTCATGTTATCTATACTTCTTTGAGATCTAACGTTGCAGGATCATGGTACTTCGATAGTGGTTGCTCACGACATATGACAGGTACCTTGGAGTATTTAACTGACTATGAAGAATACAACGGTGGCAATGTGTATGGAGGTGGAGCCAAAGGGAAAATAATTGGAAAATGGACGTTGAACATTGAAGGTCTGCCTAGGCTACATAATATGCTTCATGTATTTGGTCTTAATGCTAATCTCATAAGCATATGTCAATTGTGTGATGATGATCTCTATGTAAAATTCAACAAAAACTCTTGTGAAGTGTTCGATGAGTTTGACACATGTATCCTTACTGGCTTGAAGTCATCTGACAACTGTTATTAGTATTGTAATGAGCAACTCTATCACAGTGCACACACTAATGACACTGATCTATGGCATCAAAAGTTAGGTCATGTTAGCCCTAAAAAGCTAATGGAACTAGTGAAATTTGAAGCTTTTATAGGCTTGCCTAAATTGTCCATGAAAAGTGTCAATGTGTGTGGGAGTTGTCAAAAGCGTAAACAAAATAGAGTGTCACATCAAATGACATCACATTTCCATACTACTAGATGTCTGGAGTTAGTTCATATGGATCTTATGGGTCCTATTGAAACCAAAAGTGTGGGTGGTAGGAAATACTCCTATGTGATTGTTGATGATTTCTCACATTACACCTGGACATATTTTCTACGTGAGAAATTTGGAACCTTTGATTTCTTTAGAAGTTGGCATAAAAAGATTTGTAATTTTTACAATCTAACTATTGCCAGAATTAGATTGGACCATAGGTAAAAAATTTGAGAATTCCTCTTTCTCGTCTTTCTGTGACAGAAAGGGGATTTCTCATGAAAGGAAAAATTGTACATTGCAAGAGATAGCCCATGTCATGCTTAGTTCTAAAAAACTTTCAAAAAGATTTTGGACTGAAGCTCTAAATACTGCTTGTCACATAGCAAATCGTGTGTATTTGAGGCCAGGTAATTCAATGACCCCATATGAAATTCTTTTGGGAAAGAAACCTAACCTCAAATATTTTCATATTTTTGGGTGTGTGTGCTATGTTCTTAATGATCGAGATAATCTTGGTAAGCTTGACTCAAAGAGTGACAAGTGCCTATTCCTAGTCTACACATCTAACTGTCATGCATATCGAATTTACAATCTTCAAACTAAGACCATAATGGAATCAGTTAATGTTGTCTTCGATGATCTCTCAGATATTACAGGTAAGAGTGAAGAAGATAATGAGGAGACCTGCTCGAGTTCATACCTGTGTCGGATGTAAGCACATATGTGACTGAGAATATGACTGGTGTCCCATCCACAACTGTCTCAAATGCATAACTAAATGTGACGGTATCTGAGCCCATATCCGTGTCTGCTACAGCTGAAACAGATTCTGATTCAGAAATTGAACCTGTTGAAGAAACAAATGATCCAATCTTGGATCATGGCAGAGATATACCTACAAGGATTCAGAAAAATCATCATACGTCTCAAATCATTGATAATGCTACTGATGGTATTAAAGCAAAAGGGAAAGGTAAGATGAACTATCGTGATATAGTAAGAATGGTTTGCATGTCTGCTGATTGTATCAATGTTAGAACTTTTTGTTTTGTGTCCAATTCCGAACCTAAGAATGTTGTTGAAGCTTTAAAAACGAATTTTGGATTCATGCCATGCAAAAGGAACTAGACCAATTTGTCAAAAATGATGTATGGTTTTTGGTTCCTAGACCAGAGATGTTAATGTCATAGGAACATAATGGATTTTCAGAAATAAAATAGATGAATCTAGCAAAATTGTTTGCAACAAAGTACAATTAGTTGCTCAGGGTGTACACAGGTTGAAGGGGTGGATTTCGATGAAATCTTCACTCCTATAGCCCGTATTGAGTCAATACTATTGTTGCTTGCTATTGCATGAAACCTTCGCTCTTGTAGCCCGTATTGAGTCAATACGATTGTTGCTTGCTATTGCATGTTACTTGGGTTTATTTCTTTGTCAGATGGATGTAAAAAGTGCGTTTTTAAATGGCTTTTTAGATGAAGAAGCAATTATAGAACAACCAACAGGCTGTAAGGACCCTTTTAAGCCTAACCATGTCTATAAGCTTAAAAAGGCTCTCTATGGTTTTAAACAAGCCTCTAAAGCTTGGTGTGGTAGGTTAACTGAGTACCTTCTTCAAATTGGTTTTAAACGCGGTGAAGTTGATAAAACCCTGTTTATTCAAAAGAAAAGCCATGACATCATGATTGCAAAAATCTATGTTGATGACATTGTTTTTGGTTCCTCCTCTGATAAGTTATTAAAACAATTTGTTGATTGCATGTCCTCCACATTCGAAATGAGTATGGTAGGTGAATTAAGTTTCTTCCTAGGCTTGCAAATTAAACAATTAAAGTGATTCTCACTTGAAGCCTCCCATGGGGTCGAGTCAAAAGTTAAGTAAGGAGGATGTGGCTGAAAGTGTTGACCACATATTGTATAGAAGCATGATAGGAAGTTTGTTGTACTTGACTGCCAGTCGTCCTGATATCATGTTTAGTGTTTGTCTCTATGTCAAATATCAACCTGATCCCAAAATTACTCACTTAAAGGCCTATGGGATTCCGTGATTCTGACTAGGTTGGAGATGTTGATAGAAAAAGTACAACTGAAAGATGTTTTTATTTGGGAAATAATTTGGTCTCATGGTATAACAAAAAGTAAAATTGTGTATTTGTTTCGACTGCAAATCAGAATATGTACACTACAAGAAAACAATCAAATTATAACAAAATAATTCCAACGAAGTTGAAAATAGTTGGAATTTTTACAATTCTAGGAAATTCCAATGCTACATTATACCGTTGGAAAATTCCAATGAAAATTCCAACGATAAAAAAACCCGTTGGTATTCCAACATCACAACAAATTGTTGGAAAATTCCAACAGTAATTCCAACGGTAATAAAATCGTTGGAATAAACCATTGGAAATACTATTGGAATTTTTAAAATTCAAACAGAAATTCCATTGCTAAAACATATCATTGGAAAATTCCAACAAAAATTCCAATGGTAATCGAAATGTTGGAATTAATCGTTAAAATTTTTTTTGGAGTGTTTAAAATTCCAACGGAAATTCCAATGGTACAGTAGGTTGTTGGAAAATTCCGTTGGAAACTCCAATACTGTTGGAAAATTTCAATAGGGGTTAAAAGATTTGATAGTATTATCCATATCAATAAAATATATCTTCTCTTCTAGAGTCAATCATATTAAAACTACATAGTTAAACATGCTTGACTTGGGACAAATTGATGATGAGTGACCTACTGGGAAGTTAAAGATATTAGATAATGAGATAAAATGATTGAATATTCCAATGGATATATACCATTGGAATTACCATTGGATTAAATTCCAATGGTATAACTCCGTTGGAATAACCGTTCGAGGTTTTTTCCAACAATTATATATATTCCAATGGATATACCATTGGACTAAATTCTAATGGTTTAACTCTGTTGGAATTAGTGTTGGAAAATATGTTGGAGTTTTTTTCCAACAGTTGTATATTCCAATGGATAAATACCATTGGAAGTACCGTTGGAATATTTTTACATTGGAATTTCCATTGGAATTTTGTCATTCCAACGACCATTTTACCAACGATGCATTTATTGTTGGAATTTCCATTGGAATCGATAATTCCAATGGTAATTGGCCAAATTCCAACAGATTTTTTCCGTTGGAATTTCATTATTTTCTTGTAGTGGTAGCAGTTGGAAGTTGTTGCACACAACTTTTATGGATTAACCAAATGATTAGGACTATGGTTTGCAAAATGAAACATTAATTGTCTATTGTGATAATATGAGTGCGATTGATATTTCAAAAATCATGTCCAACATTCTCGTACTAAACACATAGATATAAGACATCACTTTATTCGAGATTTAGTTGAGAAATATATAATTCACATTGAGTATATTGCTATTGAAAATCATCTTGCAGACATCTTCACCAAGGTTTTGGATTTTGAGATGTTCTCCAATTTAAGAAAATCTCTCGGTTTGTGTGTTCTCTGAAATATTACACGAGATGTTACAGCATTGCACATAACATCTGTTGTAACATCCAAACATTGCATGTCTCTTCTCTTCTCTATTTCTATATGATTTTTTATTTTGTAGTCATCCCTGTATAATAAGCTCATCATGCATATCTGCAAAAAGTGGATTGATGGTTCAAACTAGTCACATATATTTTTCACTTGGAAAACTGGTGTGAGTTGATCTCTCCAAATTACAAAAAAAGAAATTACGATATTTTCCCAGTAGTTGAGTTATAAATAAAGTCTTGATTATGCTTGGAGACCTTAAAGGAAAAAAGCTACCAACCCATTGTGTGCAACTATTTCTTGTGACTAATTTCTCCAAGATTATTGCTGTCTAAAAAGGCATGATCATGTGAAAAAGAGCTACCTATGGCATTTGAGTGAAAGCTCCCTTCTGGTTAACTCCCTCACGAGACTTGGAAAAATTACAGAAAACTCGAAAATTTTGAAAAACTTGAATTCCGGATTGCAATTCATTAAATCAATTAGTACATGTGTGACTCAAAATGTGACAACATTTGAACCTATATCCATTGTTGTATCACTTAACACTTCTTATATGTGATATTTTTGGTGTTGTTTAGGCATATATTAGACTTTGCATGTACTGGTGATATTGGCTAATTTGCTGAGATTTGGTTTCCATATATAATTTGAGTTTGATACTTTTCTCTTCTCAAAATCCCAAAAATCTTGATGGATTTATTTTGTGGGTTGAACACGATTTGTGTCTCAATAATATCAGATGTATAAATTTGATGGCATGTACTATATGTTGAGAGTTGATGAACTCAAAGAAAAACGTATAAGGTTAATTTTGCCATGCATGCAGTAAACATTTTTGTACACGTACTGCTGTGCACAACATATATCAGCCTCGCGACGGCCCGTACTGTATGCATTGCACCGGGAACAAATGTGCCACTGCAGACAGGAATCCTTTCGTGTGGGGCCGGGGTTGGTGTTGCAACTATTGTGCGTAAGAGCCCAACAAATTTGATTTTCACTCATTTACTCTTGTAAACTATAAAAATTTTCAATATCAGTATTACCAATTTGCCCTTTGCAGCTCTTTGGCCTTAAGTTGTTACTCTTAAATAGGTACAACAAAAATTCAATTACTCGCTTTGCGATTCATGTCTATTTAGTTAGCTATTTTTCAAAATTTGTATTCTTTATTTAATTATTAGCTTTAATCAAGTTCTATATGAGCCAATTAAGTCCAATTAGAGTGATGTGCTCAACCCAAATTTCACATTTTTATGGAACAAAAGGATGAGTCAAATTTAGTTTATTATGTTGGAGAAATAAGCTCAATTGCATTTTTATCAATCGATCATAACTTTTTTTTCATTTTTTTTGGAAAAGATCGAATCGATCATAAGTTAAGTATTGGAAAGTTGATTATTTTTTTTACATTATATTTTGCCTAGAAACTGGTTCATGTTTTTTCAGAATTTTTTTTGTTTTGTGGAGATGGCTTATATATAAGGTGCCGCAACAAAAACATGAAACTATATATCCATGTAGAAGTATATGTACTACATCCAGTTCACAATAAGTATGGTTTTAGAAAATAAATCACGCATATTAAGGAACATATTAAAATACGGGGGGTTTGATGCTACCCAAGTGGGTTGTGCCCATGTCCCTTGTGATTTTGACAAGTGTTCCACTATGACATATGCATGTACTTTTTTTCAAAAAAGAATATTATAATGGGACACATGTCACAATCCAACGGGAGTTGGACACTACCCACTTGGGTAACATCTACTTACCCAATATACTCTTAATTAATGGTAGTCGATCTAAAATGATAGATACATATATAATAAATACATTTATTATATTAATTAATAGGTATAAGAATAATTTAGGAAAAATCTTTACTCCCTAATCTTGGAAATATGTCAAAACATCGCTATTTTTGAAATATTATTGAACTAAATTAAATGAGAGTATTTTTTGTTTCTTTTGTAGTTTTCTCTTGTGTAGTTGCAATGTATAGGGCCCTAACTTCAAAGAGAGATAGGGATGGCATTGGGCGGGGACGGGGCTGGTATAGGACGGGGCTGGTATAGGACATACTATCCCCGTCCCCGAATCCCATTTCCCATACCAACCACGTACCATTTCCCATTTCGGGCATCTGATACGGGGATGGGGATTCCCCGTTCGGGGAACGGGGTCCCCGCGAGGATTCGTGGTCCCCATTTTGTATTTTTTAATAAAAAATTATTTTTTACTTAAAATAGTTAATAATTAAAATTATAAAATATCATGAATCACTAGTGATCTTATATAACTCCACAATATAAAATACTTTAACAAATTGAGTTAAATACAACAATTTTCGAAATATAAAATCTTGTAATTTTAAAAATTAAAAATCATTATAGTATAAAACACATAAGTTTTAGGGTTTAATTTTACAATTTCATAAAATAAAAAATATAAACATAATTAATATTAATAATATATATGCATATATATTGATGAACGGTGACGGGGATGGGGAATCCCCGTTTCATCTAATCGGGGGCGCGGGCGGGGGGGGACGGGGATGGGGCGGGGATATAAATACCATCCCCGTCCCATCCCCGGTTTCAGAAAAGCGGGGAATCTCCATCCCCGCTCCCATCCCCTAATTAATCGGGAATTTTCCGTCCCAATTTATTTGGATACCAATGAGGATGGTTATCCGCTGGGATTTTGCCATCCCTAAAGAGAGATGAAGAAATCTTACTCATCTGCTTCCAAATATTGTCATTGTTGTCTGTCTAGGCAATCGAGTTATATATAGTCAATAGTGCAGCGTTTGGCCCCTTCTGCATGTGAATAAGTAAAAACAAAGAAACACCATTCTATCATTTCTATGTCATATCACATATGCGTGTGTGCATGTGTGCATTATGAAGACATAAATGAATACTTTTATTATAGACTCGTGATAACTGATTGGAATTATTTTAGGTGTGTTGGAGTAATCCAAAACCTTGCTGAAAGGCAAATTTATTGTGGCGGTTAATAGAACAAAAAAATAAAAAACAATTATGTCTATGGTGTTTAAATAATCTCTACGGTGTAAATAATCTTTGTTTTTTTTAATAAGTTTATATTTTCTTTTTTATTTAATTAAAAATTCCTTCTAATTAATTTGGTCTACATGTATTTTTTTCCAATTGATTTATAATCATCATCCATGTTGACGTGCGTTTTGGTCAACAAGCAAAATATGTAATGAATTTAACACGTGGAAATATAAGTATGCGTAATACGCGTTTATTTATGGCTAATTCTGCCTTTTTAGCGTAATGCCGAGCCGGATTATTGGGGTCGGTCTTTCTTACAATCTCACGTTTACAGGTCCTCTTTTCTATATCTTTTTTCTTCTCTTTTTTCCTCTTAATTGAGGATTTTTATACCCCTCGAGTAAGTGGGTTTTCAATAGTCATCTTTGCACTAATCACACTAATCGGAAAATAATTAGAAAAGGACACATGTCCCCTTCTAATCGTGCATGTCACCAAGTCTTGCCACTTGGCGACTCCTCTTAATAACTTTCGACACGTGGCGGTTTTTACGATACCAATAAAGCGCTAAGCATGGGCAAATGGTTATTTTATGAATCATCGCGCGCATGCGTTTCCCGCCAAATTTGGGCTCGGGGTTGGGGCTCGACAACCATGTCGTGGTTGGGCTCGGAGCGGCGAGCCTAATTCATGAGGTGTCACCGGCACACCATCGACGCGTCACCAGAGACCCCCACTCGGATGTGTCTTTGGGTGATGGCGTGGATTAATTTCTTCCACTACTCGAGCATCATCAAAACCCCCAAGTTTAATTCCGAGAGAAGAATTTCAAGTCGGATTTAAACTTCAATGCTAATGATAAACATTTAATGGGAAACGGAATTTTCAAAGGTTTTGTTCATTCCTGACATTTGTCGCATAGTGGTTAATGCTTGTAGCGGCGCATTAATTGTGGTGCCATAATGACAGACACGTGGCCTCTTGTGTAGGGGTGTAAACGATCCGAGCCGAGCCGAGCTTTAACTTGTTTGCCATATGTTCGTTTAATTTTATACATGTTCAAGCTTGGCTTGAGCTTGATTCGATTTTAAAAAACTTGTTCGTGTTCGGCTTGATAAAAAATTTAATGCTCGAATGTGTTTGTGAACATGTTCGTGAACGTGTTCGTTTTGAGTTCGTGTTCAATATGTTCGTGAACAATTAATAACTTTGTTCGCGAACAACAAATAAACAAAAAAATTAACTTTTTGGGTGAACGATAAACAATCAAATATTTTTCAAACTTATCGATGAAAATACATATAAATTATTGTCAAAAAATAAACACACATAAACTAAGTAACTAACCGAACAATTGGCAAGTCTGCCAAAAACTATATTTTAGAAATAGTGAAAAAATATGGGCCAGAGCTTATTTAATGAGAATTATCATTATTACGTACAGGATAGGGTTTAGGGAGTATTATGTATCTTAAGGGCTTTAAGTCTTTTTAATTTTATTAAAATAAAATATTTTTAATTCTTTATTTAAAATAATCAAGCTATTAGTCGAGCTCTTAACAAGTTTGTTCACGAACAAGTCTAAAAATATATTATACGAGCTTGTTCTTGAACATTTATAAACGAACACTAAACAAACTTGTTCACGAGCTTTTTAGTAAACGAGTATAGAATTGTTCAAGCTCGCTTCGTTATTACACGAGCCTCAAAATGTGTTCATTTATGCTCACTTAACTAAATAAACGAACATAAACGAACGTTATCCGAGCATATTCACGAGCTATTTGCCGAACGCCTGTCACTTACACTCTACTCTTGTGGTTGGACCACGCTCCGCAGAATTGAAAAGGCACATCGATTCGTTCCGTGGCGTGGGGGACGTGACGATTTACGACATTTTTGACGGCTTTTGAGGTTGAAAAGCGCGTCTTTTTCGAATAAACGCTTTCGTTTATCGAGGAACTCCATCTATAAATACCCCTTTTTTCCCTCCATTATTCACTTTCGCATCCATTATCCTTTGAGCTAAACCGATTGAAACCGAGCGAAATTTCGGTCGGCTTCCAAAGTTCGAGACTTCAAACTTAAGTATTTTTTCAAAATATTCTCCTTTTACCTATGAAATGTCTTCTTTGAGGATAGTAGAAGTCGTAGCTATAGCGTAGAGGTTGAAATCGAGGATCCCCCCTCTGAACCTTCTGTTCATTTCTCACCAGCACGGCCATCTCCGCCTTATAGTCCGAGCATCATTCGAGATATCTTCTCCATTCTTCTACTCGAGGTGGAACGTCTTTAGAGCGGACGCATACTATTTTTAATCCGGCGCCAAATGATTTTTCAAGAAGGCCACGGTGTATCACCCGGATCGGCACGCACGAGAATTCTAACGAAGGATCCCGAGTCTTGATCTTAAGCGTGCTCGCGGAAAAAGAGGATATGGATCCATCGGAGCCGGAGCGTGATAACGCGGAGCGGGTAGACGAACCCTCCGGAGATTCGAGGCCGGAGAGGCCTCAAGTGCCCATGGGCCATCGTAACGGCGATGGCCGGCAGGGAGGAGGCCCTCGCCTTCGTGTAGAGCCTCAGTGGACGCCATGTGATATAAACGACATTCCTAGTATGATGATGATCCGGGAGATGGGAGAGCTCCAGCGGAGGTACCGTATTCCAAGTGGCATCAATTTTTGGGTACCGGATGGCACGGAGGTTCCTCAGTACCCACCAGCGGGCTGCGTGGCCATACATGCCGCCAGCCTCCTATATGGGTTGCGATTTCCACTGCCGGTTTTCCTCACGCGGTGGTTTTGCAAGTGGGGTATGCATCTGACCCAGGTGCACCCTATTTCTTGGGGTAGGATCATCGGCCTCCTGGTGATGTTCCACCTAGAAAAATATCCTCGCCCCAAGTTCAAAGAGATGAACGAGCTCTTTATCTGGCGAGCGACTCCTTCATCTCGGGGTCAGCCGTCCGGATGGTATTACGTACAGACCCGACTGGGGTATCCGGACGGCCTAGTGGAAGGTCTCCCTTCATCTTTGAAGGAATGGAAAGAAAAGTGGCTCACGGGTGAGCGGTGAGTGGCAAGCTCGCGTGGAGGATGGAGCAAGGGAAACTGTCATTCATCCTCCTTCAAATTTTATTTTTGGTTATAGTAAGTCTATCTTTTCTCCTTTCTCTGCTTTTGTTGTCATTGTTTCCTTTTATGTGACTGACTTTGTTTCTTTTTTCGTCTTTTTACCTTTATAGGGAACCGAGCATCGAAAGGGCCTCTGTCAGCCACCTTTATCCGCAAGCTGGAGAATATCCAGGCCAGGGGCATCAGGGATAGGCGGATTGAGAGATTGACTATCGAGGCCAACTTGGCCGCAAGGCTTGAGGCCTCGTTTCGCAAACCTCGAGGCCGAGGGGGGGCTCGGGATGAGGCGCGGCAGAGCGGGATGGGGAGGCCGGAAGAGAGCCTCAGCAGAACCCTCCCGAATCCCCGAAGACGGCCCCACTCTCCGGGAGCGGCCGGTGCGAAAGAGAGAGCTAAGCCATCTCTTGCAATGCGCCGATCCCGTGGCAGATCGCCTGCGTGCCCACCGGGCAAACGGACTTGAGAACCGCCGAGTGCGGCTACCGCTCGAGGTAAACATAGTATTCCTTACACTCTTTTCCTTTCAAATGCTCTTCGTTTTCATTTGACCTTTTAACGGTGGTTGCTTTTTGTAGGGCGTGGCTTGGATTTGCGTGCACGCCTTCGCAGTGTGAGGAACACGGCCGCGTGTCGGACTCGGGCGACAGCAGACCAACCCGCGGATGTGGAGACGGCTCGGAGAGCAGATATCCGGGCTGGCAAACGTCCCGCCGATGGAGTGCCTGAGGCAGTGGAACCTCCCCTTCAAAGGAGACGAGGAGGGATTGTGATTGAAGAGCCCGCAGGCAAGGAGAGCTGGTCGACGGCGTCGGAGTATCTGAACAGGCCCTGAAGGGGAGGTCCGCGAACTTTCTCGACGACCTCGGCCGGAAGGTCACTTCATCCCTCCAAGTCGGGTGAGAGACAAATACTGCGAGGGAATGATTGGAATACGCCCTCAATGGTTTGTGGAGTTTGTCCGATGCGCTACACCGATGGAAGAACAGTCGCAAGCTTTGCCGGAAGCGGGTCAGGCCGCAATGAGTGTCCTGGCTCGTGCCTGGACAAAAGCATCGAGCAATTATGCTCGAGACCGGCTTTGAGGAGCGGATTCAAGACGCCCATGGGAATATCTCGGGCGGATCATTGGGCTCCTATGGCATGCAATTGGGGAACTCGCGAGTGGAGAAAATATGCCGATCCGGAAAGACGGCATGGCGACTGCAGGAGGCCTATACTACCCTTCAAGGGGTACAAGAATCGTTAAAGACCCGGGCGGATGAAGCTACGGCTCGGGCCAACTCGAGAAAGAAGGCATTGCGGGGCCGAGGCGAGCGAGATCGGGCCGCAGGGTCAAGAGGATCTTAGGGATAAGGTTGCCGAGCCGAACGTCTTTGCCGTTGCCCGGCTAAGGAAATGGAAAGGCGTCTAGCCGATGTGCGCAGAGAGGCCGAAGAGGCTACTCATCGGCAAGTTGAGGAAGCTCGTACACAGGCCGTTGAAGCTTATAATGACTCTGAGGAGTATGCATTTATGTTAACCTGCGGCCACGCGACCAGCCTCAAAGAAATTCTTGATTCGGTTAAGGCCGGGCGGACTGTTGCTCAGCTTGAAGAAGATTTGGCCCTCCTGGAGGCTGATCTCGATGCTCTCCGCCCGAACTTTGCCGAGGCCCCCAATGTTCAGGGCTCACCTCCTCCGGACGCAGAAGAAGTTGCCTCCAGTGGTGCTGTTGAAATTCCGCCTCCGTCTTAGTCTTGGTGCTATTTGCCCCTTTTTCATTTATAAGCTTTTTCATGAATTCATAGGTAGATTACTTGGCTTCGTGCCTTAGAATGTAATGGGCTCCGGCCCCCCCTGTATAAATACTTTTGAAGTAGAAATGAACTTTTCTTTCTATCACCTGTGTATTTGTTTTAAGCTTCTTGTATATGCTTGGCTCTTCTCCTTTTTGTAAGATTGTTGCCTATCCTCTTTTTCCTTTTATATTCCCAAGTACGGGGCTCGGTTCCCAGTGCTTCTGAATAAGAGACTTTACCCGCTTCAGTTGACTCTCGTACTCGGTATATGAACCTGGTCTTTATTTTACGCTTGGTGTATAGACCAAGTCTTCATTTTTATGCTCAGTGTGTACATCGAGTCTTTGTTTTGTGCTCGGTGCGTGACCAAGTCTTTGTTTTGTGCTCGGTGCGTAACCAAGTCTTTGTTTTGTGCTTGGTGCGTAACCAAGTCTTTGTTTTGTGCTCGGTGCGTAACCAAGTCTTTGTTTTGTGCTCGGTGCGTAACCAAGTCTTTGTTTTGTGCTCGGTGCGTAACCAAGTCTTTGTTTTGTGCTCGGTGCGTAACCAAGTCTTTGTTTTTAAGGATAGATCCGCCTTGTGGGCGAGTTGCCCTTTATCGGATGCAAAGGACGTGCACCCGAGACAACTTGTAGGCATTCACTTCTTCACCGAGGCGATTTTTCTTGTCCCTCGGCATCGTAGCACGTAGCGAGGTGAGTAAGAATTTCGTCTCCCCTTTAGAGAGCTCACGAATATCGGATGAAAGGATAATTCCCTGAATCCTATCCGGATCGTGAACCGAGATCTTTATTGATAGTACGCTTTTGTATGCTACATTCCATGGATGCATAAATTTTTCTCCACTCAAATATTCTAGCCGGCACGCCCACCGTGATAAGACGTGGTCGACCAAATGGGCCCTCCTGTGTTGGCTTCAATGGGTTGGGTTCAACACCCGTTATCTTTTTAACACAAGATCACCGACCAAATCTCCGTTCCTTTACTTTCAATTGTAGTACCTCTCACTCCTTTGTTTATACATGGCGTTTTTCATCTCGCAGATCGCACCTTTTTTTTTGAGCGAGATCTAGCTCGGCTCGGAGCACGCACCTCATTCTTGTCTTGAGAAAAATTTGCAATTCAAGGTAGGGCTCCAATCTCATCGGAATCACCGCCTTCCATAAGCCAAAGAAAAAGGTGTTTCTCCGGTGGCCGCTCGATCGTCTTTCGTATGACCATAGTACCCGGGTAATTCCTCCTCGGCCAATTACCTTTAGACTCCTCCAATCTCGCCTTCAAGGTATACTTGAGTATTTTATTAACGGCCTCGGCTTGTCCATTCGACGGGGGATGGTATGGAGTTGAGAAGTGGTTTTTAATGTGGAAACCTTCACAAAATTTCGAAACCTCCTAGGTTATCGAATTGTTTCCCATTATCTCGTAACAATCGAATGCGGTATCCCGAATCTCACAGATAATGGACTTCCATACAAAACTCACAATCTTTTCCTCATCTATTTTCGCGAGGCTCCGCCGCCCATTTTGTGAAATAATCCACCGCCACAATGGCATACTTGACGCCCCTTTGCCGTGGGGAGTGGTCTGATAAGGTCCATTCCCCATTTGGCAAACGGCCATGGGCTAAATACGGAGGTAAGTTGCTCGAGGATGATATCTAACTGCGGCGCGAATCTTTGGCACCTCTCGCATCTTTTGACGAGATTGGTTGCATCCTTTCTTAGGGATGGCCATAGTATCCTTGCCGTATTAATTTCTAGGCTAATGTCCGCCCGGCGTGGTTTCCGCATATTCCTCGTGAACCTCTCGAAGTGCATAATCCGCATCTGTCTCGGAAAGGCACCGTAGGAGTGGAACAGAGTATCCTCGTTTGTATAGGACGCTGTCTACTAGTGTGAACCGAGCCGCTTGAGTTCGTAGTGTTCTGGCTTCAGCTTTGTTTTCAGTTGAACTCCTTTTTCTAAATCTCGAATGATCGGGGTCATCCAGTGCCGCTCGGCGGTTTCGATTGCATATATCTTCTTTGCGCCAAGTGACGGGCAGACATTGTGTGACAGTGACATCCGCAATGGCATCCGTCCCTGGGCTGGAACCGAGCCGAGCTAAGGCATCTGCCTGCATGTTCTCGGCTCGGGGCACATGTAAGACTTTTGTCTTAAAGTGTAACAATCTCTTCTTGACCAAGTCCAAATATTGTGCAATTTTTTGCTTTTTTTAAAAGCCGTACTCACCGTTGATTTGATGAACGACCACCGAGAATCACCGTGTGTACCAACAATTGTTTTAGGCCCATAGAAGCCGCCATATCTAGCCCGAGAGTGCCTCGTATTCGCCGTTGTTGTTCGCGGGGAACTAAAATCGCAGGCCGAGCAAGAGCATTTCGATTTGGATCGATTATCACGATTCGCCCCTGCTCGGCTGCGGTGGAGGAGCCATCAACGAACAACTTCCATTCTTGGTCTTCCATAACTTGTAATTATATGGAAGGTGTGAATTCAGCCACAAAGTCGGTTAAAGCTTGTCCCTTTATTGCCGTGTGCGCTTTGTATAGAATATCAAATTGACTAAGTTCCACGCCCACTTGATCATCCCACCGGAAGCGTCGGGTCGGTAATATCTCTGTTTCATGGGTAGTTCGTTAAAACTATAATCTTGTGCTCTAGAAAATACGGACGGAGTTTTCGTACGCGCAGTTGATTAATGAATAAGCCAACTTTTCCATTGGCGGATAGCGAGTTCGGCGTCATGTAGCGATCGGTGTAATAGATCGGATGTTGAATAGAACCATCTAGCCCGATTAACACCGAAAATGATGGCGTATTCGTATACCGCTAGGTACAAATACAAGTTCTCCCATTGGGTAGGTTTTTGCAATATAGGAATTGAAGAAAGGTGTTGTTTGAGGGATTCAAGCGCGACTGCGCTTGCTCGGTCCACTCCAAATTTTTGTTCTTTTTTATAATTTCGAAGAAAGGTTTACACTTGTCTGTGGATCGCGAAACAAATCGGTTAAGGGCGGCCAATCGACCTATTAGGCTTTGTACCCTTTTTACGGAGTTTGGGGGTTCTAGATCGATGATGGCTTTTATTTTGTCTGGGTTAGCTTCGATTCCCCTTTGGCTGACCATATACCCCAAATATTTACCCGAGCCGACCCCAAACGTACACTTTCTCGGGTTTAACATCATCTTGTACTCTCTCAAAACAAAGAAACATTTTATTAAGATCGTTTAGATGATCGGATATATACAATGATTTCACCAAAGATGTCATCTACGTAAACTTCCATAAGACGACCTATCATTTTCTCAAACATCTTATTTACTAACCTTTGGTAGGTCGCGCAAAGATTCTTCAACCCAAAGGGCATCATCTTATAACAAAATTCCACGAGCGAAAAAAAATGATGTATTTTCTTCATCATCCGGGTGCATTCGTATTTGGTTGTAACCGAGTAAGCATCCATGAAGCTCATTAACTCGTGTCCCGCCGTGGCATCTACCATATAGTCAATGTTTGGTAATGGATAAGCGTCCTTAGGGCATGCCTTATTCGGTCGGTGAAATCCACGCACGCGCCACCGCCATTGCTTTTCTTTACTAAAACAGATTGGCAACCCATCGGGGATAGAGGGCTTCTCGGATAAATTGATTATCTAGCAACTTGTTAACCTCGGCCTCGAAAGTCTTTTGTCTGTCGTGGGGAGTTTGCGCCTTTTCTCGATAATCAAGCGGAATGTTAGATCAATATTAAGGTGGTGGCATGCATGCTTAGGGTCAATTCCGGGCATGTCCGCGCATGAGTCCATGCGAAGACGCCAAGATTATTTCCCAAAACTCAATCACTCGGTTCGATATGGTTCTCGGGAGGTCATGACCAATACGTAATTGGCGCCCTCGCTTGGCCTTCCGACATTGATTGTATCAACTTTGTTCTCACTGTTCGTTCGCCCGTTTTCTTTTCTTGCTCCCTCTTCTTTTATCTCAGGGCAACTCCTCTTGATGGCCGCTCTTCTTGGCTCCGGCTCGCTTTTTCATTGTTGGTACATCTCTCGGCCCTATCCTCCTCCTTGTTCTTCCATCATCGGTTCCTTCCCGTGTCGACGACCGGATTATCCTCCGAACAATCACCACTTCCCGCTCGGGCTCCTCTTTTTGGCCGGGATCGCTTTGCGTGGTCCCACCGGTTTCTCCTCGTTCCATCACGTTAATCTCCACCGGTCGGAGTTTGAGAGAGCATTCTCGTGACTCCTTTGATTCCCTTATGTATGGCCTCGCCATCGGATGTTGGGAATTTTATACAAAAATGATATATTGAAACGACTTTTTTATATGATAAAGCAATGGCCTCCCAATGATAGCTTTGTACTCAAATCGGCGTTGATTATTTTAAATGTTGTCATGACGGTCCGTTTATGCGACCCTTGTCCCATTTGGATGGGCAAGTCAACTTCTTCGAGCGGGACTATTCTTCCTCCTCCAAACCCCGAGTTTGTCGTTGCATGGACGGATATAGCTATCGTCCACGCTCAATCTTCGAAAGGCTCGGACGTAAATGACCGATGAGTAGCTTCCGAGTCGATCAAAATTCTATGAACTGAATACCCAAAATCGGTGCGAGAATGACCAGGGGTCGAAATGAGGGTGGACCACCTGGTCGGCATCCACGTCCGAGAACACAAAGCCACCGGTGGGTTGGCCTTCCTTGATTTCCGCCACCTGAACTTGCCTTTCGGCGTGGGCGGCCTGTCTAACATCAGCCTTTCTTTTCCTGTTGGAGCGGCTATCTTCTGCTGTGTTAGTGTTGATTCGATTAACGCTTGACATCATGAGGATCTCCCTACCTTGGTTCTCGGCCGGTGGTGGCGGCAGGAGAGCTGGATTGGTTACGCGCTCCGGGTTGACACCTTGAGTCAGTGTCGGTGGGGGCGGTAGTTCATGAACGTATCTTTTGAGACCGCCTTGCCGAACAATACGCATAATTTCTCTGATTAGATCTCGACACTCATCGGTATCGTGACTCTTGATTTATGATAGGCACAATATCGACGTGAATCTAATTTTGTCGGCTCAACCTTCAAAGGTCGAGCCGGAGGTAACAAATTCAGGCCATGTACTTCATTCCATATGGCTGATGGAGTGTGGGTCAAAGTACTCCTCAACGCGGCAACTTCGCTCGTCTTCCCGGCGAGCCTTATATCCGTGGTCGGGTTTTCCGAGAATGGTCTAAATCCCGACCCCAACCCACCATCGATTCCTTCCTTCCGTCCTTTCTCACGCCCCACTTCCTGTGACTGGCGGTTACTTGCCATGGCTTCTTCCGCGCAAATATGGCGTTCGCGCGGACCAAAAATTCTTGGTGCGAGGTCGCCCGATTCATGGATGGAGTAGTTAAACCAAGTGTCGGGGCAAGGCCAGCCATGGTCGCAATTAGAATGGCGTCATCGACACCTTCCATCTCTCAAACTTGCTTATTGAACCGAGAGATATAGCTTTTTCGGGGCTCGTCCTTCCATTGTTTGATGTTGACGAGGAGTCCTTAGGTGCGGCTCGAACTTTGGAAGTCAAGAAATGCGTCGTAAAGGCGGAGGACAGATCCCCCATGCCCGAATGGACCCCTGTGGTAGGGTCCTAAACCAACGGTGGGCTCGGTCGCCCGATGTCAATGGGAAGGCCATGCGGAGGATGGCATCACTAGGATTATACGCCCATCCATGCTAAGTACTTGTGGACGTGAGTGGTCGGGTCGGTTTCCCATTGTAGAGACCGACCGACCGGGGATTTTCAACTTTGGCGGTAATGGGGTCGCCAGATACCATGCTAAGTACTTGGGGCGGCCTCCGAGACGCTGCGCCTTACGGACCGCCTTCCATTCATTTAAACGACGGCGGGCGGTGTATTTCTACATCCTGTTCTGCCATAGGCTAGGGCCTTGATCGATTGACCACTAAGCGCCTCCCGCTCATCCGGAAACAGAGTCGGGAACTTATCGATCGAGCCGGGCGAAAAATATCAACTCCCGGTCGCCGGCGAACACCGAGTGGGCATGGCGATGTCGTGTTGCTCGTAGTGACTCCGCAACAATACGACTTTGCCCTCCTCATCTTCTCGCGGCCGCCTTCTATCATGGACACGCGCTGCTTCATTACTACGAATCGCTTCTTGGGCTTCATTATGAGGAAGCCCGGGGACTTGAGGATTGATATTAACATTTAGTTGTGGATTGAGTGGGTTAGTATTTACAAGGAGTGGTGGAGGTGCTTGAGAATTTGTGGTAGCGAGAGTTTGTGATATGAGTTGGTTCATTTGTTTGTACAAAAGTTGGGTTAGCAATTAGGCGAGCGAAAGGAAATAAAGTAGTGCTCCCCGCGCTCGTCATGGGAGCATATTTTGACCATTAGTAGTCCGCCGGTTTGGTTGTTAGGGTGTTGTTCTTCACCAAACGAGCATTTCTCGATGTTGACTCATTTTGTCTATTACGAAAAGGATAAACGTTGAACTTTACCTGGTTTTCACTTAACTTGCTTTTGCCTGGAACTCTGACTGGACCAATACGGCCCCTTCCTCTAGCGCCAATTTGTTGACGTGCGTTTTGGTCAACAAGCAAAATATGTAATGGATTTAACACGTGGAAATATAAGTATGCGTAATACGCGTTTATTTATGGCTAATTCTGCCTTTTTAGCGTAATGCCGAGCTGGATTATTGGGGTCGGTCTTTCTTACAATCTCACGTTTACAGGTCCTCTTTTCTATATCTTTTTTCTTCTCTTTTTTCCTCTTAATTGAGGATTTTTATACCCCTTGAGTAAGTGGGTTTTCAATAGTCATCTTTGCACTAATCAGTCACTAATCATTAAAATAATTAGAAAAGGACACATGTCCCCTTCTAATCGTGCATGTCAACCAAGTCTTGCCACTTGGCGACTCCTCTTAATAACTTTCTGACACGTGGCGGTTTCTGATACCAATAAAGCGCTAAGAATGGGCAAGCATGGGCAAATGGTTATTTTTATGAATCATCGGCATGCATGCGTTTCCCGCCGAAATTTGGGCTCGGGGGTCGGGGCTCGACAGCCATGCTGTGGTTGGGCTCGGTGATGGCTCAAAAGCTACTCTAGAAAACCGTAGGCAAGTGCACCTATCGTTTTGTAGTATAGATTATTGAGTACCGAGTGTCATTCCCACGAGGATTGTAAGTACTAATAATTACCGTCTTTTTTGTTATTTAATCTAGCAATTTTCGTAGAGTTTTGTTTGTTTAATGAAAATGAAAAATAGAGAATTTTAAAATAATTGCAACTTACAAAAGATCAAATAAAAATAGATTGTAGAATTAAGAAATCAAGAGCTAGAAATGTGTTTGAATGTAAATCCTCTAGAATGTTTTTGTGATTTAACAAGATAAAAATACAACCATAATCCCTTAAGCAAAAAACCAACCTCTTTTAGTAAAATCTAATGTTTCATGGACCGTAGAAATTCCCGATTTAAGTTAAACCCTCTATCGAGCGAATAACTTCTAATCTCAAGTTGATTAATCTGAAATCTCTTTCTAGTTAAAACCCCAAGACAACATTATAACGATTTGTGAATTCCCATATTAGGTTTGACCCTAATCCGGAAAGATTTATGTCGTCCTATATCTAGGATTGCATGCAACTCTTTTCACTTATATAGGTTCTATTTCACCATGAATCTCTCGATTTCCCGATGAAAAATAAACTTCAAATCAATATTGCGCATATACCAATTTGAATGAATAAAGCATAATATAAGTGAATCACACAAAACATGAAGATTTTATTAAAAACATACAAGCCTTAATCACAAATTCATTCTAGAGTTTATTACATTCAAACACTAGAAATTTAGCTACACATGGCTTTGACAAAAGAGTATACTACACAAGAAGATATGAATAAAATGAACATGGTGTACTTAGCTCTTATTCAAGACCAATACAAGACTTCCTCCTTGGTTGATTGCAATGATGTTGAGCTCCAAGCCTTCTCCTCTATTGCTCTTCAACTTCCAACTCTACCTCTCTTTTATCCTCTCAATGTATTTTGCTTTGAAACTTAGAATATACAATGAATATACAATGAATCTCTATCAATGAATACTACATGAATTCTCCTTTCCAACTCAAACTGTTGGCTTTTATAGGCACCATCTTTGTGAAAGAACACATCAATAATGTTAACAAATGCTCCACTTCCATGGTTGTTGGTTGAATCATTGTGTGCACATTCATGGTTGAGTTGGTTGAATCATTGTGTCCACATGACAATTGAGGGAATAATAGAGCTTGGTGCATCAAAATGAGGTGTAAAAGTTGCTCAAAGGTTGTCAAAAAGCAAAAAGGGAAAGTCTCCATAATTTCCGACAAAGAAAAACCATCGGACGAAAAAGCACGCCCGTGCTTTAAAAGCACGGCAGCACCGCGTGTTTTTGGATTTTCCCAACACGGCCGTGCTTGAAAAGCACGGCTACCGTGTTTGGTACGCGTCGGGTCGAAAAATTGCTCGTTTTTTACTTCTAAAAAGCACGGCCGTGCTTAAAAACACACCCTGCCCGTGTTTGACTGAAAAGGCCCCGAAATGACGCGTTTAGCTTGGGATTTTGAGTGTTTTTGCATCCAGAAACCCCCGGGTATGTTTTGACATGAAACCATGGCCCAAAATTCACCAAAAGCGACTCCAAATCATCAATCTACACCAATAAAAGCACCTCGGAGTAATGTGAACTATGTACAATAAAAAATTTATGAAACTAACAATAAAATAACTCAAATCATACTTAAATATACACATAAAACATGCATAAAAAGACCCTTATCAAACCACCTCCAACTTTGAACTTTGCTTGTCCTCAAGCAAAACATTAAATCAAAAAAATGATTCAATAAATTAAAACACACAAGGATTTTTTTCAACACATTGAACACAAGCAATCAAGTTCTTAGCCTTCTCAACCCGAATTAACCATTCAAGAAAAAACACAATTTTGCAAAGCGATCGACTATCAAGAAAGATCGTAACATCGTGAGACATTATTCAAACTTGAAATCATCACTCCACAAATATTGATAGTTATGAATAACTTCAATTCAATAATGTCATGAAAATACAAGAATTCAATGGATCATTGTAGTTAGCCTACTAGTCATATAACCAAGCTTCTTTAACTTTTATTGGAATGAAAATTCAAGGAATATACATTCTCCCTTTCGATTTGTTTTTTTTTAGGTCCTTTCGAGGCATTCTTCCACTAGGTTTATATTTTGAATTTTCGTTCAAACACTCCTAGGGTGGTTTCCCATACTCATATTTGTGTCGCCGTTTTACGTAAAGACAAACATGGGGCTCATGAATGCTCCCGATTCTTAAGCAACAACAAATAGAGGAGTATAACCTCGATTGGATTCCTTTTTTTTCTTCTTTTTTTTTTGTTTGTTTTTTTTTTCACAAGCTTGGTATAACAACTAGTTAACCACCACTAAATCATGAATTCTCAAACGTTCATGACACTAAGCTTTGTCGTAGATGCCTTAACAAATCAAGTATTATGGAGTTGGAAATCTCGTCAAAATTTAGCGCACATCTACATCAATATATTCTAGACAATCAATTGCTTCACATTGAAAATATAAATCAAAAGTTAATTTTCGTAATTGGGCTAAGTTATTGACTAGCAAACACTCAATTTGTTAAAAAAAAAAAATTACCTCTTTGTCGACAACCTAAAAATAAAAGCAAGCACACACGACTAAGAATGTAATTGCATCCACCTCCAACTTTAAAGGTTCACATTGTCCTCAATGTGAAAGAAAGAGATGAACGAACACAAACAAAACACTCAAAAATCAACCACACTAGAAGAAAATAAAAGAGGTGGAAAAGAAAAATACGACCTTACTAGAAGAGTGAAATCGGTATTGAGCGACCATTGGGTTGTTTAGTACGAGACCTTCATCGGCATCTTCATACCTAATCAAGGATACACAACTCGAACACCGTGAAATCATCAAATATATATATATATATTGAGTTTTTTTGAATTTTTTTTTAAATAAAAACACGTAGGTGTTCTAGTACAAATTTTTTCGAAAAAATTTTTTTTTCAATTTTGTTTTTGAAAAACACGGCCGTGCTTGAAAAACACGGCCTGGGCGTGTTCAGTACGAATTTTTCCTACAAAACTTTGGATTTTTTGAACACGGCCAGGGTGTGTTTGCGAATGGGTGATGAACACGGCCGTGCTTTTTTTAAGCACGGCCAGACCGTGTTTTTTAATTTTTTTAATTTTTTTCAATCCCCAAGCAATAAAAAAAATTAAGTAAAAGAAAATACACACAAAATGCCGGGTTGCCTCCCGATTAGCGCTTCTTTAAAGTCGTATAGCTAGACCGTTTACCCAAATGTGGAGATTAGTCGGGTGGAGCTTTGGACTTATGAAAATCCCTTAGGTATTTAGTAGTATTACCTCCAACTTTATGCTTCAAAATGTGCTCTTTGAACTTTCCGGTCCCCTTTTCGGGCATAAGCTTCCAACATGGACTTTGAACAACACTTTTCTCCAAGAGATTTTTAGATGTCTCATCGTGCAACGAAATTGAATCGGCAAAAGAACAAGTAGTATCCTTTTCAATATCAACATGAATTTTAAAATTACTTGTTCATCCCTCACCCTCAAAGTTAATTTTCCCTCATGCACATCAATGATTGATTTTGCCGTAGCCAAGAAAACGCCAAGAATTAGAGGAACCTCAATATCATTATGCATGTCAAGAATAACAAAATCAACTGGGAATATGAATTTATCGATCTTGACTAACACATCATTAATAATACCTCTAGGATGTTTAATCGATTTATCGGCTAAGTGTATGTCCATCCTAGTAGGTTTCAGTTCACTTAATCCCATATGCTTGAATGTTTCATAAGACATTACATTGATACTAGCTCCTAAGTCAGCTAGTGCTCTATCAATAGGTAAACCATCAATTGTACAAGGGATAATAAAACTTCCTGGATCATTACATTTTTGTGGTAGATTATTGGAAGAACATTTATCATTCAATTGCACATTTGATAGTTCGTTAAGCTTATTTTCATTAGAAATGATGTCATTTAGATCCTTAGCATGCTTTGAAAGAGGTTGAACAAATGGAATATTAGTATGTAGTTGCTTGAATGACTCAAGGTACTTACCAAATTTGTCCTCCCTTCTATCTTCTTCTTGTTAGACTCCGTAAGGAATCTTGGGTTTGTATTCGGCGACCTCCTTTTTCATGAACGTTTCTTTGGGTATGTCATCCTCCACGTATTTCTCGCATGGGGGTATTGGCATAATCATGCTCATGTGGAAAACGATGGTAATTGCCTTTACGTGCTCCTTGGGTTTGGCTCGGTATTACCCGTAAACTACCTTGTGGCCTTTCGTAAATCATCTTCGCAATCGCCTATTTGGTTTTCCGGTTATGGATAGATGCCTCTTGATTTCTCAAGGATGTTTCCACCGCCCGAATCGGTATCTGTTGATTGCACAAACTTTGTTATAAGATCTTCCAAGTTAGGCTTACCTTGATTTGGTTTGAAATCCGGAGACATGTGTAGATCGGGATTGGGATTAGGTCGTGGTTGGCCTTGGTTTCCCCAACCAAAATTAGGATGTTGTCGCCACCCAAGATTATATGTGTTGTTGTAAGGATTACTTGGGTAATTTCTCGCTTGATTCCCAACGTAATTAGCTTTGTTCGGTGTGAGGTATTGTGTGTGGGCGATCCACGATGATTATGCAATCCTCCGCAAGTTTCACAAGATAAAACATGCGGTGGTGGTGGTTTAGGAGCGCTAGATCGTCGATCTTTTGGGTCAAAGCTTGACTTGTGCAAAGTGTAACCACCGCATCCGCATTATAAACACCCACCGCTTACGTTAGGTTTACCTCGCACGGATTGCCATTGATAGCCATTCATGGCCATCCCTTCTATGAGATCTTGGGCGGCTTCGGTGTTTTATTATTCAATGTTCCCCGCCGCATCAATCATTTGCCTCGTCGATGAGAGTAGCCCGTTGTAAAACGTTTGGACTTGCATCCAAATAGGGAGGCCATGATGTGGGCATTTTCGCAGAGAATTCTTTGAATCTCTCCCAAGTGTCGTACAAGGTCTCATCGTCCTCTTGAGTGAATGAAGAGATTTCATTCCTCAATCGTGCGGTTTTTAGCGGGTGGAAAATACTTCAAAAGAAACTTTTCCGCCATAATGCTCCATGTTGTGATTGTTCCCTTTGGTAAAGTGTTTAGCCATTGTTTAGCCCATCCCCAAGAGTAAATGGGAACAGCGTAACGGATGGCATCGTCGGAGACTCCATTTATTTTAAAGGTATCACAAATTTCGAGAAAATTCGCGATATGATTATTTGCATCTTCGTCTGGTAGGCCGTGGAATTGAACACATTGTTGCACCATTTGAATGACATTCGGTTTGATTTCGAAATTATTGGCTGCAACAGCGGGCCTTACGATACTAGATGACGTGCCGTCCATGGATGGTTTAGCATAGTCATACATAGTTCTTTGTTCATCCGCCGTGACGAAATTTTTACTTTCGTTAGTATCCTCTTCGTGGTCTCGTGTTAGTAATCTCCTCCGTGTTGCTACCGGCGGTGTCGCGCTTCCAAATTCGGCTACGAGTAGGCATACACTGTGGTAAACAAAGAGGATAAGTGTAAACCAAGACTTACAAAGATAGATAAAAAGAAAGATAATGGTAAAATAAAAAAGTAAAAAAAATGATTAAATTAACAAAAATAAAGCGTTCTTAATATTACAATCCCGAATCAACGGCGCCAAAACTTGATGGCTCAAAACCTACTCTAGAAAACCGTAGGCAAGTGCACCTATCATTTTGTAGTATAGATTATTGAGTACCGAGTGTCATTCCCACGAGGATTGTAAGTACTAATAATTACCGTCTTTTTGTTATTTAATCTAGCAATTTTCGTAGTTTTGTTTGTTTAATGAAAATGAAAAATAGAGAATTTTAAAATAATTGCAACTTACAAAAGATCAAATAAAAATAGATTGTAGAATTAAGAAATCAAGAGCTAGAAATGTGTTTGAATGTAAATCCTCTAGAATGTTTTTGTGATTTAACAAGATAAAAATACAACCATAATCCCTTAAGCAAAAACCAACATCTTTTAGTAAAATCTCATGTTTCATGGATCAGAGAAATTCCCGATTTAAGTTAAACCCTCTATCGAGCGCGAATAACTTCTAATCTCAAGTTGATTAACTCAAATCTCTTTCTAGTTAAAACCCCCAAGACAAAGATTATAACGATTTGTGAATTCCCATATTAGGTTTGACCCTAATCCAGAAGATTTATGTCGTCCTATATCTAGGATTGCATGCAACTCTTTTCACTTATATAGGTTCTATTTCACCATGAATCTCTCGATTTCCCGGATGAAAAATAAACTTCAAATCAATATTGCGCATATACCAATTTGAATGAATAAAGCATAATATAAGTGAATCACACAAAACATGAAGATTTTATTAAAAACATACAAGCCTTAATCACAAATTCATTCTAGAGTTCATTACATTCAAACACTAGAAATTTAGCTACACATGGCTTTGACAAAAGAGTATACTACACAATAAGATATGAATAAAATGAACATGGTGTACTTAGCTCTTATTCAAGACCAATACAAGACTTCCTCCGTGGTTGATTGCAATGATGTTGAGCTCCAAGCCTTCTCCTCTATTGCTCTTCAACTTCCAACTCTACCTCTCTTTTATCCTCTCAATGTATTTTGCTTTGAAACTTAGAATATACAATGAATATACAATGAATCTCTATCAATGAATACTACATGAATTCTCCTTTCCAACTCAAACTGTTGGCTTTTATAGTCACCATCTTTGTGAAAGAACACATCAATAATGTTAACAAATGCTCCACTCTCGAAATGACGCGTTTAGCTTGGGATTTTGAGTGTTTTTGCATCCGAAACCCCCGGTATGTTTTGACATGAAACCATGGCCCAAAATTCACCAAAAGCAGCTCCAAATCATCAATCTACACCAATAAAAGCACCTCGGAGTAATGTGAACTATGTACAATAAAAAATTTATGAAACTAACAATAAAATAACTCAAATCATACTTAAATATACACATAAAACATGCATAAAAAGACCCTTATCACTCGGTAGCGGGCGAGCCTAATTCATGACGTGTCACCGGGCACCATTACTGACGTCACCTGTAGACCCCCCCACTCGGATGTGTGCTGGGCTGATGGCGTGGATTAATTTCTTTCAGCTCGGCTCGGGCGTCATCAATCCACATGGCTAATTTAGTAGCCAAATGGCAAAAAATCTCCAAATTATTTGTCCATGTCAGTAATTTTCTCATGTTCTGACACAACGTCATCAATTGTGGTCAAAATTAGATTTGTTCGGCCAAAATCTGACCAAATCTGCACAATTTGAAAACATATTGGACTCAAACTAAATTTCGATTATATAGCGGACCAATTCTCAAAATAGGCCAATTTATTGGACTCAATTTCCTATTTTCCCATGGATAGTACTACCAGACAAATTCTGAAATTACAAGGGTTTCTTTCTTGCGTAACATGGCATGAAGATCATTTTGTACAAAAAAAAAAAAAAAAAAAATCTTGATATTTCCAAGCAAACCTCGTTTAGAGTTGAAACCAATTAAGAACTGTATAATTGTGTGATGTATCCCATGTATTCTTGGTTTTAACTATGGAGTAAATCGAAACAAGGTTTTTTGAAATGTAGTTTATCAATGTGTGTGGTGGGTTTTGACCTTTCACTAGAAGTCTAGAACCACAACGATTAGCAAGCTAGCTTGCAAAAACTTAAAAAAAAAAGTAATTATCAGTTTTAGCTTAAAAAAATATCAGTGTTTAGTTTTTGCAAATGCCAATTTTTACTTCTACTTCTAATTCAATAATCAAAATCTGAAAGTTGAGAGTGATATATTTCTGATTTTGGAAAGTGATTTTGGTAATTTTATAAATAAAACGAAATTTGCTTTTGATATTCTTATTCTCAAACTTGAAAAATATAATATTGGCCTACTAATTATTAGAAGAGTGTTTTTGTTTTTCAATACAAAAGCCTATTTTGTATTATATTTGGGGTTATTTTTCTGTTTGTGGCAAATGGTACAAATAATTTCAAAATTGAGGTGAAAATGGGATCATTCGAAAATTTAGGCGTAGGCACCCTTGGATTGGGCGCCGCGCAAAGAGCGCCACTACCAAGGGCGCCCACTGCATTTTAACTTTTTTTTTTTTTTTTTAAAAAAACGTGGCGGCGCCGGCCAAAGGGGCGCCCGCCAAACTCGACACTTTTCCGGGGCGCCGCCATTAGGAAGGCGCCCACCCCTCTATAAATGACGTCCCCCAATTTTTGAAATTTTCTTTTAAATATTAAATAAATACACAATTTTTGGATAACTATAATATGAAATATCACTGGATCAAAACCCGATTAAATAATAAAAACTACAACAAATATTTAAAAACCAACAAGAAATTACACATTAAAAAACTGGAATAAGAAACGCCATCCCCATTATTCGAATATATACGAATCAATTTGAATAATCGTACTTAAAATTCTAATATATATTTATTGTTGAGTTATTTAGAAATTATATGTTTGGAATAAGAGATATTTCTTAATAGGGAGTAAATGTGTTTTAAAGATTTTTTTTTTCAGATTTTATTTTTCATAGGGTTTATATTTGTCTTTTTAGGGTTTATTTTATTTATTGGGTTTATTTTTAATTGATTTGGGTTTTTAGGATTTTTAGTTTTTTTAGGGTTTATTTTTTATTTTTTGGGTTTATTTTTATTTTTCGGGTTTATTCTTCATGGTTCATGTTTTTAGGGTTTATTTTTGTTTCTTCATGGTTCATTATTATTTTTAAATTTATTTTCATGGTTCATGTTCTCAAGACGGAGCCCTTAGGAGGTCCGTCTCACGGATTTAGATCCGTGAGACCGTCTCACAAGAGACTTACTCTAACAAAATAAATAATTCTCTAAAATTTTGTACAACTTTTCATCTTCAAATAAGTTCACTAGAGTATTATTTAGAGGATTATTTACAAAATTTTAGAGGATTATTTATTTTGTTAAACTATTCTAGTAAATGAAATGTAGTCATTAGATCAAATAAATCCTAGACATTGATTAGAAAGTTATTTTAGTATAAATTAGGGCTAGTCACTTTGCACTCAGACAAAGTTGAAAAGAATCAAGAAAACACATTTACTCCCTACTAAGAAATATCTCTTATTCCAAACATATAATTTCTAAATAACCCAACAATAAAGATATATTAGAATTTTAAGTACGATTATTCGAATTGATTTGTATATATTCAAATAATGGGGATATCGTTTCTTATTCCAGTTTTTAATGTGTGATTTCTTGTTTGTTTTTAAATATTTGTTGTAGTTTTTATTATTTAATCGGGTTTTGATCCATTGATATTTCATATTATAGTTATCCAAAAATTGTGTATTTATTTAATATTTAAAAGAAAATTTCAAAAATGGGGGCGTCATTTATAGAGGGTGGGCGCCTTCCTAATGGCGCCCAGTGCGGTGTGTTAGGTTTGGCGGCGCCCCTTTGACCTGCCCGCCATAGTTTTTTTTTAAAAAAGTTAAAGTGTGCAAAGAAAGCGCCGCCATAGTTTTTTTCAGGGGCCGTCCTGACGGTCAAAAACCGCCGACGGGATTCAACCCAAATTCAAATAAATCAATATTAACCGCATGCAATAACCCGCTAATTCCGCATGTCATTCACATCGTCCTAATGCCTCCTATAGGCATGGGCCTTGGGGGTGGGCCCCACTGCTTTCAATTTGAGATTGTGCTGGTTGTTGCATTAATTATGTGACTTATTTTTGCAAGTTTTACCCATTTATGTGGGTGGTTATTTAATCTTGTTCATTTTATATATAATTTAGATAAAATAATTTAGTTTAGGCCATCTCAATGTATTTCTAAACACACACATTTTAAAAATTTTCACTAAGATCCACGAAAATACAAGTATTATTTTTTTTTTTTTCGAAAAATTATTGTAGTTTTCAAAAACGTATTAGTCGTCCTTATAAAACATATTAGCAGTTCTTCTTAAATGTATTAGTAGTTCCCTGAAGAATATTTTAGTATTTCTCATGAATATACTCTCAAAATGTATTAGCAGTCCCTCAAAAAAGTATTAGCAGTTCCTCGAAAAAGTATTAGTAGTTCCGTGGAGAGTATTTTAGCCCTGAATATAATTAAATTTTTCTCCCGAAATGTATTAACAGTCCTTCTGAAAAGTATTAGTCGTTCTTCTAAAATGTATTAGCAGTTCTTTTGAAATGTATTAGTAGTTCTCTGAAGAGTATTTTAGTATTTAGCTTGAATATACTCCCGAAATGTATTAGCACTCCCTCAAAAAAGTATTAGTTGTTCCTCAAAAAAGTATTAGTAGTTCTCTGGAGAGTATTTTAGTAATTTCCCTGAATATAATTTAATTTTTCTCCTGAAATGTATTAACAATCCTTCTGAAAAGTATTACCAGTTCTTCTGAAATGTATTAGTAGTTCCGTGAAGAGTATTTTAGTATTTCTCATGAATATACTCCCGAAATGTATTAGTAGTCTTTCAAAAAAGTATTAGTAGTTCCTCGAAAAAGTATTAGTAGTTCACTGGAGAGTATTTTAGTAGTTTCCCTAAAAATAATTAAATTTTTCTCCCGAAATGTATTAACAGTCATTCTAAAAAGTATTAGTCGTCCTTTTAAAAAGTATTAGCAGTTCTTTTGAAATGTATTAGTAGTTCGTTGAAATGTATTAGTACCTCAGGGGTAGTTTTTGTAATTATCCTAAATATTTATGGTTTCTGATCATCATCAATTGAGTCCAATTATCCCAACTTAGCGTGAAGTTTTTACCCATCATTCCTTTTGGCTGCGTAAACGATTCATCTTTCATATTCAACTTCGAATTTTCCCCCTCGTTTAGCACAAAGAGAATCAAGGAAGAAGAATGGGGTTGCTCTCCAATTATCTCGAACTTTCTGTTTCTAATTGCTTGTTTCGGCTGAATCGTATATAGTCTAAATATGTTTTTTTTTGTGTGTTTTCCATTCATGTGCTGTTGCGAATAAAAATGTGCAAAATCGAAAGGAGCAGTCTCAAACCAGGGGATCACATCTATTCATGGCGCACAGCGTATATTTATGCTCATCACAGTTAGTTTTTGCTGAACTTATGTAATTTTTAATGCTCTTTTAAAGATTCGGGTCGGGTTTGGGGGATCCGTCTAACGAACTTAGATCCGTTAGACCATCTGATAGGAGACTAGCTCGCTTGTGGGATATTTTTCACCCATTCCACTTTTCGGACAAAAAATTTGCATGGACATGTGATTGCTTGTGAAAATTTTCAAAAAATACACTATCTACTTTTCTCATTTTTCATATCACAAATATACTATTTACTCTCTCTTATTTTTCAAATCACCAATCAAATCTAATCACTATTATACTAAAAAAACTATCACATCAACTATCATCATTACATTTTCATCTTATATCCAATCACACTCTTAAAATCTATTCTCATTTTTTAAAATAATTTTTTCACACTATTTTTTCTAAAAGTAAAACTAAGCGGAACAAAAGGCCAAACAATCACTCCCTAAATCGCTTGGTTTGAACTAGAGAAGTAGACGTCTCGTTTAGCTTAATTGTTAAATGCGGGCCATTTATTTTAATTTATGTTTTTGTCATGCATACCAATTTATGATACACGTCTAGTACTGTCTGTGTTTCACAAAGTTTATTTTATTTAAAAATTATTTTATACGCTTTTATGATTAATTAATGTGACACTATAAAAGATAAAAAAAAAAAAAAAATTTGAGCCGAGTATACGACTAGTTTCCAATTAACTATAACGCTGGAAATGTTTCCTTTGTTTCATTTTTTTTATTAAAGTTCGGACTTGTCATTGGAGGTATTTGAATTCGGGTCTCGATATTATGAGTAATACTCATAACTACTGAGCTAACCCCAGTTGTTATTTCCACAATGTTGATTTGAAACTTTCTTTTAGGTTTCAGTTTTCGTCATTGTTGGGGACAAATTCGACTTTTCCTAATTATTATTATTTTATTTATTTTGAACATTATTTAATTTCAAAATTACTTAATTAATTATTCAATATTATTAATTACTATTGGATCACATATATTTTTATTCGGCCCACGCGGAGCAATATTGGCCCGTGCGGCCACTTCATTCTATAAGGCCACTGCGACCCATCAACCCATATATAAAAAGGTTCTTGCTCATTGTTTGTAGAGGAAAACACATTATTAAACCCCCCAAACTATGTATATATCATACACTACAAGAAAAATTCAAATTAACAACACTAAAACGACAACAATTTTTCGCTAAAATAGTTGTCATTTGAAGCATTAACAATAATTTTTTAGAAATTTGTTGTCTGTTAACATTTTTATTTGTCAAAAGACAACTTATTTCTACATATATTGTCTAAGGACGTCAACCACAACAGCTTATTTGGGCCAAAGACAACAGTTTAAAAAGAAAACATTTACAACATATTTAGAAAAACTAATAACAATAGTTAATAGTTGTATTAGAAAGTTAATTTTAATTATTCAAAATAAAAAATTTAATTCTAATTGCTAAAAAAAGTTAATTTTAATAAATTAAATTTAAAAATAAATAACAATATCAGAAAGAAACCAAACATCTCTTAGTAAAAAAAAAAAAAACCCTAAAGTGCTTGCTTATGAAAGTTATTTTCATACTCTCAAAAATTATTTTCATTTTTTCAAAATAAAATTTTCACACTATTTTCTCATAAAGTAAAAAAGAGAGGAACAAAAGGTCAAGCGATCACTCAAACTCGGACAAATTAGTGTTCACTTACATGTTTTTCCACAAGAGCTCATAGACAGGTGCCCGCGCAGGGGGGGGCAAATCGTCGATTTTACACTACAATCGGCTAATTTGGCCCAGCCTTTTTTGTGCGCTTGGCCCTTAATCACTTGGCCCATTTTTTACTAAGCCCATATGGGCCTCCCATTAATAAAGTGAAGAAAACTTAATTATCTTTCCTATGTGGGATATGAGAGTTCTTTAGAAACACTCCCAACACTTATTTTCCAACAGTTTCATCATATCACTCTGGACAAATTAGTGGTTGAAGTAGTTTCGTGAGATGGTATCTATCTATTAGATGAGCAGTGAAAGAGCTCTTGATATTTTTTTTTTTTAAAAAAAATTGCACAAATGCTGGAAACTTAAGTTAACCTTGCCTAAACAAAAATTTGATATTCAAATCCACTATATGAATTCTTGAAGACTAAAGTCTCTGTCTGCAATTCAGGTTTCAAGATGGTCATATATGTTTTGAGTTTTATTCGTACCTGACGTAACCATATGGATTACCTTGCCCACATAAATGTTCTGAACTTAGCTAGTTCTCTTTCAGCAATATTTGAACTGCAAATTCAGAGTGTTTTTTCCCTAAGTAATGTTATTCTTGAGCCTTTTTCTTGTTTCGCTGCTTTGATTAAGTATTATATTGCAATAAAAAATTCCACTGTAACTTTTAACAATTAATATTGTCTCTCAAATCCAATTATTGACTTGAATTGCTTGTTAATAAACTGAAGTTTTGTATGTTCTTCACTAGGCTATGCCCAGCTTAGCTAAGACATTATTGAGTGGGACTTGGTGCAAATGGGGAAAGTCGACATTATTGAGTAATTTTTAATTTCTCACTGATTATTTTCTGAGAGTTTTGTGGCATTTATAAGTATGAAAATTACAGAGAGGTTGTAGGGCTGCATGATACGAGTCGTTTTGGAATAGTGTATCGTCGAAGGGAGAAGTCGGACGTGGCACGTGCGCGAGAGGACGAGCAAAGAAGGCGGGCTGAATCTGAAGTTGTTGCGAGCTGTGCGGGATTACGAGTCTTAGTCTTAGTTATTTAATTATGAGTTATAGTCCTAGTTGAATTATAATTAATTATTTCTATTTCTATTATTTCAATATTTCGATTATATCAGTAATTTAGTTGTTATTGAATTGGGCTTGTGGCCCGTAGGGATTATGAGTATTTAAGTAAAACAAAACAAGAGCGTAAGTAGGGATTATCTTTTGGACAAAGTATTTTGCGGCTATCGGTTGGGCGGTATTTTCCCGAGTTTATTTCAGAGTTTTGTTTCGTTTTACTGTGCATATTCTCGTTAATTGCTTTCTCCATTAATTTCTGGGTTGTTTACCCTTGACTCTATCAAATTGGTCCGACCTCTATTCATGCCAGCAACTCGCATGGATTTCCGTGTCGATATGATAGAGAAGGGTGTGGAGGACTTGTGGGCGGAATTTGCAAAATTCGATTTAAGTCATGTCCGGTTGGACCACATCGATTAGATGTTGGAGACTCTGATGCGTGATAGAGGGACGCCGACGGTGGCTGGTGGCGAGTCCGGATCATCCGTCTCCGCCGCCAGGCCTGTCCCCTTGCCCACAGCAGTCTCGGAATCTCATATCGCTGGTCGCCGCTTGGAGATTCCCTCCTTTCGGGGTGAGGATCCGGTCTCCTGGTTATCTCGAGCCGAGCAATATTTTCGTGTCCATCACATTGGAGAATCCTCCAAGATTGAACTTGCCCTGAAGGCCATGGACGACGCGACACTCCACTGGATGCATTGGGTGCTTGGCCGCCTACCCTCACTTACCTGGAAACAATTTTCGGCGGAGCTCCTTCGTCGTCATGGGGATAACCCCAACGCCAACCCTTTCGAACTCCTCGCAGCAACGGCACAAACTGGGACTGTTGACGAATATGTCGATCTCTTTATCTCGTGGGTGACGCGACGCCCACGCCTGTCCGATTCCCACAGTTTGGGCTATTTCAATGGCCTTCGCGAGACATACAGTCCGCATCCGGCCAAAAGATGCGGCGGATTTATTTGGCATCAACCATCTCGCCCGCAAAATCGAGCGCTAACTTTAGGCCACACGCGGCCTCGTTTTGGTGGCACCTCTATGCGTCCCCGTCATCTACTCTTGGTCCGGCGCGCCGAGATTTTGCATGGGGTCGTCGGCCAAGCAATCGGGCTGCCAAGCCATGGGGTTGCCCCCTTCGTATAGAATGTTTCTCGCCGACTTCCTCTTTTGAGGGGTCCTGCCCTGACGAACTCCGTGGCATCCTCCGGCTCCTCCGTGGCACGCCAATTATCCCACGCCGATTATCTCGATTTGCACGCTAAAGGGTTGTGTTTTAAATGTCGTGAGCCGTATCATCCATTGCATAATTGCTCGGGAAATCCTTGCGTGTCTTGATTGTGGCGAGGGCGAGAGGATGGTCCTCCATGAAGCGGTGACCCATTGCCACCGACAGATGTGGATATCACGATTTCCGAACCTGGGTTGCAACAGGTTAAGATTCTGATTGATAGCGGTGCCAGTCATTGCTTTATTTACGACTCCGTTGTCCAACGTCTTGGCCTACCGATTGATACTTCCAACCCCATGCACGTCGTTGGGATCAAGTAACACAAGGAAATATTGGGGAGTTGCACAAATATCAACATCGTAGTGGGACCCACTACCTTCCAGGTGACTTGTTTTGTGTTTCCGCTCGGCGGTGTGGATGTGATATTGGTGATATTGTGGCTCGTGACTTTGGGTGAAGTCAAAGCCAACTGGGCAATGATGAACATGGACTTTTGGGCCGACGGACAGCATGTATCCCTCTGCGGTGACCAGTCCCTGGTCCGTCGCGAAATTTTGGTCAGCGGTATTCATAAATTGCAAGACATAGAACATCTTTGGTCTTATGGGCAGCGACGTTGAGTCCCGAGACGCAACAGAGGAGAGCCACTCACAACTTCGTGCCTCTTGGAGGAATTTCCAATGGTCTTCCAGGCCCAATCGGTCTTCCCCGAGTCGCCTCTCGGACCATCGCATTCCACTCCGTCGGATGCGGAGCCCGTGTCTCAGTGCGATCTTACCGCTATGCCAAGTTCAAAAAGACGAGATGGAACGACTAGTTGCGGAGATGTTAGCTGCAGGGATTATTCAAATTCCAGTTGTAGCCCGTATTCTAGTCCGTTGTTAGTCCGCAAGAAAGATGGGAGTTGGCGATTTTGTGTGGATTATCGAGAATTAAACAAACAAACGGTGCCCGACAAATATTCGATCCCTGTACTGGATGAACTTCATGGTGCCACATGGTTTAGTAACTGGATTTACATGCCAGATATCACCAAATTCGTATCGTACCAGAGGATATTTCGAAAACAGCCTTCCGAACCCACTCGGCCACTACGAATTTTCAGTGATGCCTTTCGGCCTCACGAATGCACCCGCTACCTTTCAGGTTACTATGAACGACTTATTTCGGCCGTATCTTCGCAAGTTCGTGTTAGTATTCTTTGACGATATTTTGATTTACAGCGCTAACTGGGAGGATCACTTAGCTCACTTGCGGATAGTATTACAGCTCCTCGGCGACAACTCATTCGTGGTTAATAAAAAAAATGTTCGTGGGGACAAAGAGAAGTGGAGTATTTGGGACACATAGTTGCGCGCGAGGGTGTTTGCATGGACCCGACAAAGATTTCAGCCATCCCCCAATGGCCAATTCCAACAACCACGCGGGGTGCAGGGGATTTTCGAGATTGATGGGCTACTACCGCCGTTTCATCAGGGAGTATGGGAAAATTGCAAAGCCCCTCACCAAATTACTCAAGAAAGACATGCCCAAACGTATTCAGTGGACACACGAGTCACAACAGGCTTTCCAAGCCCTACTACAGGCTGTCATGTCGGCTCCCGTGCTGGCGACACCGAATTTTTCCCAACTATATGTGATTGAATGTGACGCATCTGGCCGGGGCTTGGGAGCGGTGCTAATGCAATCTGGGCGGCTAACTGCGTTCTTTAGCAAGGCCCTATCAGATCAAAATCTAGCCAAATCAGCATATGAGAAAGAGCTGATGGCATTGGTGTTAGCGGTGCAACATTGGCGACCATATTTGGTGGGCCGACGGTTCGTGGTCCGTTCTGATCAGCGTAGTCTTCGCTATCTATTGCGCCAACATATAGCAATGCCGCCACAACAAAATTGGGTGGCAAAGTTGCTTGGGTATGATTTCGATATCGAGTATAAATCGGGAGCAATGAACGTCGCATCGGATGCACTATCACGTAGGAGGGAAGATAGCGAGTTGTCGACATTTTCACTACCGGAATGGGCTGATTGGGGGGACTGCGTGCCGACGTGCGTAAGGATGATCACCTGGGTGCAATGTGCGCGAGTTGGAGGTTTATTTTACAAGGGTCGTGTGGCGGTACCTCGACAGTCACCATGGACAACAAGATTTTTAGAGGAATTTCATTCGGCGCCACGGGGCCATTCGGGAGCATTTCGAACTTACATTGCCTCTAGCGGCAAACCTATATTAGCCGGGTATGATGCGACATTTACCCAATTTGTTGCAAAGATGTTTGGTGTGCCAATGAACAAGTACGATACATGCTCGCCGCCGGGCTCCTCCAACCACCGCCAATTCCGACACAAGTTTGGGAGGATATTACCATGGATTTTATCACGGGATTGCCGCGCTCATTCCATGTCGATTGTGTGTTAGTGGTGGTGGACCGTCTTTCCAAATACGCACACTTTTTGGGGCTCAAACACCCTTCACGGCTAAACAGTGTCGCCGCGACAGACAGAGGTCATGAATCGCGCTTGGAAACCTATTTACGTTGTTTTGCATCCGAATGTACCAAAGAAGTGGAGCGTATGGTTGCCATGGGCCGAGTACTATTTTAATACGGGTTTCGATCCGCGATGGGTCGCACCCCTTTGAGGTTGTGTATGGGCGACCGCCAACTATACGACAATTTTTACCGGGGAATCCTAGTGAAAGCAAGAGTCGATGAACTCTTGGAAAGAAATGAGATGATGGGTCTTTTACGCTGTCATTTGGAGTGTGCCTGTGTTCGAATGAAGCGGCAAAATAAGCATCATCGCGACGTTCGATTTGCCGTGGCGACATGGTTTTCTTGAAACTACGGCCGCGTCGCCAAGGCACTGGGTTCGGAGGGTGAATGCCAAGTTAGCTAGCAGGTATTACGGGCCATTCAAGGTTGTGGGTAAGGTTGGGGCCATGGCGTACCGAGTGAAGTTGCCACCTTCTTCGCGAATCCATCCTGTTTCATATCTCCCAGTTGAAGGCTGTGCTCGGCGATCATGGCATCACGACTGAACTACCATCGGAATTGAGTGTGGAGGAACCTTCGTTCGAGCCGGAAAAATTGTGGAATCACGCAAGGTGCAGCTTGAGGGAGAGACAGTCCCGCAGGTCTTGGTCAAATGGCTGGGCAATGACATGGAAGAGGCGAGGTGGGTGGATGTGTCAGATTTTAAGAGGCAGTTTCCTCAGTTTCGCCTTGAGGACAAGGCTGTTCCGCAGGGGCGAGAGTTTATACGAATTATTTTGGAATAGTGTATCATCGAAGGGAGAAGTCGGACATGGCACAAAGCGCAGGAGACGAGCAAAGAAGCGGGCCGAATCAAGTCATGCGTAGTCGTATGGGGATTATAGAGTCTTAGTCTTAGTTATTTAATTATGAGTTATAGTCCTAGTTGGATTGCAATTAATTATTCCTATTTCTATTATTTCAGTTATTTCAGTAATTTAGTTGTTATTGAATTGGGCTTGTGGCCCGTAGGGATTATGAGTATTTAAGTAAAACAGTAAGCGTAAGTAGGGATTATCATTTGGACAAAGTATTTTGCGGCTATCAACTGGGCGGGTATTTTCCCGAGTTTATTTCAGAGTTCTGTTTCGTGTTACTGTGCATATTCTCGTTAATTGCTATCTCGATTAATTTCTGGGTTGTTTGCCCTTGACTCTATCACTGCACAAGTCATTTTCTTGACAAAAGAGTGGTTATCATGTGCTTTGCCATCATCCTTTTCAGCCATAAATGGAATTGGAGGAAAATTCTGTAACTCTTTAATTTGGATATTTACTCAGTTTGCTAACTGATGAACCTGAATGTGATGTACTTTAAGAGCCCCATACCTATTAATCGGACATAATACTGTTAGATAAATATTTTTATCATGATTTTGATGATTTTGTTTTTACACCAAAATAAAATTTTTAAATGTTGTCCAAATACTCCCGATCGATCTAAAATGTTTTTTTACTAATTTTTTGGAGTATTTCTTGAAGTTTATTTTTTTGACTAAAATCGGACAACTCCTCTATTTTGAGGTCAACCGGTTGCCCTAGAGGGCATCCCGTACCTGAACGCGTTTTAAACTTGTAAACAAAGAACATGTTGAAGGTGGTCAACCGGTGTGTCAACCCGTGTGGTCGACCGATCGACCAAGTCCTGCAGTGCTCAGTTTTACGTCAGAACTCTCTGTATTATTTTTTGTAAGAGCTCAACCGGTCCAAGAGGGTTCGATCGGTCGGACTGCAGTCCGACCGATCGCCCTGTGTGTTTTTGTGCGATATTTTTCAAACGTCTATTTCTACGCGACCAGTCGCCCTATTGCTTTGACAACAAATTCTAACCGTTGTGCAGTAGACAACTTTTCCTTAATTTGTGGGATTGATTTCTAACACCTATATTCTTGATTTTAATTGTATTTTTCTATAGATTTTTAATCCCCAAGAGGAGCCTATCCATGATCAATCATCTCCTATAAATAGATGAATAATTGAAGCAACACAACAAGAGAGAAAACTACAACACAACAAGATACATTCAAGCAAACACTTTTGTTCTTCTATTTCAATATTCTTGTTGTAATAGCCTAAGGTCTTACACTTTCACATCTTGAGGTCTAGGCTTAATTCTTGATTACACTTGCACTCAAAATTGTATTGTTTATTATAGAGTTGTAATCTTGAATTTTTGTGGTCATCATTCAACACAAGATATCCTTGTGAGTGTTCTTGTGGTAAGAACACACTTGGGTGATCTAGGTGTTAGGTGCAAGAAGATTGTGGTAATCTTCTTATTGAAGAGCATGGTGCTCTTTGAGATGTTTAACAATTTGGTGTTCTTCAAGGTTGAAGATTGTGGTGATCTTCACAAGGTGCCGTTGAAGGAAGATTGTGGTAATCTTCTAGGGAGATTGTGGTAATCTCCAAGGTGGTGTTGAAGAAGAGTGTGGTGCTCTTCAAGGTGATGTTGTAAGGTATTGTTGTATTAATTATGGTATTTAATAAAATCTTTTTTCTTTTTGAAATCCATCCCGGAGATACTGGGGTGGTAGAGGATTAGGCCCTAGGTGGGTTGAACCTCTATAAATCGACACGTGTTATTTACTTCCCGCACCTTCATTCTTGTCTTGGCTTGTTTGATTCGAAAAAGAGGGCATAATCGAGAAAATGGAGATAATCTATTCACCCCCTCTCTAGACTATCGTAGTGCTTGGACTTACAAGTGGTATCGAGCCAAACTCTTTGGCAAGCTCGTTCCACATTGCGAGTAAAGAGGAAAGAAAAAAATTATACATTTTGGAGTCTACGAATGAAGTCTACCTTACCCGCGCCTCCACCAACAAGCCACCACTATTCGATTCCAAAAATTATACATTTTGGAAAGAAAGAATGGAATGATACCTACAAAGTTGCGGGTTTGATATTTGGAACATGGTCATAAACGGAGAATCCATCCCGATGAAAGACGGACTACTCACCTCCAAAGCTCTCAAGGAGCTCAATGATGAAGACAAGGAAATTCTCTCCTTAAATGGTAAAGCTCTAAATATTCTTCATTGTTCGCTTACATTTTCGGAATACGGTCATATTCGAGGAATACGATCGGCACATGAAGCATGGGAAAAATTAGGAGCTATCTATGAAGTATATGCAAATGAAAGGAGCAACTCAAAAGTATCTACTTCTCAATTGGATAAAACATCAAATCCAACAACATGTGATAAGCCTCTTACAACTTCCAATAATGAAGAAGTCGAGCAATGTCTTATGGGCTTCGTAGAAGAAAACGAGGTATGCTCTAAACCTTCTACTTTTTATGATAATGAATTACAAAATAATTATAGTGATTTGCAAAATGATTTTGATGAGCTTCAAAATGAATTCCAAAGCTTGCTTGTTAAATACAAAAATTTGAAAAATGAATTCAATGTTTTGAAAAATGATAAGGATAGTTTATTTACCTCCTATGAATCACTATCATGTGCTCACACCACCACACTTGATAAGGTTAGAGTCCTTGAAAAAAGAAAATAGTACTCTTGTTGAGGATATTAATTGCATGAAAAATTATTTATCAAAATTCAACTTGAGTATCGATAAAATGACCAAAATTGTTGATGTTCATAGTTTTGATAATTTGAAACTTGGACTTGATTATAAGCCTAATGTTATTGATGATAAGAAAAAAAATCAAGTCTCTAAGCATGTTGGTCATTATGCTCCTAAAATTATTACTTGCTTTTATTGTGGTAAAAAGGGTCATACGGTAAATACTTGTCGGGCTAGAAATAGCTCTAATTATTGTTGGAGACCTAAAAGTCTCAAAGCTAATCCCAAAGGACCCAAACGCTTGAGGGTACCACAAAAAAATATCATATTAGGTACCCGGCGTAATAACAATCAAAGAAAATTCATACCGCCAAGAAGACATCAAATGACCGTGTCATTTGATCAAAGGAGAAGACAACATCTTAAATTTCTAAGAGGAATACATTATCAACCAAGGGAAAGCCATAATCCTTGGAAATGCAGCAATTGGAGAAGCTATCATCAACAAGATGATTTTCAAATAGGAAGATATCATCAACAATAGGAAAGACACAACCCATGGAAATGGCGTAATTGGTAAACCGTATCTCCCTATTTAAATATCATTTTATTTCGTTATTATGCATATTTTTATTTGTGCCTTAATTGTCCAAATAAGTTTTCAAATATTATTTTAAAATTAAGGTCTTCAATAAATATTTGCGTTTTGAAAAGAAGACCTTGCATGATGTTTGTAAAATAACTTTTGTGCATTTACTTAGACTAAAGTGTTTTATTATCTCTCATGAATTTATATAGCATAAGCATACTTGTGACATCTCTTATTGATTTAGTCTACACTTTTACCATTATGTTTTGTGTAAGAATTGTTTAAGAATTGTGTAGGACATATACCTTCATAAATGACCATCTACGTCAAGAGTGACACAAACCATCGAGGATTGTTTTTGGTATTTCGGAACAAGCTTGATGACCAAGGCAAGATTGTTCGAAACAAGGCAAGGTTAGTAGCTCAAGGATATTTCATGCAAGGTGAATTTTGATGAGCATGATGGGAAAGCAAAATTTATTCCTTGGACTTCGAATTAATCAATGCCAAGAAGACACTTATATTTCACAATCAAAGTATATAAAAGAACTTTTGAAGAAGTTCGACATTGAAGAAGGAAGGACCATCACTACTCCTATGACAACCAACATCAAGTTAGATAAAGATGCTAAAGGCATATTGGTTGGCAAACAAATTCGAGGTATATTTATCTACGTTTATTACTCCTTAGACTCGATATTTTTTATGCCTTATGTATATATGCTCGACTTCAAAACTATCCCAACGAATCTCATTAAAGTGCCGTTAAAAGAAATTTTCAAATATTTGAAAGGCACTTCTTCTTTTGACTTGTCTATCCAAAGTCTTAAAACGTTCACACTTTTCGGGATAACAAGTCCGGTGATAATAATTTCTTAAAATATGGTTCGTTATAATTGAACTAAACATATTGAGATTCGATAACTTTTTCTAAGGGATTGTGTTTCTAAAAAAAAATTGAGACGTGTTTAATTCCGTCTCAAGGATAACTCGCGGACATTTGTTTTTAATCATTAACCGCCGAGTCTTTTACCTCATTTTTGTGTTGGGCATGATGATTGTTGTTGGATGATATTTGTAAAATTACTTTTGGTGATGAAAAATTTGGCTTGGTTATTTTTACAAGGGCTATATACATCTTCTTTATTATTTGGCGCCCGCCAAGTGTTCGATAAAATGATTCAATGAAAAATTCATCATCTACATGATTCTCTCGATTTCTAAAGTCTTATATATTTATAGAGATCATGTTTTGCAAATCAAATAAGCTTTTACGAGCTTTTACAAGTCATATGATCAACTCTTCCCTTAGCTTTTGGAATTATAATCTTAATGATCAATAGCTCGATAAATCGGTTAAATTGCGCACTTCGATATGGATATATGATGTTTTTATCGTGCTAACATTTTTTTTGATGATTCCAAAGGGGGAGAAATAGGATATAAGCTCTTTAGCTCAAAAAAGCTAAAATAAGCTCGCAAAAGAAGCTATAAGTTGTCGCTATTTAAAAGCCAAAAGTTGTGTATCATACTTAGTCCATTTGTTGTATTGTGGACTCATTTGCATGTCTAATGACGTTTTGTTGACAGGGGGAGCTTATAAGCTCTTGATACTTAAGCTCAATACGTAAAATCTGAGCTTTTAGCTTTTGGTTTACGTCGAAACTCTCGTATTGTTTTTTGTAAGAGCTCAACCGGTCCAAGAGGGTTCGACCGGTCGGATCGCATGTTGACCGGTCGCCTATGTGTTTTTGTGCGATATTTTTCAAACGCCTATTTCTACGCGACCGGTCGCCTCTATTTCTTTGACAAGAATTTTAATCACAGTTGTGCAAAATGTATAACTTTTCCTTTATTTGTGGGATTGATTTCTAACATCTATATTCTTGATTTTAATTATATTTTTCTGTAGATTTTCAATCCCCAAGAGGAGCCTATCCATGATCAATCATTTCCTATAAATAGATGAAGAATTGATACAACACAACAAGAGAGAAAACTACAACAACAAGATACATTCAAGCAAACACTTATGTTCTTCTATTTCAATATTCTTGTTGTATAGCCTAAGGTCTTACACTTTCACATCTTGAGGTCTAGGCTTTTATTCTTGATTACACTTGCACTCAAAATATTATTGTTCATTATAGAGTTGTAATCTTGAATTTTTATGGTCATCATTCAACACAAGATATTCTTGTTAGTGTTCTTGTGGTAAGAACACACTTGGGTGATCTAGGTGTTAGGTGCAAGAAGATTGTGGTAATCTTCTTATTGAAGAGTGTGGTGCTCTTTGAGGTGTTGAAGAATTTGATGTTCTTCAAGGTTGAAGATTTTGGTGATCTTCACAAGGTGCCGTTGAAGGAAGATTGTGGTAATCTTCTAGGGAGATTGTGGTAATCTCCAAGGTGGTGTTGAAGAAGAGTGTGGTGCTCTTCAAGGTGATGTTGTAAGGTGTTGTTGTATTAATTGTGGTATTTAATAAAATCTTTTTTTCTCTTAGAAATCCATCTCGGACATACTTGGGGTGGTAGAAGATTAGGCCCTAGGTGGGTTGAACCTCTATAAATCGACACGTGTTATTTACTTCCCGCACCTTCATTCTTGTCTTGACTTGTTTGATTCGAAAAAGAGGGCATAATCGAGAAAATGAAGATAATCTATTCACCCCTCTAGATTATCGTAGCCGCTTGGACTTACAAATACTTCCTTGAAGTATACCGATTTTAATTATTGTGTCCCTATCGTTTAACCTGTTCGTTTCTACTTAGGTGATGTGGTTCATAAGCATAGTAACGTAACTACATTTGATCTCATTTCTCCCCATCTCTACAGGTGTCCTAATTATGACTTTTCCATTAGGAGTAACTAAGTAGGTCCAGCATAACAATTTCAGTAATAATGAGTTTCTGAAGTGAAGCCAATGGAAAAGGTTTAATAGTACACTATAGCTCCATCGCAAGAAACAAAAAGTTAGTCTTCTGATTTTTGAAATTGTATATAAATTGAAACCACTGATAAATCAGTAATTTATTTCCTCCATTAGCTCCCAATGAATCATATTTGAGATATCCTACTCCTGATCTTGAACTTGGTTTTTTTTTTTCTCTTTTACACTATTTTGAGATCATGGATGAGGTTGAACTTTCAAGAAAGCAAATATCTAAGCACAATGACGTTCGAGGAACAGAACAACCATCAGATTCAAATGCTCAGAGTCTTGCTGCGGCCGACAAGACTGACTATGTTTTGATGTTTATTGGAAGTATTGGAGCTTGCTTACAAGGTGCTGCTCTTCCTGTATTCTTTGTATTGTTTGGTCGTATGATCAATTCTCTAGGAAGCCTGTAGTTGGTTGTGCACTTGTACTTTTTCTCATATTTCATTGTCTTCAATTGTTGCAATTATCTTATTTGTAGAGGACACATTCAATTCACGATTAAGGTGGTTTTAACTTTTAGCTTTTGTGGCTTAGTGTAGTCTCAGGTGTTTCTTTCACTAAGATTCTTATTTTCTTTTTTTCTCTTCCATGCAGTATGCACTCTACTTAGTTCATCTTGGATTAGTTGTTTGGTTGTCGGCATGGACAGGTATGTTTTAGTATCATTTTTCCCTTTTGGAGCTGCATTTTTGTCATTAATGTGAACTCTAGGAGTTTCATGTTGGACTCAGACTGGGGAAACACAAACCGCTCGGCTACGGCTGAAGCATCTCGACTCTTTTTTGAAAAAGAATATTCAATTCTTTGACACAGAAGCATGAGAACAAAATCTAATTTTTCACATTTCAAGTGATGCCATACTTGTGCAGGATGCAATAAGTGACAAGGTAGATATAAAAAATAGTCAAATACAAAGCTTATCTTACTAATTGTATATAATATCTAATGATTAGTGTCTTCTTCATTGTGATGCAGATATGCCATGGATTATGTTATCTTTCTCAGTTCTTTGTTGGATTTGCCTTGGCTAGTAAAAAGATATTTAGAACCTATATTTTGTATAAAATTTTCCTTTATATTAAACAAAGATGTGGTATGTTGTTTCATTTTTTTACTTATGGTTCATTCCTTTATGGTAATTCATGTAGTTTATGAACACACTGATACTGTTAGAGTTGCTATGGGATATACTATTTGGAGATACCATTTGTATATCATTGACATACAAAATTACTGTTGTTTTGGCACTTTTATTTGGGCAGAGGACTCTATGTATATTTGATAGTAAATTTTTGTTATTTTGGGCATTTTATTTTGGTAGAGGACTTTAGATATAATTGTTACTAAATCATTATTATTTTGGCCATTTTGTGACATTGAGATATGAAATACAATTTGAAGTAGTTTAATTTCAGATTTTATTGTTTCATAGGTTTAATTTGTAATTTACAGTAGCAAAAATCAAAAAATATTGTGGAATATAATTGCGAAATTCGCATTCAAACACAACAGTTTTTCATTGTTGGAAAACTGTTGTGGTTGAGAATAAAGACAACAGTGTAAAAATGTTGCAGAATTGTTGCGAAACTGTTGTCTTTGTTCTATACTACAATATTTGTTTTTTGTTGTCATTTAGTACCCCTTACTACAACACCATCTTCTACAACAGTTTTTTCTTTCTTAATAGGCATTAGTGAAAAACTATTGTATTTTTGGATTTTCCTTGTAGACAAAGACGATTTTGCCCTCATGCGGAGGGTACGTGCCGGGATATTCAGAGAAAATTGCACCGGTGATAGCCATTGTAGGCCAAAGTGCAAAACTTGTGTAATTTGTATTATAAAGTGTAAAAAAAATTAGTTCATATGGTAAAGTGTAAAAAATGGCATAGTTTCAGAGGTTTAGTGTTTTTTTTTCTTATTTGTAAGTATTCACAATTCATTACTCTCATTGTTGTACTTGCTCTAGATTTTTTCTCCAACTTGTACTAACTTGAGTATCAAAAGGGCCTCCTTGTGATAATCCCAGGGCCCGTTTAACATTTGTTGGTATCGCAGATAAATTCTCATCCGAAGAACTACGAGCTCCAAAAAAGAAGTATGATAATTGACAAGTTCCCTCCAAAGAACTACGAGCTCCAAAGAAGAAGTTTGACATATAATTTAGAAATCTTAACTTTTAAGTGCAACTTTTAAGCAATATCAGTCATGATTGAGTTGAAGGCTTTACAATAAGGAAATTGTTGATATTTTGTCTTTTTGCCTACTTTTTAACGAGTGTGATCATCGATTTTATTTTTTTGTATAGATGCATGTAGGGGTGTTAACTTGGGTTGGGTCCGGGTTCGCAGGTTCACGTGTCAAAAATAGCTGACCCGGACCCGACCTATTTAATTATTCGTGTCAGAATCTTGAACCCGGACCCGACCTGCTTATTTCACAGGTAACCCGGACCCGATCCGATTAACCCATCTAATAAAAATATTTTAATATATATTTAATAGTTTTAACTGAATAAATTTATTTCTTTTCAGAATCAATCACGATCATACACTATTCGATCAATAAACAATATTACAATTCACAACATACAAAAAGAAATAACATAATTGCATAATACTAATCATATTTTGAGGACAATATTCTAAAAGACATGCATAATAATAACAAATACATAATTAATGTGGTTTTATCATTTGAGTTTTAAAGATATGTCTTGTTTGTTGTTTTTTCTTACAATTAGTTATTTACTTATTTTTTGTTTTAAATTTACAAATGGGTTAGACGGGTTAAACAGGTCATAGTAGGTTGACCCGGATCTGACCTGTTTAATTGACAGGTTAGTCGGGTCCGACCCAATTTCGACCCGAACCCACGAAGCCTGGACCCATACCCATTAATTTCGTGTTAGGTTCGTGTCGGGTTTGCGTGTCGAGTCCTAAATTGACACTCCTAGATGCATGTTCTCTATATTAATTAGTTAGCAAATGATCCAAAGTTCACCTTATGATTGGTCCATCAAGGGATGACCCCACAAACAATTAACGTGATTGGTGCATGCTCAATTTTCTTTCATCTTTAATTTCTTGATGTACGCACACATTATGTTAATTTTTCACTTTTGATTAGTTTCTTTTTTTTCTTCGATCCACAGTATCTCATACTAGACGGGGCACATACCCTAAACTTCTTTTAGACTATGAGACATCATCTTTCCCACAGATGGTCCAAATCTTTGGGGGAGGAGGAGCAAAACATAAACTCTCACTCCGCGTTAGTCAATATTTGAACCTAAGACATTTAGGTGCAAATAGGGATGTAAAATAATCAAATACTATTTATTCATTTCGCGATTCAAATTTAAATATGAAGATTCGGATTCGACAAATTCGAATAAGAATATATTTTTTCATTCGTATTCTTTTTGAATTCGAATAAAAATACCACAATATTCGATTCGAATATACGAATAATATATTTATATTATATATCACTAATAACTACACACATATATATTATATAGTAAATGATGATATTATATATATATATATATTTCATAGTTCCTATTTTAATTTTACTACCATCTAATACTTATTAGTTAAGTTTTATATTATTCATATTTTAATTTATATTGTAAATTAGTCATAATTTGAAGAAAAATCAATATAAAACAATTAACAAAATTCGAATACGAATATTCAAATCGAATTTAACATATTTGAATACATTGGTCGAATCGAATACGAATCAATTTTTCAATTCGAATAATAAACGAATACGAATACAAATATTCATTTATTAGTCGAATTCGAATCGAATGTGAATATTCAATTCTATTCGATTATGTTACAACCCTACGTGCAATTACAACCTCCAGACCGTCAGGCCAACCTTTAGTTACTTTTGTGGTTTTGCATTTTTTTTGGGTTCTTTCGCCATTTAACCTCTCTACATTTTTGACACTTTGAATCTTACATTTTAATTTGATTACGTATCTACTAATAGAGATATCATCATATAAAATTCTACTTTTTATTAATTACATATATTTTTATAGGCATATTTTGGACAAGAAAATCAGGAAGATACCAGATCGAATGTTCTCTCTAAACCTTAAGCTATTGCCCACGGCTGTCGTTTTCATCTGATCTCGGTCGTCTCTTCCTGGCGTCCCAGATGGCCAGAATGAACTTTAATGGTTACACTTCGAATTTTGCTACACATTCCCCCTTCCAGCGTTCACCCCCAAGGATTCCTCCACCTGCAGGTCTGACGACGAAGTCACATGCATCCACAAGATTTCCAAAATCAAGTCCTAGACTTATTCTTCTATGACTCATGATATCACTCCATCTCCACATATCTTTTCGAACAATAAGGGGCATGGTTTCTGAAAACCCTAGCAACAATCCTCCCATCCTACTGCACGACACCCACGTCTATGGTGGATTCATCCCATCGACATCACAACCCCCCAAGGTGAAGGACGGTCGAGTTATTTTTGACAAAAGGGTTAATCCCTTCGAATATCTACTTGGGAGGCTTTAGTACGATCCCCGATAAACACCTCCATGCACAACCCTCACATGTGATGCTTCCTTATTCGTCGTCTTTAAGGTTGATGCCTCAAGGGCATGGAGGCCCATGGCCCCCAACGACCTTAAAGACGACTTCCTTTACCCCCATGGCTGCCAATCATGGGGGGGGGGGGCTGGCCCCAAGAGCTATTGTGATGGGGGGCCAGCGCAGGTTCACCATTTAGTGGCTGCCTCCTCCCAGGGGGGTGATGGCCCCTGAGACACTGGTTCTACATGATATCCTCAATCTATGGTTCCCAATGACGACCTCAATCTGTATGATCCCAGGCATCCTCCGGTTACGGGACTCAATATGCTTGGTTCTACGAAGGTCCCTACTAACCCTGTGAATCCGCAACTTTCAGCTCATGTTACTTCTACATGCAATCCAAATTTGGGGCATACTTTTGCGAACATTGTTCCTGGTTATCCACCGGCTTCAGGTAACCCTAAAACATTTTCTAATATAGTTTCTGGTAAGATTAATCCTATTCCTCAGCCTGTTAAAAGGGAGAGTTTTACTCGGTTATGATTGATGAACATGTTTACCAGCAACGCCTTTTAGAATTTTCATATTCTTTGATTGGTCGTGTGATCTTGGAGAAATGTAATAAGCCATGGCCTATTATGCCTCTTCAAAAGTGGCTTTCTAAAATATGGGGTGTTCATAACAACTGGAAACTGATTCCTCTAGGTAAAGGTTATTTTTGCGTCAAATTTTCTAACTCACAGGATCAAGCATGTGATCAATCACACCTTAATTGGGTTCTAAACCCGGGTCCTATTCGTCTTTCTCTTTGGGTTCTGAACTTTAACCCGTACAAGGTTAATACCTCTGTTGCTAGTGTTTGGGTGCACATATTTGAGCTTAGTTTGGAATATTGGGACCCCAATTTTATCATGGGGATTGCCAGTGCTATTTGTAATCCGATTCAGGTAGATTATCATTCATTGAATGGTTCCCTCGGTCATTTCATTCGTGTGTTAGTTGATGTGGATCTTACAAAACCATTACTAGATCAGGTTACGGTTGAAAGGGTGGGACAGTGCTCTTTTGTTTCAGTTGGTTATGAAAAAATTCCATCTTTTTGATCTATATGTGGTATTATGCGTCATTCGACTGCTTCGTGTCGTCCTTCAACTGCTGGGAACTCAACCTCTACTAGGCATCCCACCTCCCAATGTGGACGTTCCTATACTCAGAAGGTTTATCGTCTAGTTCATCAGTCTAAAGATAAAGGAAAAGCCAATGATAACTCAATAGATAAGACAACGTCAACTATGCGTGCTGGTTCCCCATCCTGTGCCATAGTCCCTCGCTCCTCATATATTCATTTGGGCAATTCCTTCTTTGAACTTGAATTGGAGAATGATTCTGCTACAGAACCTTCTGTCTCATCTCCTGTTATGGTTGCTCGTAATACGGTCCCGAAGCCTCCAGTTTTGATTTCTGGTTCCATCCATACTAATTCTGATATTCGCAGTCTGCCGCAAACTATACAATATCCTCTGGAGAAACCTATTCGTACCATCAGTAAGGCTATACGAGATCAATCTTTGGACTCTTCCAAATTTCGTATTTTTCAGAATGTTTCTTAGGGGTCGACTCCAGCTATTCATGATTTATCCTTAATGGTTGACTCGGAAGGTCCCAAGGAGTTGACTTTTGCAGCACATAAATGGTGGGCGGATTATACAGATGATGAATCAAATGAGGTTGACACATCTGCTTCTGATACTTCCGTGCATTCAACACAGATTTCTCCCCCATATATTTCCAAAATGAATTGCATCTTCTGGAATATTCAAAGGATTGGGAACATTGCTTCTCGTAATGTTCTCAAGGCTTTGTGTCATAGACATAAATCTTCTTTACTAGCTAACTGTGAGCCTAAAGTGGATATCGCTTCGATTTCTTACTCCTTTTGGACTAGTTTGGGTTTGTTTGTAACTCAGAATTTTCGATCCAATGGACGGGCGGATATTGGGTGTTTTGTATTTAGGGGATCATGATTTTGCAGCATGCTCTGGTTTCTTCTCAGTGTATAATTCTTCAAGTAAAGGTGGCCTCTCAGATTTTCCATGTTGGTTTTGTTCATGGTTTGTGCAATCACATTGACCATCACACGCTTTGGTTGGATTTGGTGAATTTGGATCTAGATGATTTGTTGCTCCTCGGTGATTTTAATGTTATTTTGGGTAATCATGAGAGATTGGGCAATGGGGTTCTCTCTCAGGCTTCTTGTCAGGATTTCAGAAGCTTTTTGGATGATGCCGATTTATTCTTTGTGCTTACTACGGGTAATACCTTTAGGTGGTGTGCCACTCGTACTGTTAGGAATTTTATTACTAGATTTTGATGATACCATGTAAAGCTTAGAATAGAAAGTTGGAACCCCATTTTCTTTGTATTTCTATTGTGTAATAGATAGGACTGCATGAGCTGAGTGAAATCAACTATGTTGAAGAATGCAAGAAGTCAACTGAAGATTGAAGTGAAGACCCAACTGTGTGTTAGCTGAGTGTAGTCAAGATGGAAGGCACATACTCGACTGAAGGAGATCCAGCCGAGGGACAGCTGTTTAAAGGTTGAAGATATGACAGTCAAGTCAGTAAAGAGCTGAGTCTACGAGTTAAACTGACAGTTGAGTCATTCCTAAATGATTGGAGCTGACTCAAGTCAAAGGGGTAAAGGCAGCTGTCAAATTAAGTCGACTGATATTGATCTGTTGCATGGAAGTTAAGGATATTACTTAAAATAGTAATACATCCATGCTTCCATATCTTAAAGTGCTCGTCCTAAAAGCTTGCAAAAGGAATAAACCAATGGAAAACACTGAAGCTTGTGTCAGGTCCTGAAAAGCTGCAGGACCATTTAATAAGAGGAAATGTCACCATCACCTTCAAGAAAAGATAAGCCAACGAACAAGAAAATGTCATTTGAAATAGCCTATCTCTTCAACGGGCAAATTTTTAAATGAACAATATAAAAGGCTGAGAAAGCAAGGGAGAGAAGAACGAGCAATAACACGAACGATCAAGCAATTTAAGCAAGCAAAACCTGCAAACATTCTCTCAAGCTTACCAAGATATTCCTCAAGCCAAATTCGAAGGAACTCGATCCAACACACTTAGTGAAGGAAAGAATACTTCATCTAATTGAAAAGGAAAAAGTTTTAAGAACTTAAGGGGTCTACTCTTCAAGATTGAAAGAGCTATAGTAAGGTTCAAGGTTGAACCAGAAGATTCGAGCTTGTTAGAAACATGTGTGATCAATTCCAAAGATTCGAAGGGAGCTGAAGTAGCAAGGCAATGTCTTGTGAAGAAGCTGAGTCGCAGGAGAAGCCAGCTGTGTGATCAAGGCTATCTCAGATTGAGAACTACTTTGTAACCTGATCTGTTACTTAGTGGATTCCTCCAGGAGTTGGAGAAGAGTGTATTAGAGGAATTACCCCATCCTCGAACCACTATAAAATTTGCTTGTGTCATTTACTTACAACATTTTATTTTTCCTGCTTATATTTATATCTGCTATTTAAGTTATATTCCCAACCAAGCTGATAATAACATTGCTAAGAACAAGTGTTAAAAACAAGTTTAAAACTATCCAGGGTGTTAAGTCTTCCGCTGTATAAAAACCAAATCAACTAAAATGTTAAGAGTTAGCTGAGCCAGCTAACTTATACTATCAACAGCTCAGTCGAGTTTGTTGAGTGGGTACATTGTTAAAGTAAGCCAACCTGGCTGTCCCCCAAAGACTTAGCTGATTTGAGTCAACTTTGTTGAAATAATTTAAAAATACTAAATTGTGAAAAGTTGGAAAGGTTTATTCAACATCCGCTTCAAAACTTTAAACAACACCCCTTGGGACCTACAAGTATTATCAGAGCGGTTGGTTCATTGAGCCTTTCGCACTGGTTACTGAACTAGATCTCAATCTTTTTCAAAAAGATATAACACTTGTGTTTTCAAAGCTTTCATTTCAAAAAGCAAAATGTGGAAGAGTTTGATGACTGGAAAATTCGCATGCAGCTCACCTATCACCTTAAACGATGAAATGTGGCTAGTGATAGAAGATGGGCCACTACAAGTATTGAAGGTCAACACTTTGAGAAAGAGCTCCTCCAGGAAGGAAGGAAGATGCAACAGAGCCTAGACCAGCCATGGTTGAAAAACCTCACTGTGAATGGACAAATGAGGATAGAAAGATATACAATCTTGACAATGTTGCCAAGGACATCCTCTACTAGACATCGGACAAGGCTATGTTCGATAAAGTCAAATCATGCAAATCAGCCAAAGAAATACCCTGATTTGTGAAGGATCTGAACAGATAAAAGAAATTAAAATAACAGTTGTTGTTCAAAAATTTGAAAATTTTAAAATGCTTGCAGGTGAAAGTCTGGATCAGTTGGATGCCAGATTTACAGAAATCACGAATGAGCTTTCAACACTTGGGAAAGAGTACACTCAAAAGTAGATGTGCATGAAGATATTAAGAGCCCTCCCAGCTGAATGGGAAATGAAGGTCATGGCTTTGAGACATTCCATGGACATCTCAAAAACATCAAATCATGAGCTGTTCTCAGATCTCAAAGTTTATGAGTTTGAGCTGAGAAGAAAGGAGCAAGAGGAGACATCTGTGCCCAATACAGCTGCACTGATGGCCAGTGAAGGAAAGAAGGTTGAGCCAAAAGAAATAATTGACCAAGAGGAGATTGCTCTCATGGTAAAGAGGTTCAACAAGTTCTTTAATAAGAACTATAAAAGAAATAAGGGTGAAACCTCCAGAAGATATTCAAGACCTTCCAAAGCAAGGGAAGACAGGCCACCCAAGAGAGCTGAACATCAAAGAGCTGACTATCAGAGAGCTGAAAGAGCTGATAATCAGAGAGCTGAAAACCTGTGTTGGAATTGCAGACAACCAGAACACTTTGCTGTGGACTGTTCCTATCCACCAGTCAACAAATACAGAAATGAGGAAGAAAGAAGTGTCTTCAGGGAAAGAAGACAAGAAAAGAAGAAAGCCATGTTGGTCTGGGCGAGAGATCACGAGCTTGAAATGCAAAGAACAAATGACTCGGACAACAAAGAAGTCAGTTTACTCAAGTGACACTGAGGAAGAGGCTATGATCTTCCTCATGGCAAAAGAACAAGATCAAGAAGATGAGGTACACTCTAACTTATCTCATTCAGATACTAGTGATAGTGATTATGACACACACACTTCATCACCCACTGATAGGCAAAATGATGAAAGACTTTGAGCACATTAAAACCTCACACACACTTCTAAATGAGGAAAACAACCACCTTAAAAGTCAAAACTCACAGCTTACTAAGGAGCTGAGTAGTTTAAGTCAAATAGCTGATGAGAATACAAAACCGAAGGATGAAAATGCCAAGATCCAAGCAGAGTTAGCTGCTACTGAAAAGAGAGAAAAAGATCTTAAAAATGTGATTGCTTCATTTACAAAGGCATCCAAATTATTGGATGAACTAATAATGAGCCAAAAAAAGTGTGGAGATTAAACAAGCATAGGATTCAATTCCTTTGTGCATGCTCAAGCTCCAAGAGTGATTTTGGAGAAAGGATCCTCAAGTAATGAGGGAGTCCAAAAATCCAAAACACCAAATATTGCACCAAAACCCACACCAAAATACAATCACAACCATAATGGCCTTGGATATAAGGGAAAAGGAAAGAAGCCAGTAGAGTATGCTGAAAGGACAGCTGAAATAAAATTTAGAAAAGTCCATCAGCAGACTCCAAACAGAAAATACTTTGTAAAAGCCAAATAGAGCTACTAAAAGCCCCAGAGATTTCAACAAAGAAATTCATATGAAGGGAATGGTAGAAACTATCCAAACCAAGCTGATTGGAATAACCAAGTGAAATATCAGCAAAGACCTATGGGATATAAGTAAAAGTGGCAAAGACCTCAAACTCAACAAATGTCATTCCCAAGGCAAAAGAGCTATTATCAACACATATATGCACCAATGCACAACACCCAGAAAATCCATTACTACCCCAAGAAAGCAATTGCTTAAATTAATGCACATGCATACAGACAAAAGAGACAACTGTATGATCCTAATACCCCCAATCAATTTGCTAATGTGCACTATGATTATGGAACTGATAGATGGCAACCTCTTAGAGTCAGATCATCTGGCTATAGGTTGGTTGGAACATCTTAAAACACTAACCCTCCAAGACCCAGGCAATTATAGGTACCTAAAAATTAATTCCTTGATTGCAGGTTCAAGGAACAACTGAGTGCCAAGGAACCTGGTACATGGATAGTGGCTATTCCAGACATATGACAGGGAACAAGAAAAATCTGTCAAAGTTCAAGGAAATCAAAGGTGCAAAAGTCATATTTGGAGGAAATGAAGCTCTAGGGGAGATCAAAGGGACAAGGTCCATAAAGAAGAATGGTATGGAGATCACATATATTGCATATGTTGAAGGTCTCAATTTCAATCTACTAAGCATCGGCCAACTCGTGACAAAGGCTACAATGTGGGATTTATATGGTAATTTGCCGATCAAAGATGATGAATCAAATGAGATTGTGCTACAAGGAACAAGGCAAAAGAATATGTATGTAGTGGATTGGTCAATCTACACCAAGCACATGTCGCTGCAAAGAGTACAATCAATCAAGTTGGTCGTGGCAGAAGAAACGAGTCACATGAATTTCAAGACAATCAACAAACTTGCAAGGAGTCATCGTGTGGTAGGATTGTATTACTCAGTGTATAAGAAGGAAAGCATATGTGAAGCATGTCAAATGGGAAAAGAAATGAAGTCATCCTTCAAGGATAAGCCAAGTCCTTCTTCAACAAGGATTGTGCATCTGTTGAATATGGACTTATTTGGTCCTGTTGAACTAGCTAGTATCAGTGGAAAGAAGTACAATTTAGTGGTGGTGGATAATTACTCAAAATATACATGGACAATTTTCATGTTTAAAAAGAAGAAAACGCTGCAGCAATTGCCTCAGCTGATGAAAAGAGTTTAAAATGAGAAGAGCCAAACCATTTTAAAGATAAGGTCTGACAGAGGGACCGAGTTTGTCAATGGGATTTTAACTCAGTATTGTGTTGAAAATGGTATTGTTCATTAGTTATCACCGCTAGAATTCCACAATAGAATGGAGTAGTAGAAAGAAAAGAAGAACATAACTCTCAAGAAAGTCGCTAAGACAATGTTAGCTCAAGTGGATTGCCTAAGAGATTTTGGGCTGAAGCCATAAATACTGCATGCTATACTAAGAATAGATCCATGATCAATAGGCAATTGACTAAGACTCCCTATGAGATTTGGACAGGGAGAAAACCAAATGTTGGATACTTCAAGATATTTGGATCCACAACATTGCAAGGACAACTTCAAGATATTTTGGGATACTCAAAAAAGTAAAGCTTATAGAGTGCTAAACAAGAGGATTATGGCCACAAAAGAGTCTATCCATGTAGTTTTTGATGAGCCAAATGTAAATGGAGAAGACACAGATGAGTTAGCTGAAGCCATAAATACAGCTTGCTGTACTCAGAATAGATGCATGATCAATATGCAATTAACTAAGACTCCCTATGAGATTTGGACAGGGAGAAAGCCAAATGTTGGATACTTCAAGATATTTGGATGCAAATGCTTCATCCACCACAATGGCAAAGACAACTTGAAAGCTTTTGAGAGTAAAGCTTATAGAATGCTAAACAAGAGGACTATGGTCATAGAAGAGTCTATCCATGTGGTATTTGATGAGCCAAATGTTAATGGAGAAGACAATGCAGAAGAGTCCCTATGTTGATGCAGATGTGAGAGCACTCAATCCTGAAGATGATGATATAGCTGAATCTCAAAGACAACTGGAAGGTCTGCAGCAGAATAATAATGAAGAATCTACTCAAGACAACTGTTAGGAAATTTATTGTTTAGATTTTGATGATACCATGTAAAACTTAGACTAGGAAGTTGGCAACCCATTTTCCTTGTATTTCTATATTGTAATAGATAGGACTAAAAGAGCTGAGAGAAGTCAACTGAATACTAGAATGCAAGAAGTCAACTGAATACTAGAGTGAAGACTCCGCTGTGTGTCAACTGAGTGTGGTCAAGATGGAACGCAAAGACTCGACTAAAGGAGAGCCAACTGAGGAATAACTGTATGAAGAATGAGGAGGTGTCAATCAAGTCAATAAAGAAGCCAAATCTAACAGTTGAAGTGGCAGTTGAGTCATTCCCATGATTGAAGCAGACTTAAGTCAAGGGGTAAAGGCAACAGTCAAGTCAAGATAACTAACATTGATCCGTTGGAAGGAAGTCAAGGATATTACTCGATATAGTAATAAGTCCAAGCTGCCAGGTCTTAAAGTGTTTGGCCCAGAAATATGCAAAAGTAATAAGCCAATGGGAAACACTGAAGCATGTGTCAGACCCTATGAAGCTGCAGAGTCATTTAGTACGAGGAAGGGTCAACATCACATTGCTGCAGGCCAAGAAAATACAAGCCAATGAATAAGAAGTGTCATTTGAAAATAACTTGTCTCTTCAACGGGAAAATTTTCAAATGAGCACTATAAAATGTTGAGGAAGCATTTGAGAAAAGGTTACCTGACACACGAATGAATCAAGAAATATTCAAGTAAGCATAACCTGCAATATTCTCAAAGCTTGTCAAGATATTCCTCAAGACTAAAACTCGAAGGAACTCGATCCAACACACGCTGTGAAGGAAAGTTTACTTCAACCAGTTGAAGAGGAAAAGTATAAAGAATGAAAAAGGGTCTACTCTCCAAGTTGAAGGAGCTGTAGTGAGGTTCAAGGTCGAACCAGAAGTTTCAAGTTTGTTGGAAGGCTGTGTGTTCAATTCCAAAGGCTTGAAGGGAGCTGAAGTAGCAATGCAGCTGTTTTGTGAAGTAGCTGAGTCATAGGAGAAGCCAACTGCTGATACTCAAGAGGAGCAGTCTAAAGAGAAAGATGGTGGAGATGCAGCCACCAAGGATGCCTAGAAGACTGCTGATGTCAATTAGCAGATTGTAGAAGACCCAGTTGCCCGAGAGACAGCTGTGGAAAAGCAAGGAGCCGAGACAACCAAGTTGCCTTTAGAAAGAAGAGTCCCACTCCCCAGCCGATACAAATGAACCCGAGGAGGAGCATGCTCCACTTGCTACGATCTAGGAGAAAGGAGATGATGACGATGTTATTATGCTATCTCCTGTCTATCCTAATATTAAGCAGAGATTGAGGAACTCGAGAAGATGGAAGCTGAGTTACTTCAGACAACAATTTGAGCAACCTGAGTACATTGAAGAAGAAGATGAGCTTTTAAGCTTCTCGGGGAACGTCTCTATCCCCTCTGCTCTCAATGAAGACTTCTGCATGGATGCCCTCCATGCCATCAAGGAAGATGAGAAGGAAAAGGCCTTGGAGAAGGCCAAATCCCTCGAAAAGTAAAACCTGTGCATGTTCACTGGCAGTCATGAGCATCACATGGACTCGACTGACAGTAGTGACAAGGATGAGATTGATCCTGCTGTATCAGTCAAGAAGGACATATTCAAAAAATCCATCAAGGAATCAAAATCTATGCACGGACAACATTTTCAAGAGGGTCCAGAAGAGTCTTCCCAACTCTCCTCTCAATCTAACCCCTTGGATGTGGCGCAGAAGATAGCTGATGTCATTGCTGCCACCACATCCCCTGTACATTCTCAGGGGTCTGACGATGAAGTTATGGAAGGAGATGTAGCAGGCACCCTAGCCAAGCCAACTTATGAAGGTATTGACACACTTTCCCCCACGCTGATCACTTAGAGGGAAAAACAGCCGAGTCTCAAGAGCAGAGCAACCCCACAAATTCTAACATAGTCAAAAGCCACCGGGGGGAAAGCTCTCTCCACCACAGCTAGGTCGGAGGATGCTGTGGGAGACAAATATATGAAGTTAGGAGGTGAAGGTGAGAAATCAATAGAACAACATAGTGAAGTTGACGAAGCTCGGATGGTTGAGACTATCCCAGCTGAAACTTCTTTTGCATTGAAGGCCGATGACGTTGCTGACGCAGCTAACGCAAATGATGGAATGGAGACCATGGGAGTTGAGACTCCGATGGATGCCACCGAAGATCCTAAGGTATACGAGTCTGCTGCGGGCAGAACTGTCCAAGACCCTACTGCAGTTGAGACTGCACATAGGATGTTGAAGGCACTCCAGCGGTTGATACTGCTGAGGGTGTTGAAGGCCTAAAGGAGGTTGACACTTCCTTAGGTAAAGAAGTTGCACAAGAGAAAATTCCTCACATGGAAATGGCTGATGAAGAAGATAAAATCAACACTCTTAGTGATTCCCAGGAGAACATTGATACATAATTCCAGGAATCCGACAATGAAAGCTGAGTCCACACCCATTGATGATTCTTTGAAGGACAAAGTTGTGGATGCTCAAGACTCTCGAAGTGACAAAACCCCTCCGATGAGGATTGTGTTTGTTGATGATCCAACCCCCATGACTACAACACACTCCGATGACGCTGATAAATTAGCAGAGGACAAGACAACTCAAAAGGAAGGACCTACTTATACCGAGGAGTCAAAGACAACAGGTTCGCCACCACCGAGCAGTTAACACAAAAGCTAAAGTCGAAATCGATTGAGCAAAGCTAAGACAATTGCTCCCCAATGCCGCCGAAGCTGGTACAACTGAGGCAAGTCAAGCTGACTCAACTCAAAAGGAGAAGGGAAAGGCTCCACAAGCTTCAAACAAGAAGTCAACTAAAGACTAGAGTGAAGACTCCGTTGTGTGTCAGCTGAGTGTGGTTAAGATGGAAGGCAAAGACTCGACTGAAGGAGAGCCAACTGAGGAATAGTTGTGTGAAGAATGAGGACGTGTCAGTTAGGTCATTAAAGAAGCCAAGTCTAACAGTTGAAGTGACAGTTGAGTCATTCCCATGATTGGAGCAGACTCAAGTCAAGGGGTAAAGGCAGCAGTCAAGTCAAGACAACTGACATTGATCCATAAGAAGGAAGTCGAGGATATTACTCGATATAGTAATAAGTCCAAGCAGCCAGGTCTTAAAGTGTTTGGCCCAGAAATATGCAAAAGTAATAAGCCAATGGGAAACATTGAAGCATGTGTCAGACCCTGTAAAGCTGCAAAGTCATTTAATACGAGGAAGGGTCAACATCACATTACTGCAGGCCAAGAAAAGACAAGCCAACAAACAAAAAATATCATTTGAAAATAGCCTATCTCTTCAATGGGCAAATTTTCAAATGAGCACTATAAAAGGCTGAGGAAGCATATGAGAAACGGTTACCTGACACGAACAAATCAAGCAATATCCAAGAAAGCATAACCTGCAATATTCTCAAAGCTTGTCAAGATATTCCTCAAGCCTAAAACTCGAAGGAACTCGATCCAACACACGCTGTGAAGGAAGGATTACTTCAACCAGTTGAAAAGGAAAAGTTTAAAGAATGAAAAGGGGTTTACTCTCCAAGTTGAAAGAGTTGTAGTGAGGTTCAAGGTCGAACCTGAAGTTTCATGTTTGTTGGAAGGCTGTGTAAACAATTCCAGTTGTGTGATCAAGGTTGTCTCTAAACTGAGAACTGCTTTGTAACTTGATCTGTTACTTAGTGGATTCCTCCTGGAGTTGGATATGAGTGGATTAGAGGAATTACCCCATCCTCGAACCACTATAAATTTGCTTGTGTCATTTACTTTCATCAATTTACTTTCCTGCTTACATTTTTATATCTGCTGATAAGTTATATTGCTATCCAACTGATAATAACAAGTGCTAAAATAAGTGTTAAAAATGAGCTTAAAATTAACAAAGGGTGTTAAGTCTTCCGCTGTATAAAACCAAATTATCTAAAAGCTAAGTGTTAGCTGACGCAGCTAAGTTATACTATCAACAGCTCAGTCGAGTTTGTTGAGTGGGTAACTTTGCTGAAGAAAGCCAACCTAGCTGTCCCCCAAGGACTTAGTTGATTTGAGTCAACTCTGTTGAATATTTTAAAAGAACTAAAAAGTGAAAATCTGGTAAGGTTCATTCAACCCCCCTTCTAAACATTACACCACCCCCCTTGGGACCTAAAACAACTTAGCTGCAAGACGACTGAATTCAGCAGACTTACTCCAACCAGATGTGAGATGGCTGAGAGACCATCCACCTGAGTCATTGGAGATGTCAGAGATGGCATAAGAACCAGATCCAGAGTTCAACATGAAGTTATGTTCCCTTGTTTTATTTCCCAGATAGAGCCTAAAGATGTGTCTCAAGCATTGGAAGACACACATTGGATCCAGGCTATGCAAGAAGAGCTGAATCAGTTTGAAAGGAACAAAGTATGGGAATTAGTTCAAAGTCCTACTCACCAAAATGTCATTGGTACTAAGTGGGTATTGAGAAACAAGATGAATGAGGAAGGATCTGTAGTTAGAAATAAAGTAAGATTGGTAGCCAAAGGGTATTGCCAAGAGGAATGTATAGATTTTGATGAAACCTTTGCTCCTGTTGCCAGATTGGAAGCAATAAGGATGTTTCTTACTTATGCTGCACACAAGAACTTCACTGTATATCAAATAGATGTGAAAAGTGCTTTTCTAAATGGACTTTTAGAAGAAGAAGTCTATGTGGAACAACCTCCAGGTTTTGAGCAGAAGACTATTGGAGACAAAGTATACAAGCTCAGAGAAGGCGTTGTATGGATTGAAATAAGCACCAAGAGCATGGTATGAACTTTGTCACAATTTCTAATTGACAATGAATTTACCAAAGGAAAAGTTGATAAAACACTCTTCTGAATTCAAGATGGAGAAAGTATATTGCATTGTTCAAATATATGTGGATGACATCATTTTTGGATCCACAAACAAAGAGCTGTGTGATAAGTTCTCAAACCTCATGCAAGGGAAGTTTGAAATGAGCATGATGAGAGAGCATACTTTCTTCTTATGACTTCAAGTGACTTCAAGTCAGGCAAATGAAGGATGGAACCTTCATAAGTCAAACCAAGTATACCAGAGATTTAATTAAGAAATTCAATATGGAAGAAAAGTCATCAGTGAAGATTCCTATGAATACTTCAATCAAAATGGATATGGATTCAGATGGCAAAGTTGTTGATCAAACCAGATATAGAGCCCTCATTGGGTCATTGCCCTATTTAACAGCAAGTAGGCCTGACATCACCTTTGTTGTAGGTGTATGTGCAAGATTTCAATCTGCACCAAAAAAGAGTCACATGACTGTGACTAAGAGAATCCTAAGGTATTTGAAGGGATGCCAAGAAGTTGGCTTATGGTATCCAAATGATGGAGGATTCAAGTTAGTAGGCTACTCAGACTCATACTATATATGCTGGATGTAGAGTAGACATGAAGAGTATGTCAGGTACCTGTCAAATGCTTGAAAATAGATTGGTTTCTTGGTTCATCAAGAAACAAAATTCAATAGCTACATCCACAGTTGAAGCAGAGTACATATCTGCGGGTAACTGTTGTGCCCAAGTTCTCTGGATGAGACAACAACTGAGAGACTATGATATTGAAGAAAAAGAAATTCCAATTATGTGTGACAATACTAATGCTATTCAATTACTCAGAATCCAGTGTTGCATTCATAAACAAAACATATTGATGTTAGATATCATTTTATAAGGGATCATGTTGAAAAGAAAGACATCACTTTAGAATACATCTCAACTGATAAGCAGTTAGCTGACATATTCACTAAGCCTTTATGTGAATCAAGATTTGAAGAGCTTAAGAATGCGCTAGGATTAATTGAGCTGAGTTAGGAGACTCAAAAGACTCAATCATTAGAGACAACAGAGAGAGAAATGAAAATAAGCAAGTTTCATTTTCAGCCAAGTGAAACAACCAAGATGAGAAATCAACTGTATCGAGTTAGCTGACAGTTGAGTGATCTTATGTGAAGAGATAAGCAGAGTTAAAGTCACTTTTGGATGATAGCTGAGTTATTTATGAGCTAAGTGACAAAATGCAGTCGTTTTCTGCGAGCGGGAATGTTTTGGACATTGCGGCAGCGTAATTATAGTTCAGTACAAAAGTTGCACACGTTTAGCCTATGATTGAATATAAATGCTTCTGCATTTAATGCAGGGAATTAATGCGGTTTCAAAGGTTGAATCCTGACCGTTGATTTAGATCAAGTTTTTCAAATTTCAAAAACCGTCCCTTCAAGTCCAATATAAACCAAAATCCATTTTCTCTCTCCTCAAAAATACTCTCGTCTTTAGCAAGCAAAGCAAAGTTCTCTCTGTGAAAGTTCTAAAACCCTATTTCTTAAAGACAAGATTTTTCACTTCATTCACTAGTTATTTTCTAAGAAAATGGATGCCACGTATGATTTTGTCAAGATGTCGGAGAAGATCCACTCGGGATCTACAGCCGACTTCGAAGGAATACTAAAGCAGGGTGCTGATAAGGCCCTGGTCAAGAAGATTGCGGAGAAGCTTGAGAAATTCGGTCCGAAGGATTTTCTCACGATTGAGTACTCACATACATACTTGGAAGAAGTTGCCATGTTCTATGTCAATGCGAAAGTTCATGACGATGAGATTCAGTCGTCTGTCTACAACAAGGAAATTAAGATCACTGCTGACCTTGCTGAGCACTGCAAACTGCCCTCTGAAGGGTTAAAAGAGATAGCTGAGAAGGATGTGAATTTAGCTGCTGCTTGGAAGGAAATTACCAAGCCTCGAGTCACCGAAGGCTATCTACACAAAAAGAAGGCCGCGATCAAGGAGGATTACCACAAACTAATGGACATCATGTCCAAGTGTGTCGACATGAAGTTCAAAGAACTTTAACCAAATTGTCTTGAACTAAGTTGGTGGTGATGGTCGATTACGGAAGAAAAGAAAGTCAACTGGGCTGAGTTTGTTTTCAGCCGTATTTGCCAGAATGTGATCAACAATACTATTAAGGAAGATGGTTTGTTTGGAGGCTCATTGGGATATGGCCTGGTGATTGGCCATCTCATGGAAGTGAAGGGGATTGCCTTGAGACATGGAAAGCCGTTTCATGTCAACAAGAAGATGTTCAAGGCTAATCTTTCTGGTGCTCAGGCAAGCGCATGCAAGAAGAGCTAACACCAGCGGGGGTGAATCAACTGATCCTACTCGAAGATACAATCAGAATCGCCCCAACTCTCTCTCCCTAGCCGATTCAAAAGAAGAGAGCTGGTGCAGCTAAGAAAGCTCCTGCCTCTACAGTCGATCCCAAGAAAGCAACTACCCCAGTAGCCAAGTCCACTAAAGCTCATGCCCTTGCAGCCGAGCCAAAAGACGCACCCACCCCAGCAGTTGAGACTGATAAGGACACATCTACACCTTCTCCAGTCGTAAAGAACAAATGCTCAGCTGTGCCTTGCAAGCCAGCTGCAACGAAGAAGATAAAGATGGTGGAGCTAGAAGCCACCGAAGAAGCTGAGGAGGAAGAAATTCCTCTTGCAAAAACTATGAGATGAAGACTTGTTCGCAAGTCTGAATTGGAGAAATCTAAGTCCGACACTCAGCCTGCTAAAGAGACTGCTGAAATCCAAGAAGAGCAGTCAAAGGAAACTGATGGTGGTGATGCAGTCACCATGGAGAAGGAGAAGGAGAAGACTGCTGATGTCGATCAACATACTACCGATGACCCAACTATTTGAGAGACAGTTAAGGAAAAACATGAAACTGAGACATCTGAGCATAATGAAGAAAGAGTTGTCCATTCTCCTAAGACAGTTATGGAATTCTTGGGTAACATAGCAATTAGCTCTGCCCTTGATCCGGATTTTTGTATGACTATTCTCTCTCAGAGGAGGGATGAAGAGAAGGAAAGAGCCTTGGAGAAGGCCAAAGCCATCGAAGAAGCAAAGAAGCCCCATAATTGTCCTTTTTCTGAAGTTCCAAAACATTCCATGGACTCGACTGATAGTAGCGACAGTGATGTTGAGAAGATAGATCCTGCTGTTGCAGCTGAGATAGCTGAATTCAAACAAGCCATTAAAGAGTCCAAAGAGATGCACGAGCAGAGAATACAAGAGGGTTCAGGAGAATCTTCCTTACTCTCCTTAGTCCCTAACGTTACGGATGTGATGCATAACATAACTGTCAATATTGCTGCCACCACATCCCATGTGCACTTAAAAGATGGCACCAGGACTATTGGCGATGAAGCTAAGGATGGTGAAGAAGCGGGCACCTTCGCGAAGCCAACTCCTACAGAAGGTGTTGAGACACCTGCCCCCACAGCTGGTCACTCAAAGGGAACAACAACCGAGTCTCAGGTGCTGAGTAACCCCACTTCTCATGACTCAGCTGGTGCGCCAGCTGAGGGGGAAGCTCTCACCACCACAACTAGGATGGAGGACGCTGTGGGAGACCAACCTATGAAGTTTGGAGGCGAATGTGAGAATCAAAATGAACAGCAGGGTGAAATTAACAAAGCTCAGATGGTTCAAACTGTCTCAGCTGAAACTTCATCTGCACTGAAGACCGATGACGTTGGGGATACAACTAAGGCACATGAATGAAAGGAGGCCATGGGAGTTGAGACTCCTGGCCCTGAAAGTGCAATCCTATGAGTTGAGACTCCGATGGATGCCAATGAAAACCCTAAGGCAGCTGAGTCTGCTGAAGGGATATCTGCCCAAGTCCATGCTGCGGTTGAGACTGAACACAGGGATGATCAAGGCCTTCCAGCGGTTGAGACTGCTGAGGGTGTAGAAGGCCCAAAGGAGGTTGAGACTTCATTGGGTAAAGAAGCTGTAAATGAGCCAACTCCTCAGGTAGAGGTTACTGATGAAGAAGAAGAAACCAACTCCCTTCGTGATTCGCAGGAACATGTTGACATTGAATTCCTGTAATCAGAAGATGAAGCTGAGTCCACTCCCATTGATAAATCTACTAAAGACACAGTTGATGAGGATGCTCAGGCCTCTAGGAGTCAAGCTTGTGACAAAGATGCTCCGATGTGATTTGTATTCATTGATGAGCCAACTCCAATGGCACCATCACCCTCCGATAACGCTGATGAGTCAGCCAAGGACCAGGCAACTCAAAAGGAAGCAACGACTGATACTGAGGAAGCTATTAAGACAGCCGAGGAACAGTCAGCTCAGCAGGCTAACACAACTGTTCAAGATGCCGATGAAGCTGAAACAACTGAGGCACGTAGAGTTGAGAACATTCTAAAGGAAAAGGGAAAGGCCCTATAGACACAAGGAGTGGGTATTCCTATTTTTCAAGATGACCTCTTCGCAGAGTACTTTACGTTTGAAGCCCACATTCCATTTGAAGAGGAATCTACTGCGGGACAAGCTCGCTACAATGTCCAAGTACCCCAAGAAGAACTCCGAGCTCCAGGTGAATCTGCAATTATGCCTATAGGGTTCAACTTTGATGCAATATGGCCGGTAGATTAGTTTGCTGAGACAGCTGACTTCAGAAAAGAATTTAAAGACATTTGTGAAGAGATCGAGAAGATGGAGCATAGTTTTGCATCTTTGGACCAGAGGCTAGACAACAAGAATGCTGCAATCACCGGAGACATTAGAGGCACCATTCTAAGAATTCGATAATGGGTGTGATAAGTGAAAGCTTTGAGGAGAGAGCAGGTCACCTATCTCAAGTCATTATTTGCTAAGATGGTGATCTGGAGCTCTGACAATCTCAAGTTCCAGTAGAGGCTTCGAGACCACATTTTCAGAATAGACGAGTCTCACAAGTCGATCATGGAGTTGCTCAAGCTGCAACATAAGAATGAAATTGCCAGAATGGAGACCAACATGAGTCAGCAGATTCAGGTTCTCCAAACAGAAATGAAGCTGATGGCAGCTCAGTCTAAAGCTAAGCGGTCTGAGTTCCGAACAACTTACTCCAAGTCACATGATAAACATGATTCTACCAACAGTAGACTTGATTTCATCCTTGGTTGTATGTTCCCTGGCCTCACTCTACCCTTTAGTGATGATGCCAAAAAGGGGGAAGAGGAAGCCATGAGGGAGCTGAAGGAAGGGCTAGGGAGTGATAAGGATGGAGACCATGGAGAAGCAAGTAAGGGGGAAGGAAGCTCTGTAAAGAACCCCCCACTGAAAATCATGTCTTCCAAAACCCCTCAACAAGGAGAAGTCACTTCTCAGCAGACTACCTAGAGAGCTGAAAGTGGAAGAAAAACTGAAATGGCAGTTAAGGAATCGAGAAAAGCCATTGAAGCTGAGTTTGAGAAGTGTTGGGAAATTAAATTTTAGATTTTGATGAATGCCATGTAAAACTTAGAATAGAAAGTTGGCACCCCATTTTTGTTGTAAATTGCATTGTAATAGATAGGGCTGGTCGAGCTGAGTTAAGTCAGCTATGCCTAAACATGCAAGAAGTCAACTGGAGACTGGAAGGAAGACTCCGCTGAGAGGCAGCTGAGTGTGGCGAAGAAGAGAAGACATGAACTCGACTGAAGGTGCAGCTAAGATGCAACTGAGTGAAGTGTCAGTCAAGTCAACTCAAGATAACCAAGTCTCAAGTTGAAGTGACAGATGAGTCATCTAATGATTGAAAGCTGACTCGAAGTCACATGGGGAAGTCAAGGAAATACAGTCAAGTCGACATAACTGAAAGAGATCCATTGCACAGAAGTCAAGAAAATTACTTAAACAAGTAATACTTCCATACTGTCTTTCTTAAAGTGCTCAATCCCAGAAGCGTGAAAAAGGAATAAACCAATGGGAAGCTCTGCATCTGTGTCAGAACTCTGAAAAGCTGAAGACTCATTCATACGAGGAAATGTCAATTCCAAGAACTGCAACAAGACAAGCCAACGACCACAAGTGTCTTTTGAAAATTAACCTATCTCTTCAACGGGCAAATTTTCAAAAGAACACTATAAAAGGCCGAGGAATCTATTTGAGAAGGTGTGAACTTTGTGACCTGGAATTTTCAAGCTCTTATTCAAACTATAACCTACTCAAGGCATTCAAGTTCAACCCTCAAGCCTACATTATGAAGGAAATCAATCCAACACTCACCTGTGAAGGAAAGACAACTTCAATCAGTTGAAGAGGAAACATTTAAAAAATCAAGGGGTCTACATTCCACGAAGGATTGTAGAAAGGTTCAAGGTTGAACCAGTCTCAAGTTTTTGGAGGGCTTCGTGATCAAATCCAAGAAGATTGAGCAAGTGGGCTGTAGTAGCAAGGCAAGCCCCTGTGAATCACCCCGAGTCGTCGAGAAGCCACCGTGTGACCAAGGCATCTCCGGATCGAGTCCCAAAGGATCAAGTCACCGTGTGATCAAGACTTGCATCGGGACTAATAACCACTTTGTATATTGATTAATACTTAGTGGATTCCTCCAGGAGTTGGAGAAGAGAGGAGTAGAAGAATTACCCCATCTTCGAACCTCTATAAAAATTTATTGTGTCATTTACATTTCAACACTTTAATTCTGCATATTATTTCAATATCTGCTGATAAATTTGCTATCCAATTGATAATCAACGAAATGCTAAAACCGAGTGTTAAAACAAACTTAAACCAAATTCAAGGGTGTTAAGTCTTCCGCTGAAAACATATCACAGTCAAGTTAAGTTTTAGTCAAAACAACTCGAGTTATTTTATCAATAGCTCGATCAGTGCTGAGTGGCTAACTCTGTTGATTAACTAACTTAGTCGTCCATCAAGGACTCACCAGAAGTATTAACTCTGAACGTTTTAAAAGGACTAAATCGAAAAGTTTGTAAGGTTTATTCAACCCCCCCTTCTAAACCTTACACTCACACCCCTTGGGACCTACAAGTGGTATCAGAACGGTTGGTTTATTGAGCCTTCCGCATGACTGTTCTTGAACTAGATCTCCAATCTTTCAAAGCTTGCTTTAGCATCGATCTTTCAAAAACTCTTTTTACTCAAAGAAAGTTATTATCATGGAAGCAAATTTGACACGTAACCCTATGTTCACAATTGAAGAATTTGATGATTGGAAAATTCGTATGCGCTCATCTCATCTATCGGATTACACGATGAAATGTGGATAGTAATATAAGATGGGCCACTGCAAATCTTAAAAGTGAACACAATTGCAAGGAGGGTCAGCTGCTGACCAGGAGAAGAGGATGTTGCTCCCGCACAGCTATGGTTGAAAAACCAAGAGAATGGACAAATGATGACAAAAAAGATACAACTTGGACAATGTGGCCAAGGATATTCTTTACAAAACTCGGACAAAGCCATGTTCAAAAAAGTCAAATCGTGCAAGACCGCAAAAGAAATGGGGATAAGCTAACCCCGATTTGTGAAGGCTCGAGCAAATCAAGGAAAATAAACTATCTGTTGTTGTACGTAAATTTGAAAATTTTAAGATGCTTGCAGGAGAAACCTTGGATCAACTGGATGCTCGGTTCACGTAAATTACCAATGAGCTATCTCGCACTTGGAAAAGAATATACACGAGAAGAAATGTGTATGAAGATTCCAAGAAGTCTCCCAGCTGAGTGTGAAATGAAAGTCATGGCCCTGAGACACTCCATGGACTTATCAAAAACATCCAACCATGAGCTATTCTCAGATCTCAAAGCCTACGAATTTGAGTGAGAAGAAAAGACAAAGAGAGACAACAATTTGTGCCCAAAATAGTGCTCTAATAGTTAAGGATGGTAAAAGAGCTGAGGTCAAGGAAGTCATTGACCAAGAGGAGATTGCGCTGATGGTTAAAAGGTTTAACAAATTCTTCAACAAGAATTACAAAAGAGGCAAAGGTGAATCCTCCAGAAGACACTCAGCTCCCTCCAAGTCAAGGGAAGATAGGCCACCCAAAAGAACAGAGCATCAAAGGATTGAGTATCAAAGAGCTGACAATCCAAGGATGGAAAAAACTGATCAAAAGGTTGAAAATTTATGCTGGAACTGCAGGCAACCTGGTCACTATGCTATTGATTGCCCATATCCTGTAATCAACAAATACATGAATGAAGTGGAAAGAAAAGTCTTCAGAGAAAGAAGACAAGAGAAGAAAAAGTCAATGTTAGCTGCAGAGACAGTCAAGTCAAAAGACACAGCAGACTCGGAGAGTAGAGAAGCTGACTACTCAAGTGACGCTGAAGAAGAAGCCTTGATCTGTCTAATGGCCAAAGAACAAGACCAACCTGACCAAGAAGATGAGGTACACTCTAACTCATCACACTCAGATTCTAGTGATAGTGATTGTGACACACACACTTCATCACCCACTAATCTTTATGATTCATTAGGCAAAATGATGAAAGATTTTGAACACATTAAATCCTCACACACACTACTAAATGAGGAAAACAAATACTCAAAGCCAAAACTCACAAAACTAAGGAGCCGAGTACTCTAAGTCACATAGGCGATGAGAGTAAAAGTTTAAAGGTGAAAATGCTTAGCTAATAAAGCAGAGATAGTCACACTAAAAAGAAGGAAAATGACCTCAAAAATGTGATTGCCTCATTCACTAAGGCATCGAAATCTTTGGATGATCTTATTATGAGTCAAAGAGAATGTGGAGATAAGACATGCTTAAGATTTAATTCCTCTATGCCAAGTCAAGTTCCAAGAGTGATTTTGAAAAAAAAAAAAAGCATCTCAAAAATCCAAAACTCCAAATGGTGCACACACATTCATTTCAAAGCACAACCACAAGCAAACTGGCCTTGGTTATAAAGGAAAAGGAAAACACCCGGTGAGTATCTTTGAAATGACAAACAGAAGAAATTCACCGAGTTCCTCAAAGAAACTCTAAATAGGAAGTACTCTGTAAAGAAGAAACAGAGCTACCAAAAGCCCTTAAGTTCTATTAAAAGAATACATATGATGGGAATGGTAGAAATTACCCAAGCCAAGCTGATTGGAATAATGTCAACTATCGAAGAAAGACCTATGGAATATAAGCCTAAATGGCAAAGGCCTAGAACTCAACAAGGGCCATTCCAAAGGCAAAAGAGCTATCATCGCACACATATGCACCCAAGCACTATCCTCAAAGATATCACAACTACCCAAACAAAGCAATTGCTAAAATACATACACAGCATACGCACAAAAGAGACAAACAGTATGAACCTAAAATCCCAAGCAATTTGCCAAAGTTAATTATGATTATGGCACGATAGATGGCAACCTCTTAGAGTCAAATCATTTGGCTATAGGTTGGTTGGATCATCTTACAATACTAACCCCTCAGACCCGCATAAAATATGGGTACCTAAAACCTAATTTCCTTGATTGCGGAGTTCAAGGAGCAAATGAGTGCGAAGGAACCTGGTACATGGATAGTGGTCTGCTCCGGACACATGACAGAAACAAGAAAAATCATCAAAATTTAAGGAAGTTAGAGGTGCAAAAGTCATATTTGGAGGGAATGAAATTACAGATGTTGCATATGTTGAAGGCCTCAATTTCAACTTACTAAGCATAAGTCAACTCTGTGACAAGTGCTATAATGTTGGATTCAATATGGGAGTGTGCCAAATCAAGAACAATGAATCTAATGAAGTAGTATTGCAAGGACCAACTGCAACACCAAGCACTTGTCTCGCTAGCAAAGAGTACAACGGAATCAAGTTGGGGTGTGGCACAAGAAGCCGAGTCACCCGAACTTCAAAACAATTAACGGCTTTGCAAGGAGCAATCTTGTGGAAGGACTTCCGGACTTTCGATATACAAGAAGGAAAGTGTATGTGATGCATGCCGGATGGGAAAGCGGATCAAATCATCATTCAAAGAAAATACATGTCCATCTTCAACAAGAATATTGCACTGCTACATATGGATCTATTTGGTCCATTGAACCACCAAAGATATAAGCGGAAAGAAATACACCTTGGTGGTAGTAGATGATTACTCAAGATACACATGGACAATTTTCATGTGTAAGAAGAAAGAAACCATGCAGAAACTACCACAAAATGATGAACGTAATCCAAAATGAGAAGAGTCAAACCATTATCAAAATTAGATCGACAGAGGAACCGAGTTTGTCAATGGAATAATAACTCAATATTGTATTGAAAATGGTATTGCTCATGAACTATCTGCGTGAAGGACTCCACAAATGAATGGAGTTGCGAGAAAGAAGGAAGAACTCTAAAAAAGCGGCAAGAACCATGTTAGCCAAGTAGGGTCGCTAAAAGATTTTGGGTCAAGCAAAAAACACATCATGCTATACTCAAAATAGATGCATGATAAACAGACAATGACAAAAACTCCCTATGAGATTTGGATAGGGAGAAAGCCAAATGTTGCATATTTTAAAATATTTGGATGCAAATGCTTCATCCACAACAATGGCAAATATAATTTAAAGGCTTTTGATGCGAAAGCCGATGAAGGTATCTTCTTAGGATACTCAACTCAAAGCAAAGCCTACAGAGTGCTCAACAAGAAGACAATAGTTACTGAGAAAAATCCATTCATGTGGTGTTTGATGAACCCAACGTAAATGGAGAAGACATTGAAGAGTCACCGATAAGTCAATCACCAACCATGCGAAGAGTCCCTATGTTGAAGTCAAGCCGGAATTATAAACCAGATGAAGATGAGATAGCCGAGTCTCAAAGACACCGGGAAATATGCAGCTAAGTGATGATGAGAGAGCTGATCAAAATAACACAACCGCAAGACGATCAATCTAGCTAACTTACTCCGACCTGATGTAAGGTGGCTGAGAGACCATCCACCAGAACTAATCATTGGAGATGTAAGAGAAGGTGTGAAAACTAGATCCATAACTCAACAAGAAGCAATGTTCACTTGTTTCATCTTACAAATAGAGCCAAAAGATGTGTCACAAGCTTTGGATGACACACATTGGATTCAAGCCATTCAAGAAGAGTCAATCGGTTTGTAAGGAACAAAGTGTGGGTATTGGTTCAAAGACTTACCCATCAAAATGTTATTGGCACTAAATGGGTGTTCAGAAACAAGATGAATGAGGAAGGGTCTGTGGTAAGAAACAAAGCAAGATTGGTAGCCAAAGGGGATTGCCAAGAAGAAGGAATCGATTTTGATGAAACTTTTGCTCCTGTAGCAAGATTGGAAGCCATAAGGATGTTTCTTGCCTATGCTGCTCACAAGAACTTCACTGTATATCAAATGGATGTAAATAGTGCATTCCTTAATAGGTTATTGGAGGAAGAAGTGTATGTTGAACAACCTCCAGGATTTGAGCAGAAGACTCTTGGAGATAAAGTATACAAACTCAACAAAGCTTTATATGGATTGAAACAGGCACCAAGAGCATGGTATGATACATTATCACAATTCCTGACTGAGAACGGATTTATAAAAGGCAAAGTGGATAGAACACTCTTCAGAATTCAAGATGGGAAGAGTATCTTTTGCTTGTTCAAATATATGTGGATGACATCATCTTTGGATCCACAAACAAAGAGCTGTGTGATAAATTCTCAAATCTTATGCAAAGCAAATTTAAAATGAGCATGATGGGAGAGCTGACATTCTTCCTAGGACTTCAAGTGAAACAGCTGAAGGATGGAACCTTCATAAGTCAGACAAAATACACCAGAGATTTAATGAAGAAGTTTGGTATGGAAGAGAAATCTTCTGTGAAAATACCAATGAATACATCAGTCAAAATGGATATGGATGCAGATGGCAAGCCTGTGGATCAAACAAGATACATAGCACTTATTGGATCATTGCTCTATCTCACAAAGAAGCGGGCCGGACATCACCTTTGTCTTTGTAGGTGTATGTGCAAGATTTCAATCTGCTCCAAAAGAAAGCCACATGACTGCAACTAAGAGAATCTTGAGGTATCTGAAAGGAAGCCAAGAAGTTGGCTTATGGTATCTTAAGGAAGGTGGATTCAAGCTAATTGGTTACTCAGACTCGACTATCTTTGGATGCGAGTTGATAGGAAAAGTACCTCGGTACATGTCAAATGCTTGGAAATAGATTAATTTCTGGTTTAGCAAGAAGCAAAATTCAATAGCAACCTCCACAAATTGACTGAATACATAGTGCGGGCGGCAAAATTGTGCCCAAGTCTTATGGATGAGACAACAACTGAGAGACTATGAAGTTGAAGAAAAGGAAATTCCAATTATGTGTGACAACACAAGTGCAATTGCAATCACCCAAAATCCTGTGTTGCACTCAAGAACAAAGCACATTGATGTCAGATATCACTTCATAAGAGATCATGTTGAAAAGAAGGACATCACCTTGGAATATATCTCAACGATAAGCGATTTAGGCTGATATATTCACAAAACCATTATGTGAATCAAGATTTGAAGAACTCAAGCATGAATTAGGGTTAATTGAGCTGAGTTGACACTCAGAAGACTCAAAGAAAAGAGATGGAACATGAAAAGATGAAAAAGAGCTGAACTCTTGAATCAATAAGTGAATCACCAGATCGGAGAATCACCAGCATCGAGTTAGGCGACAAATGTGAGTGCTTATGTGCAAAGAGAAGAGTTAAATCAGCTAAGGAATAAGCTGAGTCATTTATGAGCAAAGTGACAAAAATGTCTGTTGTTTTTACTAAGCGGGAATATTTTTAAGAATGACGTCGCATAATTATGACGTGTACTGATCAAAAAAAGCCGCATACCAAGCTTATGATTGGATATAAATGTTGCCGCATTAAATGCGAGAAATTAAATGTTAATCGGCGTGCAAAATGAGTCGTTGATCTTGATCAAATTTCAAAAACCACCCGCACGCCCTTTCATAACCCATACATATACCATTTCATCCGATTTTCTCTCACTTTACCAAAATCTGTTCATCTCTCTCAAGAGCAAAGAAAGCATTTTTACTCTCAAAACCCTACAAATCTCCAAAGCTTATCTTCAAAGTTTCATTCGGTGAATCTTCGAGAAATGGCATCTACTTACGACTTCGTCGAGTTGGGAAAGCAAATCCACACGAGATCTACTTGTGGAGTTCGAACGCATGATCAAACAAGGGTCACACGAAACCCTTGTGAAGAAAATAGCGAGAGAAGTTGGAAAAATCGGGACTAAAACCCTTTTTGTCGATGGAGTTTCGAGATGACCTACGTGGAGGAGGTTGCATTCATGTGAACGCTGAAGTTCACGATGAGGGCATCAAGTCTTCTTCCGCTCACAGAAAGATTTCACCATCACCGCCAGGATCCGCAACACCGTTCGCTCTTGGTGGAAGGAATCTTTGAGATTTATGAAGGCGATGTTAACCTAGCTGCCGCTGCTTGGAAGGAAGTGGCCAAACCCGACTATCTTTGCGAAGGTTGTCTACACAGAGAGAAGAAGGCTGTGAAGGAAGATTACCCCAAGTTCTTGGACATTGTTGCAAAGTGTTTGGACATCAAATTTGGAAGCTTTAATCAACTATCCAAAACCAAGCTGATCGTGATGGGCCGCGATCATGGAGGAGAAGAAAGTAAACCGAGCTGAGTTTGTATACGCAGACTGCGCCAGAATATTGGGAATAAATCCTTCAAGGAGGATGGTTCGTTTGGAGGTTCCCCGGGTGCGGATTTGGTGATTGGCCGGATGATGGAAGTTAAAGGAGTCCTCTTCGACATGGAATGGCATTCCATATTAACAAAAAGATGTTCCGATCAAATCGCTCCGAGCACGAGGAGAGCTTATGCCAAGAGAGCGGACACAAGTGAGGGAGAATCACCACCCTGAAGAAACAAATGTCTCCTCCCCTCTCAAGAAGAAGGTCGCCCGCAGCCGCAAAGAAGACTCACTGCCCCTGCAGTGAAGAAAAAGAAAATTGCACCTGCCCGCACTGAGCCAGTCCCGCCCCCGCAGCCGTGTCTCTCCCTGCCCCTGCCGCAATGAAGAATGAATCATTAATCCCTTCTCCGGTGATTAAAAATAAGATGACTGTCACAACAAGGAAGGCAAAATGCCTCTAAGACAATCTAATCGAAGGCATTTACTTTCAATGAACCGAGGAAAGTGGAACCGGATATTCCTCCGGTGAAAACCAAAAGAAGAAGAAGACTTTTCAAGCGATCGAGCTTGAGAAAACGCGGTAATCGCGCCACTCAACAGATCAGATCGCGAGACAACGGAGAAGTAGAGTCTCCTAAAACTATTGATGAAACAGCCAAGTCACCAAGCCAATCAACAGAGACAAATTGAAGACACAAATCGTAGTCGAACAATGAGACACAAGAAGTAGCTGAAAAAGCAAACTCTCCCGTTGGCAGGTTGTATCCCCTCCCGCAACAGACGCTGGCCGAGGGTGTGAAGCACCAAAGTTTGCTACCTTCAATCCCCGAAAATGAGGGACAACAGGAGAAGATGATAAATATGATGATGATGTGATGATCCTATCCCCACCATATCCGAGATATCCAAAATCGCCTGCGATAATGGATGAAGTGGAAGTGAGTCGATCCAGGAAACGATTCCAAAGACCGGAGTTTATTGAAGAAGAAGAAGAACTGTTGAACTTTCTCGGACCGACCACCGTAGTCCAAGCACGGATGAAGAAAATCGCACGTATATCTTGCGATCTTCAAAGACAAGGAGAAGCAGAGATCGATAGAGGAAGCTAAAGCTCGTGAAAAGGCCAATATTTGTATCTTTACTCGAACCATCGATCATACACATCCTCATCTTGACATTCTCTTTGGGAGTGATGAGGATCCGGACCTGCTTCTTTCTGAGAAGAATGGGAGATGCAGCAAGCCATGCGGGAATCTTGGGTCCTATATGAGCAACGGTTATTGGAAGGACCGGGGAGTCTTCATTACATCACACCGAGATTGATCCGATGGGAGTGATGCAAAGATATTGCCACGTTGTCGCCGCCACCACTTCCCACTCACACAAAAGAAGGTGTTAAGGGAACGCGATGAAACGGGATTGTGGGGACCCCAGTCGAGCCAACCCCTAATGAAGGTGTCTTACCACCTGCCCCAACTACTGAATACTCAAAGGGAACAGTAGGGAGTCCGAGACGAGTGACCCCATTCCAAGTCACTCGGTGGTGTGCCGGTGAGGGGAAACTCCTCCACCGGCAGCAAAGAGGTCGGAGGATGTTGCGGTGACTCCACAACGAATCTTAGAGGCGAAGTGGAGAAGGAACAACAAATGGATACACAAGCAAGTTGTCGCTTGACGAGGCTCGGACATAAGACTATCTCAGCTGAAGTGCCAAACTGCTCTGCAGCCAATGAAGCCGTTGATGCGGTCGAGGCACAGGAAGGAACGCCCGGAGTTAACACTGGGCAATGAAAGTGCAATCCACGGAGTTGAGACTCCAATAGATGCCACCTCGGAAGACCCCAAGACCGACACCGCCGTCGAAGGGACTATCCAGCCTCGCCGCAGTTGAGACTGCAGGAGGTAATGAAGGCCAATGGGAGGTTGAGACTTCCTGGGTAAAGAGACAGAAGCACAGGACATCCCTCCTACTATCATTGATTCATCTGAAACGGAGATAAGTGCTCTTCACTATTCCCAAGACAATCCTGATGTAACCTTTCTGGGATCTCAAGGTGAAGACGAGGTTGAGTCATCCCCTATTGTCGATCTAAAAGACTCAGCTGAGGATGTTCTCCCAAGCACGAGTAAGACCGACCTTAAGGCTACTCGCCAAACCTTTAATTTTGATGATGAGCTACCCATGCAAATCTCATCATCGTCCAATGACGCTACTAACACGGCCGAGGACTAGTCAACTCACATGAAAAAACCAGCTGAGACCGACGAAGCTGTTGAGACAGTTGAGGCTCAGCCAGCTGGGTCAAAACCTCAACAGACCACAGCTGACACACGACCAATCAATCGCGAGCTACCCAAGCTCACAGTTGAGAATCGACGCAACCGGGCACATCACGGGCACGAGTTACCATTGAACATATTCCCATTGTTCGAGATGATCCGTTCGAAGAATCGTTCCCTTTCTCTCTGGAGCTACCTGACCTTCTTGAAGAATCAGCTAGAGATCAAGAACGTTTCCATAAACCTGATCCCGTTATTCCAACAGACACCATCGTCCCAGCACACTTTGACTTTAACGCTGCTTGGCCGTCAGCTGAGACAGAAGTGACAGCTGAGGTTCGAGAAGTTTTCAAGGCCATATTTGTGAGATAGAGAAGATGGAAAGGAACCAGGCCTCACTGGACATGAGGCTAGATAACCGAGACGCAAATCTTACTACCGATCTGTGAGGAATAATTGTCAGGATCCGGGAATGGTTAATCACAGCAGACAATATGTGTAGAACAAGTTCGATACTTTAGAACTTTGTTCAATAAATTGCTAGTCTGGTGGGCGAGAATGCTTGATATGAAGACAAGAATGCAAGAAAACATCGATCGATGCATGAATCTCACAACACAAAGATGCAAACATTGCCGCGTGAATTTCATAAGAAAGAGCTTCAGCGTGAGGATAACATGGAGAAGAAATTCAGCCTCCTCATGGCTGAAATGAAGTCGTGACAAACAATCCAACGCCCGATCGCTCAAATTCCGTGCAACATAATTCGCAGCAGATTCGAAGCATAACTCAAATGATCGGCGCTTAAACTTCATGATTTCGGTTTGTTTCGGGGGTTCCTCTCTTTTTATGATTCCAAAAAGGGGGGAAGAGGAATACCTAAAGGCGTTGAAAGGTTCTCAAGTCGAGAAGAAGGATGAAGTGTGAAGGAGAAGACAATCAAGAACTAAGAAGAGAGAAAGGGAAAATGTTGAGGGGAAGGTTCGAAAGATATGACCGATGATTACAAAAACCCCCAACAAGGTCTTGTCACACCGATATCATCAAAAACTCCCAAATGACTTCTCGCCACTCCAACACTCCGCAGCACCCATGGTGAAAAACAAAAATAGTAGAAGCGAGGGATGAAGGAGGTGGAAGGAAAGATGGATGCCCGAGTTGTGGATATACTGAAACAACATGGAGGCATTCCAATGACAGAGACACCTATGCCATTCAGGCGTCGGAACCGAGCCAAGATCTCGTTGATGAATTCAAGACGTTCGCATCCGAGGGTTACTTCGCAAATATGCCCATGGCTCAAGCCTAGGATTTTATTGGGAAAAAGGCCTCAAGCTATGTGAAGAAGGCTGACGGCGAGACTCTTGATCACTCTTACTTTTCTCTGGAAAAAGAAGGCCCCCCCAAGATAATACACGCCCGAGAGCGAGAGGAAGAAGCAATGGAGGAGGAAGAGGTTTCGGACCTGACCTCGCCCAAAAACATTGAATATATAGATCCAAGCAAGAAAGGAGAGATCTATTGGGCCGGGATTCGACGAAGTAGCCAACATGCAAGTGGCAAGAACAATGCCGAGTATGTGAAGAGAATCGAAGAAGAAAATAGAAGACAAACTCACGTGGGAAGAGAGACAAGAAAGAAAAAAGAAGAGATGAAGTCGCCGAGGAAAAGTATATGAGAAAAATAAAGCGGTGAAGAAGAAGAAAGAAGAGAAATAGATCGAAGACAGAGTGATGAGGAAAGAAGGAGGCGAAAGGAGGTTAAGTTTTGCATCCACCCTTCATGTATCTTACTATGTAAATACATCCTTATGTAAGTCCTCTCGTATATCGAATAAAATTGTATAATTTTTATACTTGCGTAGATATAGAATATCATGGTTACATTAAACTCTATTTAAGCTCGATACACCCATAACAAATTGTGTAAAGAACAAGAATGTTATGATCAATAAAAGATTGATTCTACGCATACATTCCGTGATTCTACATTGTCTGTCGTATCTTTCTTTGTTTAATTATTGTATGAACATTTTAAGTTTTGGCATCATCAAAAAGGGGGAAATTGTTGGGAAATTAATTTTTAGATTTTGATGAATGCCATGTAAAACTTAGAATAGAAAGTTGGCACCCCATTTTTGTTGTAAATTGCATTATAATAGATAGGGATGGTCGAGTGAGTTAAGTCGGAATGCCTGAACATGCAAGAAGTCAACCGAGATGGAAGGAAGACTCACCGAGAGGCGGTGAGTGTGGCGAAAGAAGAGAAGACAGAAACTCGATCAAGGTGCATCTAAGATGCAAACAGTGAAGTGTCGGTCAAGTCAACTCAAGATAGCCAAGTCTCAAGTTGAAGTGACAGGATGAGTCATCCATGAATGAAAGTCGACTCAAGTCACCGGGAAAGTCAAGGAAATGTAGTCAAGTCGACATAATCGAAAGAGATCCGTTGCATGTAAGTCAAGAAAATTACTTAAACAAATAATACATCCATACTGTCTTTCTTAAAGTGCTCACCCCCGAAGCGTGCAAAAGGAATAAACTAATGGGAAGCTCGCACTGTGTGAAACTCGAAAAGTCAAGACTCATTCATACGAGGAAATGTCAATTCCAAGAATCGCAACAAGACAAGCCAACGACCACAAGTGTCTTTTGAAAATTAACCTATCTCTTCAACGGGCAAATTTTCAAAAGAACACTATAAAAGGCCGAGGAATCCATTTGAGAAGGTGTGAACTTTGTGACTGGAATTTTCAAGCTCTTATTCTAACTATAACCTACTCAAGACATTCAAGTTCAACCCTCAAGCCTACATTACAAAGGAAATCAATCCAACACGCACTTTGTGAAGGAAAGACGACTTCAATCGATTGAAGAGGAAACATTTAAAAAATCAAGGGGTCTACATTCCACGAAGGATTGTAGAAAGGTTCAAGGTCGCACCAGTCTCAAGTTTTTGGAGGACTTCGTGATCGAATCCAAGAAGCTTGAGCAAGTGGGTCGTAGTAGCAAAGCGACTTCCCTGTGAAGAAGTTGAGTCGTGCGAGAAGCCACCAGTGTGTGACCAAGGCATCTCCGATAGAGTCCCAAAGGATCAAGTCACCGTGTGATCAAGACTTGCATCTCGGTGATAACCACTTTGTATATTGATCAATACTTAGTGGATTCCTCCAGGAGTTCGAGAAGAGAGGAGTAGAAGAATTACCCCATCTTCGAACCTCTATAAATATTTATTGTGTCATTTACATTTCAGCACATTAATTTCTGCATATTATTTAAATATTTGCTGATAAATTTGCTATCCAATTGATAATCAACAAAGTGCTAAAACCAAGTGTTAAAACAAACTTAAACCAAATTCAAGGGTGTTATGTCTTCCGCTGAAAACATATCACAGTCAAGTTAAATTTTAGTCAAAACAGCTGAGTTATTTTATCAACAGCTCAGTCGAGTCTGTTGAGTGGCTAACTCTTCTGATTAACTAACTTAGTTATCCATCAAGGACTCAACTGTGAAGTATTAACTCTGAACGTTTTAAAAGGACTAAATCGAAAAGTTTGTAAGGTTTATTCAACCCCCCTTCTAAACCTTACACTCACACCCCTTGGGACCTACGAGTTTGAGAAGGTAGCTAAGAAGCATTTCGAGCGAATTAAAGATATCAGAACAAGGCGCAATGGTCCCTCAACAGGACTATTGAAGGATTCCCCAGCAATCAAACCTCCAAGAGAAATCACGATGCCCGATGCTGGATCTCAGCTTAGATATCTAGAGGAGTTTAAAACTCTATATACAGAAGGTTATTTCAAGAACTTGACTCTACCACAGGCGTGGGATTTGTACCGGGAGAAGGGTCTCGATTTGTGCAATCAGCTGATAAGCATCAGAGTTCCAACAGTCACTCAGTTGGAAAGGCACCAGTGTAGTACACTCCCAGAGGGGGAACTGAGTCAATAAGAGAGAGGGAAAGGTTTGTAAGTGGTAGAATAAGCAAAGGCACTCCACCACAGCCAAAACCACAAGATTAAAGTATATTTATCCACATAAAAAGGGGATCAATTACTGGGCTGGGTTTGACCATCATGCTAATCTAGAAGTAAAGCACAAGAATGATGTAGCTGTGAGAAGGCAAGAGGCCGAAAATGAAAGAGTTACGTGTGAATGGGAAGAAAGGCAGCATAGGGATGACCATGCTGCTAGGCACGCATATGAGAAGAGTAAGAAAGACGAAGAAGAGAAGAAGAGTCAAGAGTAGAAGATGAAGAGAGAAGAAGGAAGCAGTCGAGGCGTTGAAGACAGCTGTAACCCCTTCATGTATTTTACTTAACTGTAAATACACAACTGTAAGTATTCTGTAATAAAGCTCTGATACCTATTGTAATAGCTTTGCTCTGATACATGTTGTAATTCAAATGGATGTATAAGCTCTGATACAATTTATAGAGTATATCTTGTAAACAACTCTGTAAAGGACAAGAATGTTATGATCAATGAAATTGACATATTCAGCTCATACATTCTTTATTACTGCACTGCTCGTGTTTGTTGTAATTTTTATTTAAGTTTTGGCATCATCAAAAAGGAGAAATTGTTAGGAAATTTATTACTAGATTTTGATGATACCATGTAAAACTTAGAATAGAAAGTTGGTACCCGATTTTCTTTGTATTTCTATTCTGTAATAGATAGGACTACATGAGGTGAGTGAAGTCAGCTATGTTGAAGAATGCAAGAAGTCAATCAAGATCAAGTGAAGACCTCCAAATGTGTTAGCCGAATGTATTCAAGATGGAAGGCACGTACTGATCAAGGAGATCCAAATGAGGACAACTGTGTGTAAAGGTTGAAGATATGACAGTCAAGTCAGTAAAGAGCTGAGTCTACCAGTTGAACTGACAGTTGAGTGATTCCTAAATGATTGGAGCTGACTCAAGTTAAAGGGGTAAAGGCAGCTGTCAAGTCATGTCGACTTATATTGATCCGTTGCACAAAAGTCAGGGATATTACTTAAAATAGTAATACGTCCATGCTGCCATGTCTTAAAGTGCTCGTCCTAGAAGCGTGTAAAAGGAATAAACCAATGGGAAGCACTGAAGCTTGTGTCAGGTCCTGAAAAGCTGCAGGATCATTTAATACGAGGAAATGTCACCATCACAAGCTGCAAGTCAACGAATAAGAAAGTGTCATTTGAAAATAGCCTATCTCTTCATCGGGCAAATATTCAAATGAACACTATAAAAGGCCGAGGAAGCAAGAGAGAGAAGAACGAGCAATAACACGAACGATCAAGCAATTTAAGCAAGCAAAACCTGCAAAAATTCTCTCAAGCTTACCAAGATATTCCTTAAGCCGAAATTCAAAGGAACACGATCCAACACACTTAGTGAAGGAAAGAATGCTTCATCCAGTTGAAGAGGGAAAAGTTTTAAGAACTTAAGGGGTCTACTCTCCAAGATTGAAGAAGTTGTAGTAAGGTTCAAGGTCGAACCAGAATATTCGAGCTCGTTGTAAGGATATGTGATCAATTCCAAAGGTTCGAAGGGAGCTGAAGTAGCAAGACATCTATCTTGTGAAGAAGTTGAGTCGCAGGAGGAGCCAGCTGTGTGATCAAGGCTGTCTCAGACTGAGAACTACTTTGTAACATGATCTGTTACTTAGTGGATTTCTCCAGATTTGGAGAAGAGTGGATTAGAGAAATTACCCCATCCTCGAACCACTATAAAATTTGCTTGTGTCATTTACTTGCAGCATTTTATTTTTCCTGCTTATATTTATATCTGTTGTTTAAGTTATATTGCCAACCCAGCTGATAATAACATTTCTAAGAACGAGTGTTAAAAATAAGTTTAAAACTATCAAGGGTGTTAAGTCTTCCGCTGTATAAAATCCAATCAACTAAAAAGTTAAGATTTAGCTGACCCAGCTAAGTTACACTATCAATAGCTCAATCGAGTCTATAGAGTGGGTAACTTTGCTGAAGTAAGCCAACCTAGTTGTCCCCTAAGGACTTAACTGATTTGAGTCAACTCTGTTGAAACAATTTAAAAAGACTAAATTGTGAAAAGGTCTTAAGGTTTATTCAACCCCCCTTCTAAACCTTACACCACACCCCTTGGGACCTACACATACTCCCTTTTCTCTTCTGCAGGCGAAGTTGGATCGAGCGCTTGCCACTTGTTGGTTTTTTAATCACTGGCAAGTGATTGAAGGTTTGGTGCTTCATCGCGTTTGCTCAGACCATCACCCTCTCTTAGTTTCGTGTTTGTCCACTTCTAATAGAGGTCCAGCTCTATTTTGTTTTCAACGTATGTGGATTTCTCATGAAAATTTTTGGGACTTTGTTACTTCTTCATGGCTTTAGCCGTGTCTTTCTTACAACCCTCTTCTGCGTATGATGTTGAAAATCAAAAGGTTGCGGGATGCTCTTAAGGGTTGGAACAAGAATGTTTTAGGTGATGTTAATCACTTAATGGATGTTCAGATGGAGAAAGTGCACCAAATTTAGTCTGATATTGAGACTTTGGGTTACAACGCTGAGTGTTGTAAGCTCGAGTTTGAAGCAAAAACTTCTCTTTCTAAAACTCTTTTGTTACAATATGAGTTTCTTAGACAGAAGGCACGTACTGTTGGCTTAAGGATGGTGACTGTAATACAATATTTGTTCATTGTCGTCAAATTAAGGACAACCGCTCTGGGATCCATGATTTGATGATTGATGGTAATTTTTCTGATGATCCAGGTGTTCTTGGCAATCATATTACCTCCTTTTACAAGGAGCTATTTTTGGATTCGGGGGTGCTACTACGAACTATTCTATGGTTGATCACGTCATTTCTCCAAAGGTAGGGGCCGCCGACAATGCTCTTTTAACGGCAATTCCTACGAATTTTGATATCCGGGAGGCAGTTTTTGATTTAGGCTTGGATAGTTCTCCGGGCCCGGATGGTTTTACTAGGACCTTCTATCAACATTATTGGGACATTATCTCCTCTATTGCGATCATGGTTGTCCGTTATTTCTTCACGAACTCAAACTCGCCTCCTAACTTGAATGCTAGTTTTATGGCTCTTATTTCGAAAATCAAAGATGCGAACACTGTTGATAATTTTAGGCTGATTATTGTGAGTAATTTCCTTTTCAAGGTTATTACTAAGATTTTGGCTACACGGCTTGGGTCGATCATCCCTTCTTATTTATCTCATACGCAATTTGGTTTTATTCCTGGGAGGCGATTCACGATCAGTATTGCCTTGGTTTTGGAGGGCTTTAACATTCTCCATAGTCGTCTTGATTGTAGGTCCCAAGAGGTGTGAGTAAGGTTTAGAGGGGGGGGGGTTGAATAAACCCTACCAACTTTTTGATTTTAGTCCTTTTAAAATATTACAGAGTTAAATACACAAACCTACGTCCTTGGGGACAACTAAGTTAGTTAACCAAGAGTTAGCCACTCAACACTTCGATTGAGCTGTTGATAGAATAACTCATTGTTTAGTCTAAACCTTAACTTGGTCGTGATGAGATTTTCATTTAAGACTTAACAATCTTTAATTTGATTTAATTTGTTTTAAACACTTGATTTTAACACTTAGTTACTTATCATTTGGATAGCAAATTATCAAAGATATAAAGTGATATGCGAAATAAAATGCTGAAATGTAAATGACACAATAATTTTTATAGAGGTTCAAGATGGGGTAACTCTTCTACTCCTCTCTTCTCCAACTCTGGAGGGATCCACTAAGTAATGATCGGTTTACAAAGTGGTTATCACCCGTATACAAGTCTTGATCACACAAACCGACTTGCTCCTTTGGGACTCGATCCGAGATGCCTTGATCACTCGGCTAGCTTCTCGTCCGACTCAGCTTTCTTCACAGGGCGGCTACGCCTTGTTACTTCACTTACTTTCTCAAGCTTCTTGGATTTGATCACGAAGCACTCCAATAACTTGAGATTGGTTCGACCTTTAACCTTCCTACAATCCTCCCTGGAAAGTAGACCCCTTTTGATTCTTCAAAAGTTTCCTCTTCAACAGTTTGAAGTTATCTTTCCTTCACAGCTTAGTGTTGGATCGATTTCCTTAGAGATTTAGGCTTGAGGATTTTTCTTGAATAACTTGAGAATACTTTGCAAAGTCAACGATGTGAATATTGCTTGTTTGTTTGTGATTCGTAATCAAGGTTCAGTTACCTTTTCTCAAAGTGATTCCTCGGCCTTTTTATAGTGAATTTTCAAAAATCATCCATTGAAGAGATAGGCTGATTTTCAAAAATCACTTATGCTCGGTGGCTTGTCTTGTTACTGATCCTTGATGTTGACATTTCCCCATATTAAATGAATGATCGGCTTTTCGAATCGACACGAGGTGCGATCTTCCCATTGGTTTATTCCTTTTGCACGCTTCGAACGAGCACTTTAAGACATGGCAACATGGAAATATTACTTGTTTAAGTAATATTCTTGACTTTTGTGCAATGGATTCTTTTCAGTTAACTCCTCTTTGCAGCTACCTTTTCCCCAGGTGACTTGAGTCTGATCCAATGATTGTGAGACTCATCTGTCACTTACACTTGAGACTTGGCTTCTTGAGTCGACTTGACTTACTCTTCATACAGCTGTATCACTGTCGAGACTCCTTCAGTCGAGTTCTTGACATCTCTTCCTTGCCACACTCAGCTGCTTCACAACGGAGTCTTCATTCTAGTCTTCAGTTGACTCCTTGTATTTCCAGGCATAGCTGACTTGACTCAACTTATACAACCCTATCTATTACAATAAGAATTACAAGGAAAATGGGGTGCCAACTTTCTAGTCTAAGTTTTACATGGCATTCATCAAAATCTAAACAATAAATTTCCCAACATTGATAATAACATGGTTTTGATAATTATATCCATAGAGCTTTTAATACGTTGAGTTGGGGTTTCCTGCTTCATGTTCTCATCGGTTTGGCTTCTCTGATTTCTTCATTCAATGGATCAAGGTTATTCTGCAGTAGGCCCATATTTCAATTTTATTAAATGGTTCACCGGTGGGTTACTTTCCTTGCTCGAGAGGTGTTAGACAGGGTGATCCTTTGTCCCCTTTGCTTTTTTGTATTACGGAGGAAGTTCTGAGTAAATTCCTTGAAGCAACATCCAATAATCAGGTCACGCCGTTTGTGGCTCCTAGACGTATTATTTTCCCTGCTTCAGTTCTCTATGTGGATGACATAGTTATTATGCGTGAGGCTTCTTCTGCTAATGCGCGTATTCTTCTTCAGATTTTCACGGTATATGCTACTATTTTGGATTATGCCTTCAATCCTCGGAAATCGAAAGTTTTCTTTGGCAGCCGCGTTTTTACTCATGTGCGGAGTTGAATTCAAAATATTATGCGTATTCAGTCAGGGGCCTTTTTGACGATTTATCTAGGCGCCCCTTATCTTTAAAGGTGCTCCTGAACCTGTTGTTTTGCGGCAGATTTTCGATAAGATTCTTCTGAAGTTTAAAAGATGGAAGGGGATGACTCTTTCACTTGCTGGGAGAGTTTGCCTAGTTAATTCTGTCATTACTAGCTCCTTTGTTCATACTATGATGATTTACAAGTGGTCGATATCTTTGCTTAAGCAAATGGAGAAGACCATGCGCATTTTATTTGGACTGGTGATGTTAATTCTAAAGCTTCTGTGGTGGTTAGTTGGGATTGTTGTTGTATGCCCAGGACAAAAAAGGGCCTTGGGGTTCGATCTGTCATTGTGGCTAATAATGCTTTTCTGACTAAACTGGGGATGGAAAGTTATGACGTCGTACTTAGTGGTTTTTCAGATTCTTCAAAAATGTTACTTGTTGTCTGATGGTTCTATTTGTCGTACATTTTTACCTTCTTCTATATTCTTTGAGATTAGGCCTCGCATTGAGGACAATTTTGTGGAGTCACGCTGGATCCGTGGGTCTAATTCAGAGTTATTATTTTGGATTAATAACTGGTTGGGATACTCCATTGCCGATAGTATTGGAATTCCTCATGAGTACAGATACCTCTTTGGGCAATGTATTTCTAATTACTTCTACGATGTTTCCTGGCATTTCAAACTTTCATTTGTTGAGGCTTACTTAGATCTAGTCTGGGACATCGTACGTTTTCCTATTGCCCCATCCTCAAAGGATACACGGATTTGGATGCACTCTGTCGATGGGGGTATTTCTTCGAAAGATGCATATTCTCATCTTCATTCGACATCTCCTGTGGTCAATTGGGGTTCATGCATTTGGTCACCTTACATTCCGAAAAGGCGTTCTATTGTGGTTTGGCCTGCGATTCACAACTGACTGGCGGTTCTGGATTTGTTGCAAAATAGGGGTTTTATCGGCCCATTTGTCTCTTGTGACTTTATAGAGGCTCTTTCGCGTTGGATTTTTACTACCTTTGATGTTCACTTTCATCTTGTTCACAGTTTCAATGAATTATTGGTGCACTTGATGTCTTTTTGATTCAGTGAGCATGTATCTTTTTTATGGCAAGCAACGACATTATCTTGCATGTGGCTTATTTGGCATATCCGGAACGATTTGGCTTTCAATGATAAGACCTAGACGGTGGATGCTGCTTCAGGTTCTCATTGTTGAGTCTTTATGGTTAGATCAAGGTTGCGCGGAAAATGTTCAATGGGATCTTCTCACACTTCAGAGACTTCACGTTCCTGGTCGGCCAAGGAAAGCTCCAAACATTGTGCAGGTTGAGTGGCGAAAACCTCTTCCCGGATGGATCAAGGTGAATACAGATGGCAGCGCTTCGGGGTGCCAGGAAGGCTACGACGTCTGGGGTATTCTGGATATGCAAAGGCTTTTTTCGGGGTTGCTTTGTGGAACGTTGTGGTGCTAGTTATGCGTTTGAGGCGGAGTTGATGGCGGCCATGTTGGCAATTTGTTATGTGTTTGTTAAGGGCTGGACTCATCTTTGGCTTGAGTCGGATTCTGTTTATGTGGTGGATCTTCTTATGAACGATCTTATACTGTCCCTTGGAGGCACTTGAGTAAATGGAGGTACACTCTTCACTTGATTTCTCAGATGGACTTGGTGGTTTTACATATTTATCGGGAAGGCAATCGAGTGGTTTTATCATGCTCATCTCAAACTTCCCTTGCATAAGGTTTGAGAATTTGTGTCACAGCTCTATGTTTGGGGATCCAAAGATGATGTCTTCCACATATATTTGAACAAGCAATATACTTTCTCCATCTTGAATTCTGAAGGGTGTTCTATCAATTTTGCCATTGTTGAATCCATTATCTATAAGAAACTGAGACAATGTGTCATACCATGCTCTTGGTGCTTGCTTCAAACCATACAATGCTTTCTTGAGCTTGTAGACTTTATCTCCAATAGTTTTCGGCTCAAAACCTGGAGGTTGTTCCGCATAGACTTCTTCTCTAAAAGTCCATTAAAAAATGCACTCTTCACATCCTTTAGATAGATTGTGAAGTTCTTGTGTGATGCATAAGCAAGAAATATCCTTATTGCTTCCAATCTTGCAACACGTACAAAGGTTACATCAAAATCTATTCCTTCTTCTTGGCAATACCCTTTGGCTACCAACCTTGCTTTGTTTCTCACTAGAGATGATTCTTCATTAATCTTGTTGCTAAATACCAACTTAGTATAAATAACATTTTGGTGGGTAGGCCTTTGAACCAATTCCCAAACTTTATTCCTTTCAGATTGATCTAGCTCTTCTTGCATAGCTAGAATCCAATGAGTTCCATTCAATGCTTGTGACACATCCTTAGGTTCAATTTGAGAAATGAAACAAGTGAACATAGCTTCATGTTGAGTCCTGGATCTCTTTTTTACTCCTTCTCTAACGTTTTTGATGATTAGCCATCTCACATCAGGGTGAAGTAAGTCTGCTGGATTAAGTCTTCTTGCAGCTAAGTTGTTTTGAACAACTTCTTCTGATCATCATTCAAAGAAACCTTCTTCCATTATCTTTGAGATTAAGCTATCTCATATTCATCCTGGTTGAGTCTTGATATATGCCTCAACAAATAGTCTCTTCCGAATAGTTGTGTTAGGAAGTTTATTTGTTAGATCTTGATGATACCATGTAAAACTTAGAATAGGAAGTTGGCGCCCAATTTTGCTTGTAATTCTATCTTTGTAATAGATAGATCGAGAGAGCCGAGTGAAGTCACTATATCTAAGAATACAAGAAGTCAACTAAAGACAAAAGTGAAGACTACGCTATGTGACAAAGTATGGTTAAGATAGAAGGCAAAGACTCATTGTAGGAGAAACGATCGAGGGGAGCTGGGTGAAGGATAATGAAGTGTCGGTCAAGTCGATAAGGATGCCAAGTCTATCATTGAAGTGACAATTGAGTCATTCCCATATGATTGGAGAAGACTCAAGTCAAGGTTAAAGGCAACAGTCAAGTCAATACAATTGACATTGATCCGTTGGAAGGAAGTCAAAGATATTACTCGATATAGTAATAAGTCCAAGCTGCCAGGTCTTAAAGTGTTTGGCCCAGAAATATGCAAAAGGAATACGAATGGGAAACATCGTAGCATGTGTCGACCCTATAAAGTCGCATACTCATTTAATACGAGGAAGGGTCAACATCACATTGCTGCAATCCAAGAAAAGACAAGCCAACGAACAAGAAGTGCCATTTGAAAATAGCCTATCTCTTCAACGGGAAAATTTGCAAATGAGCATTATAAAAGACTGAGGAAGCATTTGAGAAAAGGTTACCAGAACTAAGCATGAATGAAATCAATTAATCAAGCAAGCATAACCTGCAATATTCTCAAAGCTTATCAAGAAAATTCCTCAAGTCTAAAACTCGAAGGAACTTGATCCAATACACACTGTGAAGGAAAGATTACTTCAGCCAGTTGAAGAGGAAAAGTTTCAAGAACAAAAAGGGATCTACTCTCCAAGTTTGAAGGAGTTGTAGTAAGGTTCAAGGTCGAATCAAAAGTTTTAAGTTTGTTGGAAGGCTGTGTGATCTATTCCAAAGACTTGAAGGGAGCTGAAGTAGCAAGGCAGCTGTCTTGTGAAGAAGCTGAGTCGTAGGAGATGCCAGCTGTGTGATCAAGGTTGTCTCTAGACTGAAGATCTACTTTGTAACCTAATCTGTTACTTAGTGGATTCCTCCAGGAGTTGGAGAAGAGTGGATTAGAGGAATTACCCCATCCTCGAACCACTATAAATTTGCTTGTGTCATATACTTCCAACATTTACTTTCTTGCTTATATTTTTATATCTACTGATAAGTTATATTGCTATCCAACTGATAATAACAAGTGCTAAAAAAAGTGTTAAAAACGTGCTTAAAATTTGACAAAGGGTGTTAAGTCTTCCACTGTTAAAAACCAAATCATCTAAACGTTGAGTGTTAGCTGACAAAGTCGAGTTATACAATCTGTTGATAGGGTAACTTAGCTGTAGATAACCAACGTAGCTATCCCCTAAGGACTTAGCTGATTTGAGTCAACTCTGTTGAATATTATAAAAGGACTAAAAAGTGAAAATTGGATAAGGTTTATTCAACCCTCCCTTCTAAACCTTACACCACACCTCTTGGGACCTACAAGTGGTATCAGAGCGGTTGGTTCATTGATCCTTCCGCACTGGTTACTGAACTAAATCTCATTTCTTTTTCAAAAAGTTTAACATTTGTATTTTCGAAGTCTTTCATTTTTTTTAAAAGCAAAGTTATTATCATGGAAGCAAGTCTAACTCGTATTCCTATGTTTACTGTGGAAGAGTTTGATGACTGGAAGATTCATATGCAGGCTCACCTATCAGCTTTACACGATTAAATGTGGCTTGTGATATAGGATGGGCGATTGCAAATACTCAAAGTCAATATTGCTGTAAGAAGAGCACCTCCAGCTGATGGAGAAGATGTTGCACCAGCAGAAGCTAGACCAGCCATGGTTGAAAAACCTCGCTGTTAATGAACTAATGAAGATAAAAGAGATACAAACTGGACAATGTGGCCAAGGATATTCTCTACAAGACGTTGGACAAGGCTATGTTCAACAAAGTCAAGTCATGCAAATCAGCCAAAGAAATCTGGGAAAAGCTAACACTGATTTGTGAAGGATCAAAACAGATTAAAGAGAATAAATTAATTGTTGCTGTTCAAAAATTTGAAAATTTTTAAATGCTTGCAGGTGAAAGTCTGGATCAGCTGGATGCCAGATTCACAGAGATCACGATTGAGCTTTTGGCTCTTAGGAAAGAGTACACTCAGAAGGAAATGTGCATGAAGATACTAAGAGCCCTCCCAGCTGAATGGGAAATGAAGGTCATGGCCCTGAGACATTCAATGGACCTCTCAAAGACATCGAATCACGAGTTATTCTCAGACCTCTAAGCCTACAAATTTTAGTTGAGAAGAAAAGAGAAAGAGAAAACAGCTCTACCCAAGACAACTGCATTATTGGCCAGTGAAGAAACGAAAGTTGAACCAAAGGAGACCATTGACCAGGAGGAAATTGGTCTTATGGTTAAAAGATTCAACAAGTTCTTCAACAAGAACTACAAAAGAAACAAGGGTGAGACCTACAAGAGACATTCAACACCTTCCAAAGCAAGGGAGGACAGACTGCCCAAGATAGATGAGCATCAAAGAGCTGACTATCAGAGAGCTGATAATCAGAGAGCCGAGAGAGCTGATCAGAGAGCTGAAAACCTGTGTTGGAATTGCAGACATAAACGAAGAGGAAATAGGAGTCTTCAGGGAAAGAAGACAAGAAAAGAAGAAAGCCATGTTGGTCATGTTGAGACCGCCTGAGCTACCATGTTTAAAGAGCCAAAGCCGAGACTCGGATAAAGCAAAGTGAGGCTATGATATGCCTCATGGCCAATGAACAAGATAAAAAGATACTACAAGAAAAGCTGGCGATAGACACCACTAAAAAGACACCGGTTTTAAGACTTTCCTGGTGTTTTTTCCCATATAACAACGGTTTTGTATGAAACCGGTGTCTAATTAGTGATGTCGTTTGATAAAAAATAGCGGTTTCCTAGAATCGGTGTCTAATGTAAAAAAAAATTCCCAAATCGACATTGGTTTTAGCATCGGATTTTGAAGTCGGTGTCTATTTATATAAATTATATTAGATTATACACCAGTTCTTTTGACATCGTTCCAAAACCGGTGTCTATAATATTTTAGAAACCAGATCTTTTGACACCAGTCTAGAGAACCAGCGTCTTTATTTTTTTAACAAGAATTTTAGACACCGGTTATAGAACCGGTGTCTTTATGGCCCTCTAATTAGGTTATCAGTTGAAGAATAGTAAAATTAGTTGTAGGGCTTGGTCACTCTCTTTCTTCCCAGCCCACCTTTCTCTTTTTTTTTCAAACGATAGACATTCATATATAACTCAATCGAAATAGAAATTACAAGGCAAAACGTTCGTAGCAAACTTGCTAAGGACCACCCTAGTTAACAACCTAACCAAGGGAGGAATTGACTAAGCCAATTCAAATCGGTTTCGGAACTAATAGCCATCATGGCCAAATTACAACACTGAGAACTTCTCAAGGGGGTAGACACTTCAAAAATACAAGAATCAAAAAGATAACAGAATAACGAGATGTCTTCGGCTATGGTAGACAAACTCCAGTTGTCCAATTGTTTTGAGTTCAATCTTGACACCATATCCTCATCATCTAACCCAATCTTCAACTTCTTGACACCTTGTTCCCAAGCTTTTAGTTGCGCATGTCGGACTCCAAGAAGCACTGCTACCACTGGATCATTTGGAGGATCCCTAGTAACTGCCCAAACCACCAACTTCGAACCAAACTCATTAACAATCCAACCCCCAAACCCAAACCTGTCCCCAAAACAAACAGATGAACTGACCACATATGAATGTGAACCTATATCTGTCAAAGAAATAGAACAACCTTTCCCCTCCAATGAAGCAACAGACACAGCAGACGTAACACCCTTCCTACTGCCACCAACACTCAAAAATTCCAGCCATTCATGAATTGCCCCTTGAACAACCTCAGACTCAGGTATTAATTCCTGTTTTTGAAACACCCAACAATTCCTAGATTTCCAGATTCTCCATAGAATAAAAACAGACAGCTGCAAACGTTCCCTACCCCTGAATTCTGTGCAGATCCTAGAAATATCATGCCACCAACCTTGAAAAAAGAAATCAGACTCTTGCGTTCCAACCCACTCCACCGGAGAAAGTTTCCAGATAATTTGTGCTCGAGGTCATTGAAAGAAAAGGTGTTCCAATGTTTCATTTTGGAGGCCACAAACCTGGCAAATTGGATCCACCTCAACGCCTCAATGAATCAGTTTATCTGCTGTAGGAATTATTCGATTAATACATCTCCACATGAAGTGTTTAAGTTTTCCTTTCATCTCCAACTTCCAAATCTTGTTCCACATTTTACCCTTTTCACCCGGGCCACAACTCGAACCAGGGCGAACCCGCTTTTTTCCAATTGATTTGTCTCAACTTAGAGTAAGCTGATTTAAAAGTGAAGAGCCCCTTTTTATCGCAATGCCACACCAAAAAATCCCTGCATTTATCTTGAGAAATTGGAATTTTAAGAATGATATTAGCATCAGTAACACAAAAAGCATCCAAAACCAGTTGCTTATTCCACTCAAGCCCCCCCACACTCAAAAGCTCACTCACTCTCATCCCCTCCAAATCAATCTTACCCGTAAGAGTGGGTTTAAAAGTTGGAGGTTTAGGGATCCAAGGTGACTCACAAATATTGATAGACTTCCCATCCCCAACCTTAACAGACTTTTCCAAAGACAATAATCATTGGATTTAGGCTTAACAGACAAAAGCCCCCCTTTAGGGAAATATTTTGCTTTAAGAATCTTACTCATAAGGAGGTTGGGATGAATAACAATTCTCCACAATTGTTTTGCTAGCATAGCATCATTAAAAAGAGGAAGATCCTGAAATCCTAACCCCTCCAACTCTTTAGAATTCACCAACCTATCCCAGGCAACCCAATGAAGACCCCCTTCCCCTCCATAGAACCACCCCACCAAAATTGAGCGGTAATTCGACAAATGTCTTTCCAAATACCAATAGGAATTTCAAAACAAGACATCACAAAAGTAGGCATTGCATTAATCACCGCTCGAATAAGAACCTCACGACCCACAGGGGAAAGAAATTTATTTTGCCACCCCGACACTCTTTTAAAAACACAATCTCTCACATATTGGAAAACCTCTTTCTTGGATCTCCCAATAAGCATAGGAAGCCCAAGATATCTAGCGCACGGTTTATCAGAAATACCATTCAAGATAGAGCCAATTTCATTTTTAACATGGGGAGGGGTATTCTTACTGAAGAGAACGGATGATTTCGCAAGACTCACAAGCTACCCTAAGCTAAGCAATATCTGTCAAGAATCATTTAACATAGTAAGCTTGGGGCGGAGTGGCGAACAAAACAAAATCGAATCATCTCGCAAAAAGAGGTGAGTACCACAGGACAACCACGACAAATTTTAAGACCAAAGAACTGAAAGTGAATTTGTGCTTGCTTAATGAGATTAGACAGGGCGTCTGACAAAATGATAAAGAGATAAGGAGATAAAGGATCACCCTGTTTAATCCCCCTAGAGGGGTAAATGTAACCAACAACCTGTCCATTAATATTAAATGAAAATGTAGGCGTGCTAATGCAAGTGACAATCCAGTCAATAAATTTCTGCGAAAAACCCATTTTATAGAGGATACAAGCCAAGAACTTCCATTCAACACGATCATATGCTTTAGCCATATCTAACTTTAAAGCCATGTAAGTATGCTTGCTCTTTCTAAGACTATTTAGGAAATGCATGCACTCTTGTGTGATAACAACATTGTCAACAATTTGACGCCCGGGAATGAATGCGGACTGATTTGAACTAATGCAATGATGCAAAACAACTTTCATCCTATTAGAAATAATCTTAGAAATCACTTTATACATCACACTACAAAGACTAATAGGCCGAAAATGGTCAATTGTCGTGGGCTTTTGGATTTTAGGGATTAAAGTGATAAGTGTGTGGTTCCAACTTTTCAACATTTTCGAATAACAGAAAAAATCTTGGATAGCACAACAAAGCTTATCAGAGATGATAGACCAATAGTGCTGAAAAAAGAGGGGAGTCATACCGTCTAAACCCGGCTCTTTACAAGGATTGAGATTGAATAGAGCTTTTTTAATCTCCGCCCTTTCCACGGTACACGTCAGACTTTGGTTCATTGTAGGCGTAATGGACACTTTGTATCCCTTACAAAATCAAAATCGAGGGAGTATTCAAGTGCGTAAAAGTTTGTTTTATAGAAGTTGGACACTTCACCTCAATGTCCTTCGGCGACAATTAGGAGTCCTATCGAACTAAGCATTATCATCGTACAATTATTGCGCCGTCTTTGTAAGGTACATGCGTGGAAGAACTTGGAGTTCTTATCCCCCTCCTTCAACCAGCTGATTCGGGCTTTTTGCTTCCAGAAGCATTCCTCATCCTTATAAACTTTCGATAATATAACGTTAAGAGAGTCCCATTCCGACCAATTTCGAGAGCCCCCCTCCTGTCTCATCTTTTTCATCCTTTCTTTGCACAAAAAAATCGTTTTAGCCGAGTTAGTTCTGTATCCTTTGCTCCAATTCAACAAAACCATTCTACAATTTTTGATACCCGTAAAGACTTGAAACATAGGAGTCCCCCTATTCGGAATATTCCAAGCTTGATCAATCACTTTCTCAGACCCCGTTAAAGTCGTCCAACTCTTATCGAAAAAGAACCTCTTAGGCCCCAAAGAAGATTTAGGAGAGGATGCTAAGAACAATAAGTAGTGGTCCGAGGCCTCTTTCTCCACGTGAGTGACCTTCGCATTTGGATATTTTAAAAGCCATTTCGGAGATCCAAAAACTCGATCGAGATGCTCCTCAACAAAACCTTCCCTTTCCCTGTTATTGGCCCAAGTAAACGGGTGGCCACAAAAATTAATCTCACCCATGCCCAAATCCGAAATGAATTCTTTAAAAACCCCAAAGCTCGATTGAGATCTAACCCTACCGCCTTTTTTTTTCCTCGCCACAAATCAGATCGTTGAAATCACCCCCCATTATCCACAAAATCCCCCACTTATCACTTTCATTAATGAGAAACTCCCATTGGGATTTCCTAATTCTATCATCAGTACTCAAATAAACTAGTATAATCCAACAGGTTTCAAATTCCCCTTCCAAACAAATCTCAAGCTCAAAACAGAAAGAAGTACAGTGATGTTGAAGAATTCTGACTCTATCAGACCAAAACACAAATAAACCCCCGCTTTTACCTTCAGGATCAACACACAACCATCTATCATCAAGTTTCAATTTTTTGCAAACAGTATTTATAAACTGTTTCTTTTTTTTTTTGTTTCACTAAGAAAGAACACATCTGGGAGATGGAGCTTTATAGCTTCCTTGAATTGGGGAATTGTAGAGGGTCCTCCGAAATCTCTACAATTCCACACACAAATATTCATTGATAACTTTGGGCTCATTTTAGGCTGGCCATCTCCATCTTTTCCACTTGATTTTTACTTTCCCTCATCTCCAATCCTCTTTTGGTTTTTTAATATTCTCCCATGTTTTTTTTCTTCTTCCTCCACATCCAATTCGAGACCTCTCTTCTGACCAATCATCTGAATCTTTTTGTTCTCCTAGGATGATGATAAAATCCCTTCAGATTTTCCAATGCCCTTTTTAGTATTATTTTCCTTGCCCTGTTTATTAACCCTCTGAGAATTTCTTGTGGCTTCTGGGAGATTTGCGGAGACTTCACGCAGCAGAGTTCTCTTATTAGTCAATGTAACAGTAACATCCATCAAATCTTCTTTGCAAATTTCCGTTTCGTGTTCCACTTTTTTCCCCACATCTTCCATATTAATCCTAATCGGCTGACAAGGAATTTTTTCTTCAATCTCCATGGGTTCCCTTTTGTCATTTTGGCACCCAGCTGAAATTATGATAGCCGGCTCCACTTGACTACCCAAATCTGGGGTAAACTGTTTGGAGAAAATATAGTCCCGACTCTCCACCTCCTTCATCTTCTCAATTTCTCGACTCTCCACTGAGATAGGTTCCAACGGATTGACTGGTGAATTATCTTTAAGAATGGGACTCTTACTCCCTCTAAATGGAGCTCTTCCCCCATTAAAATCATTAGCTCTGATCCACTCGCCAAATTGGTTCTCCTTAATATCATTATTCTTAAAATCCTCACGTCTTGATTGACAATTTTTTTCCAAATGCCCAACCAAACCACAATAACAACAAAATCCTTGTAAATTTTCGTATCTAAACTCCACCCAATATGCCTCATCTCCCAGCTTAATATTAGTTCCCCTAATCAGCTGCTTAGAGAGATCCATTTCCACCAAAATTCTAATAAATTTCCCTTGGGAACTACCCGTTTGTGGTATTACCACATCAAGACATTTAGGAAATTTGTTCCCAATTTTCCTTCCAGCTTCCACAGCGATCCAATGATAAGGAAGATTCCAGATTTGCACCCATAATTCCACTGACTTTATTTCCTCCACCTTCTCCAAAATGCTATCAGACCATTCACGCAAGAGGAGATAGTGTCCATCAAAGGACCAGTTCTTACCATTCAACACTCTGTTTTTATCTTCTTGAGAACCAAAAACAAACTGAAAAAGGTTAGAGCCAATCTCACACACTGAAAAAGCCTTATGAGTCTTCCAGATACTAGAGGTTGTGCTTTTTAAACCAGATAAATTAATTTTTTTTTTGTTCCAAATTTTTTTACCACAAGACTTCTTTCACATTCTGCCTTACGTTTTTGAATATGTTTTTCCTAAATATCAATACCAGATATTTCCTCAGAGGTGAGAGCAAATTTTTTCATCCATTCAAGAACATCCTGATCCATATTTTGAAAGGGATAACCAAAGCCACGTGCACAAACAGTGAACCAAAATTCAAACACCTGGAAAGGAGAGAGATTAGAGAAAAAAAAGAAAAATCAGTGTTAGTGGGGGCAGGGGGGACCAGAAGCAACCAGGAGAAAAGCTACAAAGGGTGAAAAGAAAACAAAAGAAAAATGAAAAGCTAGAAATCAAAAGAGGACAAGGAAAGTAGAATCACGACCCAAAGAAAAACTCCTATTCAAATAACTAATGCAACAGTAAACCACACCGACTACACATTTTTAAACACCACACCCACTACACACTTCATAAATATAAATAAACAGGTTGCTGGTAACATTAATGACAAAGACCGACAACATTCAAGCACTTCAATAAATTCGGACAACAAAAATCAAGACACATTGTAAGAATGGACCAAGATTGATGAGAGGTAAAGGAAAGACAACAGCAGCTGGAAGGTAAGCAAAGAAGAACAAAACACAAAACTAGGGTTCCCTCTCTAGAGAGAGAAAATTTTCACTCCTACCCAAGGAGACTTTTTGTAGAGAGATGGTTGGAGAGGGAAATGGTGAATGAAATGTCCAATCAAAAATAGCCCACCTTTCTCTCCCCTCCCCAAATCATTGCGGTTTCAAACCCTAATTATCTGCTGCTTCTTCATATCTGTCACTTTGTTTGCTTAGATATTCACTTACGGAAGAGATGATGTCAGGTGATGCGCTGGACATGAATCTTGACGATCTGATCCAGAGTAACAAAAAATCCACTACTCGTGTCAGAGACCATGCAGCTGGTCCAGGCCCAGCACGCTTCCAGCCTAACCGCTTATTGGAGTATATTGCAGTTAGTAGTTAGATAGTTTGTTGTTAGTTAGCTTAAAACAGTTAGTTGTTACAAAGTTGTTAGAGGTAGTTATAACCGCCTATTTCATCTGTTATATAAGCTGGACTTCAGCTCATTGTAACATCATATCAATATACACATTTCTATTCTTTCTCTCATTATGTCTATATTATGTCAAATCTAACATGGTAATCAGAGCTTGGTAAATTTTTTTTGCCAATGGCTTCTTCTTCATTTCCTAATCTGCATCCGATCACAATTAAACTTGATCGCAACAACTATATTTTCTGGAGAATTCAAGTGTTCTCTATTGTGCAAGCCCATGGATTCGAGGATTTTCTCACTGGTACAACTATGGTACCTTCGAAGTTTGTTGATGATGGTGATTCCAGAGTTCCTAATCTTGATTTTCAGATATGGTTGCGCCGAGATCAATTTTTGTTCGGTTGGCTACTTTCTTCTCTCACAGAATCGATGCACGGACATGTGAGTAGATGTTTAACCTCTGCTCAGGTTTGGCAAACACTTGAAAATCTTTTTTGCACACAATCTAAGGCTAGATTACTAAATTTGCGTTTTCAACTTTAATCTACAAAGAAAGGAGATATGACTATGGATGAGTTTATTCTTAAGATGCGTGGTATTGTTGATAATCTGCAAGCTGCTGGGCAAAATGTAACCGATGATGAATTAGCACTATATATTTTGGGTGGATTAGGTCCTGAATTTGAAAGTGTTGTGGTGACTTTGACATCTCGTATTGATAGTTTAACTCTATCTGAAGTTCAGTTTTCCTTACAATCTCATGAAATGAGATTACTCCAAATGAATGTTTCATCTGCTGGTCATGTGTTTGCAAATTTTGCTTCAACCAGACCTCAAGGTTTTAATGCTGGTTTTAATAGTGGATTTCGTGGTGGTTTTTCTGGTCATGGACGTGGAAGAGGCCGTGGTTTTGGCCAAAATTCTTACAATAGATTTGGTTGGCAGATTTGTGGCAAGACAAATTGGCTTCTAAATATTTCAAGAGGTTTGATTCTACATTTCCAGGATTGGACTCTGCTCATTCTCAGCCTAATTTTTCTCAGCATACTGGTCAAAATCAGACTCATTTTGCTCAGTTTACTGGTGCTCCTCCTGGTTTTCCTCAACCAACTGTTACTCCAACTTATTTTCCTCCGGTTTCTCCTATGTCTTCTATGCCCACTGGTCCTATGGCACATGCTGCAGATCTCTCTCAATCTGGTACATCTCAGTTCTCCTATCCTACTCATCCTTCGACTACAAATTGGTGTGTCGATAGTGGGGCTACAAATCATATTGTTACAAATATGCAAAATCTGAATCTGTGTGCTGACTACAATGGTTCTGATAAGCTTGCTCTAGGTAATGGCTTCCAACTTCCTATCTCTCACATTGATCATTCTTCTGTTTCTTCCTTACATCCCTCTCTTTCTCTCAAACTTAATAATGTCTTATGTCTTCCTGACATTACTAGAAATTTACTTACTATCTCTCAATTCACCAAAGATAACAATGTCTTGGTTGAATTTCATGACTCTTATTGCCTTGTGAAGGACAAAGTCACCCTCCAACCTTTGCTGAAGGGAGCTTTGAAAAATGGCCTCTATCAGCTTGATCTCACTCATTTTTCATCCTCCACATCCAGTCAGTCCAAGTCTACTGCTGTCTCCACCTGCTTCCTTGCTCATCCTTCTGCTGATATCAACTTATGGCACTCTAGATTGGGCCACGCCTGTCTTTCAGTTTTAGCTCATGTTCTCAAACAAATAAATGTACCATTTTCTTCCAATTCTTTAACATTCTGTGATGCTTGTAAAGCTGGAAAGATTCATTGTATGCATTGCCCTTCTTTACCTACAAAAACCTCTACTCCCTTTCAACTCATTCACACTGATGTATGGGGTCCAACTTTTGTACCTTCTTATGATGGATATAAATACGATGTTCATTTCATAGATGACTTTACAAGATTTACTTGGGTATATCCTTTGTCTAGCAAAAGTGAAGTGTTTTCTGTTTTCAGTAAATTCAATTCCATGATTGAAAGGTTGTTTAATGCTAAAATATTATGTGTTCAATCGGATTGGGGAGGTGAATATAGAACTTTAGCTCCATTTCTTGCAAATCTTGGCATTCAATTTCGTAATCCTTGCCCATACACTCATCAACAAAATGGAAAAGCTGAACGAAAACATCAACACATACTAGAAATGACTCTTTCTCTACTTGCAAAAGCTCGGCTTCCACTTAAGTTACGGTGGCATGTTTGCAACTTTTGTATTCATAATAAATCGACTTCCTACACCTTTATCGAAACACAGGTCTCCTTTTCAGTTACTCTTCAAAGAAATCCCTGATTATAGTTTCTTCCAGACCTTTGGATGTGCATGTTTCCATATCTTCGCCCTTATCAACATCATAAACTCCAATTTCGAACTTCAAAGTATGTCTTCCTCGGGCATAGCTCATCTCACAAGGGCTATCAATGTCTTAGTGCTGATGGTAGGTTATATATTGCTCGTGCAACTTCTTTTTCAATGAATTAGAATTTCCCCATTCCTCTCTTTTTGCTCTTGTTCCATCAGCCCTATTCCTCTCAATCTTCTTCATTTCTTCATATTCTCCCTCCTCCTCTTAATTATGTCCCTTCCTCAACTTTTTCTCTTTCCCTTTCTCCTCCTCCTCATTCTCCGGTCAATACAAACTCCCTTGTCAATCAAATTATTCATGTTTCTCCTCCTCCACCTATTCCCCAACCCACTCATTCCATGGTTACTCGATCCAAAAATGGCATATACAAGCCAAAATCTTTTTTTGCCACTGTTTCACCATCTTTGGAGCCTACTACTGTGAGTCATGCTTTGAATGATCCAAATTGGAAATCAGCCATGGAGAATGAGTTTGCTGCCATTGTCAATAATAAAACGTGGGAATTGGTTCCATATCAGAAAGATATGAATGTTTTACATCACAAATGGGTCTATAGAGTTAATATAAGCCTGATGGCTCTATTGAATGGTTCAAGGCTCGTCTTGTTGCCAAAGGTATTCAACAAGCACTAGGTATTGATTATTTTGATACATTTAGCCTGGTGATTAAACCTATTACAGTGTGGATTAAGTTTACATTGGCAGTCACAAGGGGATGGCCTATTCAACAAGTTGACATAAATAATGCCTTTCTAAATGGGGACTTGCATCAGGCTATTTTTATGACTCAACCAGAAGGTTTTGTTGATTCTCAGAAACCTGGTCATGTGTGTCGATTAAAAAAGGCTTTGTATGGCCTTAAACAGGCCCCTAAGGCTTGGTTTGATAAACTAAAAGGCTTTCTTCTATCTCTTGGCTTGCAAGAATCTACTTCAGACACTTTCCTTTTCTTTTCTCATCATCAGGGTGCTATCCTTCTTGTCTTGGTCTATGTAGATGATATTCTAATTACAGGAGACAATGCTCAACAGGTTGCAGATGTTATTCATAAGCTCAACAAGCAATTTTCTCTCAAACATCTTAGAGAAGTGAGTTACTTCTAAGGAATCCAAGCTCACAAGCTTAATTCTGGTGGTATTCTTATCAATCAGGCTAAGTATGTCTCTGATTTACTTAGCAAAACTAATATGATGAATTGCAAGCCTTGCTCCAGTCCCAATTGTCCCAGCCAGAAACTCTCTTTACATGATAGTGCTTCCTTTAAATTTCCTTCTCTCTACCCAGCACTGTGGGTGCATTACAATACTTGTCCATGACCAGACCTGATGTTTGCTTTGCTGTCAACAAGTTGTCTCAGTTTTTACATGCTCCAACTGTCAATCATTGGAGTGCTTGCAAAAGAGTGCTATGTTATCTCAAGGGTTCTCTGAATCATGGTATCTTTTCTCCCCTGTTCAGAAGTTAGTTTTGGAGGGATTCTCAAACGATGGCTAGGCTAGCTCATTGGATGACCGCAAGTCCACCTCTGGATACTGTGTTTTTCGTGGAAAGAATTTGATTGCCTGGTGTAGTAAGAAGCAAAATGTAGTTGCTCGCAGTAGTACTGAGTCTGAATATAGGGCTCTGGCTACAGCTAGTACTGATCTCATTTGGGTGCATTCATTATTCATGGAGTTAGGCCTGTCTCTTGAGCAACCTTCAGTCCTTTGGTGTGATAATGAGAGTGCTTTGGCTCTTGCGTCTAATCCCATTTTTCACGCACGAACCAAGCACATAGAAGTTGATGTTCATTACATTAGGGAGAAGGTTCAAAATCGTGAGACTGATGTTCGCTATGTTCCCACTCAAGACCAAGTTACTGATGTCTTGACCAAGCACTTGTCCACCAACAGATTTCATACCCTGTGCACCAAGTTTTCTCTGTGCATCCCTGGTTCGGTTTGAGGGGAGGCTATTGGAGTATATTGCAGTTAGTAGTTAGATAGTTTGTTGTCAGTAAGCTTTAAACAGTTAGTTGTTACAAAGTTGTTAGAGGTAGTTATAACCGTCTATTTCATCTGTTATATAAGCTGGAACATCATTATCAATATACACATTTTCTATTCTTTCTCTCATTATGTCTATATTCTGTCAAATCTAACACTGCTTCACCAACCGAGCGGGTCCCTATGCCGCACCCAGGGCACCAGAATCAGCTTGGGATCATGACATGTTCTCTGCTGGCGGTCGATCTTCAGCTTCTAGTATCAAAACTGGAACAAAGTTATACATTTCCAATTTAGATTATGGGGTCTCTGGTGAGGATATTAAGGAACTGCTTGCAGAGGTTGGTGTTATGTTGAGCCATTTGCTGTTATGTTTTTAAATGTTATGTTTTCAGATCTGAGTGAATATCCATTTTATGTTCATTTTCTGATTGATACGGTGGTGGTGATATGGTTCAGTTTTAAGTACATTGTACTTATACTGTATATTTTTGTTGTTGATATAGCTCAATTTCAAGTTCCTTTTCTGTGTGATAAGATTTTTATTTTGAGATCCTGCACAAGTTAGTTTTCATCTTATTGATTGTCTTATTTCAATCTAAATATACACATATTTCTGGAAGTGTTTTGGGTAATTTTTTTTAATTATAGCTAAATTTTGGTATACATCGATATCTTTAGAGGATGGGAGTGCATATATGAAAGAAGACCAAGAAAGTAGTGTATTTCCCTAGCATGGCAAAGATGAAGTCAGACACACCTCTTGATTATGTTGTATTTCAGCTGTCACCGAAGCACTCACGGTGAGAAATTTTGTAAATTATGTTTCATTTCATTGCAATTTGAATTTGTTAGGTGGCTTCAGGGTTAGGAAGCCTAACCTTTGTTCTATCTGCTTGATAAAGCCAGTAATCACGCCCATCAAATTTCATCATCTTCATAGCAGTTAGAACAGTAAGATCAATTAATTTAGGCCCTGCGGCCTCCTCATACCCATCCAAGTTAATATTGAAATATTCAGCAATAGGGGTCATCACCCCCCCAATGCAAATTCCACCCCTCTCAGATTTTCTTATCCTATTAAATTGCCGGGCTATCATAACCCCGATGTTTGGCACAATTTCAGTCCCCGACGCCATACACCATATGATGAATAATTCATTTACCCTCAACGCCCCTCTACTCTCCTCCCTCGCAAAAATTGTTTCAGCTAAGACTCGCTGAACATAACGGAATACTGGGTTTCGAATACTAGACACCTTTGAGGTACCTGGCGTGTAGATTTGTTTCCCAGTTATTTTTCTCCAAAACCTATCTTTATCAAACTCCTCGTGCTCCTCAACCCTATAAGCCAGAGTTTTGTACATTTCATTTAAATCATCAATACTTAGTTCCCTCAGCTCATTCCCCAGTCGAAACCTAATTCCCATAAAGTTTCTTTTTCGAACCACCAATTCAAAGCTACTCAAAAATTCAAGTGTGGTAATCGAATAAGTGGCCCTATGCCCATATAAAAATTCATGCCAATCAATTCTACCACACATAGCTCTAAAATCCTCTAATAAACCTAAATTAGTAAGAGTAGGTTCATCGGGATACCTTGTATTAAACCATGGATGAAAGTAGAGTATCGCCCATCTAGCCCGATGTGTGTCATTTGGCAAGATGACAATTGAAGCTCCGGGATCCTCGGGGTCAAATAGTGGTTGAGGCTCGGGTTCAGGCTCTGGAGTCGGCTCCCTTCTTCTTTTTGTATTTCTCCTTGTTCCTCTTTCATCTCTAGAAGCCATGAATTTCAAGATTTTGAGGTAAAAAAATCTGAAATTTGGATTTTTGGAGTACCCCCAAACTTGGTGTAGAACTTGGAGAGGTTGGAAATTTGAAGGCTTTTGGTGGTGGGTTTCATGAGAGGATGAAGGATTTTGTGTTTTTGGGTTGAGATTTATGGTGAATTTGGCGAGATTTGGAGAGGAGTTTGAGAGTTTTGGGAGAGAATTTATGTATGTTATGGTTTGCGTAGGAGAAAGTGGGAGAAAAAGTGAGATTTTAGGGTAAAAATAGGAGGTAGGATGGTTATACCCGTTTATGTGCGACGGGCCACATGGGCTAGCCGTGTGGCCTTGGGTGTGTCTATTTGTGCGCCTGTCTTTGGCCCTTGTCCACACGGTCGTGTGGTGCTGGGCATTGCGTCCTCTTGCACGGGCTGGACGTGTGGTCTCACACGCCCGTGTGGGATAATTCCGTACTTTTTTTTTCGACAACCGGGAGTTTGTCGTGATGCCTCCTACACAACAAATCAAGAAAACTAAACAAAACTAAAAATTAAGTTAATAGAAAAAAAATAAAATTGAAATTAAAATTGAAGGCGATAAAAAAAATGAACGAAAATAGGAAATAAATTGGGTTGCCTCCCATAAAGCGCTATGTTTTACGTCTTCAGCCAGACTTCAGATTTCTAATCCCTTTCGCTAAACCGTGTCATTTGAAATTTGTGAACCTCGCGCCACCTATCGCGAATAGCGAGCGCCTTATTCTCGCGGATTTAGCTCGAGATCGCTTGGGAATTTCCCCTTTTGATATTGGCCTCCCACAACAGTTGCGATCTATGCTACTTATGTTTCTAGAGATTTCAGTCTTGCGTTTACGTTTGTGTTCAGCTGAGTGACATGTTCTTTTATCATGTCTATCTTTACTTCATCTTTGCTAAGTCTTGCCCTTATTTCTCCGATAAACGAGGATAGCATCTCTTCAACCAATGCTTTCTTTTCATTTGACTCCGCTCTGCTTTGATTACTCACATTTGTATCTCGGAGGTGGCTTCAAAACATTTTTATTGTTAGCATAAGAGAAATTTTCATGGTTTCGCAACCCCGGATGATAGTAGTTGGTTGTCTGATTATTTCTATAATTGTTGTTGAAGTCCTTTGTTGGCCCAAAAAGTTTGCTTTTTATTCAACAACATAATGATCTCTTAGAATCACTTGTTGCATCGCGTCCAGTTTCATATTCAGCACGGATACCTGTTCTGTGAGTATGGCGACCTTCTAATCCTAAACTCCTGCCACACGTTGGACAGTGGACCTCTCGGATGGCCATTGGTAACTGTTGTTTGCATCTCCTCTAACAATTCTAGTGCCTTCTCGGGATATTTCCCTAGCAGTGCACTCCCAGATGCAGTATCTATAATTTTTCGTGTGTTGCCACTCAAACCATTATAGAAGTACCAGATCTATTGGTAGTCTGGATATCTGTGTTGAGGGCACTTCCTTAGAAATTCCTGGAATCTATCCCATGCTTCATATAGTGGCTCAAAGATCATCAATTGCCTAAATCAAGCGATCTCGATTTCATTGCATTGCGATTTCATTCTGGGGAAAGTATTTGGCTAGAAACCACTGACTTAGTTCTGCCCAATTTGTTGTTGGTGCTGTTAGAGAGCATAACCATCCCTTAGCCTTATCCCATAGAGGGAATGTGAAAAGGCGGCCCTCAGAAACACCATTCATTTTAACAGTATCACAAATTTTTAAAAAGTGCTCCAGATGCGCGTTTGGAACCTCAACAGCTCTACCCCCAAATTAATTTTGTGACACCATCTGGATCAATGCAGATTTTAGTTCAAAGTTGTTTGCATTGATCGGCAGACGGGCCATACCCCAAAAAGTCTGACTTACCTCCGGCTGTAAGTAGTCCCTAACTGCCCTTCTCGCGAGCCTTTCCACAATTCGGTCCTGGATGTCTGCCCCAAGTGGGCACTCCTCATTGTTTCGGTTGATCACTGTGTTTGGACTTGTCCCATCCGCCATTGCTTTGGCTCTTTTTCTTAGTTGCTTTGTTGTCTTCTCGATTTCCAAATCAATGGGTATTGGCTGGGTAGATCTGGACGCGTGATCATGCACTATCTGCACTTAACAAAAACAATGTTAGAACCAAAAAATAAATAAATAGAAAAATAATTTCGAAAATTTTTGAAAATTTAAAAAAAAAAAAATTTTATCCTTCAATTAAGATTGAACTACTTATTACTATATCTAAGTAGAATCTATCAATCCCCGTCAATGGCGCCAAAAACTTGTTCACCAGAAATATTTGGATCATACAAGTGACATTACAGTTTACAGAATAATGGCAAGTAAGGTTGTATTCCTCATGGATTGATATGTGAAACATTTAGGCTATAAAAAAATCACATTCCAATTTTATTGAAGCGACCGAATATCAAATTTATAGTAAAAATCGAAAATAAAGAAATAAAGAAATAAATTTGCGAACCCCATTAGTATTTTCAACAACTACAGCAGCAACCTTAGGCACATAATCTCAACATATTTCTTCAATATTAAATTCAATTAAAGTTTCAAAACCAATTCATGCAATTCTATGGGTTCAATTCCTAAAATAGTTTATTCCCTTTCCCGGGTGGCGCATAAACAGTAGATTGATAACAATTGTAGGTCTCCTGACTCGATACAACTATTATTAACTCCCAAAAGATTTATGAATTACATGAATCCCCCACAAACAAACGTGTAGGTCTCCCGACTGCGTTACACCGCTTATGTCCAATTCGATTTCCATCTTTGTTAGAACTACTCTTCCAAATTTTGCACTAACAAATATGACATGCAAATTATTAGCCTAATAAAAAGCAATTAAGAATAAGCACTCGAATTCATAAAATAGAAGTCATGAATCAATTAAGAAAGCAATTATTCAAGATTTAACATGAATCCACAGTTTCGATTATGCCCCTAAGATCCAAAAGATTAGCCAAATATTGATAACAAATTCATAGACAAATTCGAAATCAACATTATGATATCGTTTAAGCATAGACAAGAGATCTAGACATAGAAATAAAACCCCCTCTTATTAAGATGGATTCCCCTCCTAAGCCTCCGAAACTCTTGTGCTCCTGTAGATGCGAAAGGCCTTGCGGTGTTCTTCGCGACCTAGCCTTCCTCTCTTATAAGATCTTATAAGATCTGTATGAATGAATGAATTTTCGTGCAAGCCTTGGATCCCTTTTATAGATGCTTGGAGAGATCACTTATAGAGTTGGAATGGGAAAAGAACTCTGGAAAAACGCGTCTGTAGAGTCCCACATGGTTTAGCCATGCGGGCTTGGTTCCGTCCCCTGTTTCTTTCCCTTCTTCACACGGTTGTGTCACTTTCACACCGGTTTTTTCACACGGCTGTGTGACACCACACAGTCCGGCCGTATGAAGTGTTTTTGTCCGTTTTTTCCATCGTTTTGATCTTCTCTTCGCATTTGTCAGTCCTATCCGGGCATTCCAACTTATATTTCTTCATTTAAACTCCCTTTCCTGTAAAACATTACAAGAATATGCATTATCATGCTCTTCTAAGGAAACCAAGTAAAAACATACTAAATATGCGTGCAAATGCATCGAATATATATCATTTTAAGCCCCAAAATGCACGTTATTTTACACACATCAGACAGGTTCACACGGGCATCTGAAATCACACGACTCGGTCGTGCGAAATGACACTCCAGTTTCAAAATTGAATGAGAAACTCCCTGCTTCATCGGAATGTAATTTTTTTCCCGAATACTTTGATATGCATTCCAGGGCATAAGCGAGACCCATTCAATGGAGGATGAACTATTGTTTCCTACTAAAGGTGCGAAATCGTATGAATATTTTGACGACTTTCAAGTGAATGTATTGGAACAAATGAAAAGAATGGAGCAATGACAAAGTGGTCAAGGCCAATATCCTCCACCTCCTCCCCCACAGTGCGTTATGTAAGTACTTTTCACGTATTACTCTTTCTTTTGATAATGTCCTCATATGTTCGGGACGAAGCATGATTTAAGTTTGGGGGTTGTCAAGAATGCATGAATAAGTACTGTTGCATCTCTACATTTGCATTTAGGTTGCATGTAGAAGCATATAAAAATTTGCATAAAAATTTTAAAAATATTTTATTTTCTTATTTTCGTTTTAGCACGTTTATTACTTCTGTGAGAATTCGAACAAGTACAAAAATCTTTCGTATGATTTTACTATGAGCACTTGGTTTCATGAAAAGAAGTATTTGGTGAATTATGTGATGAATTATTTAGAAGATGTCTTTTGCATGTTTGGCATTGATTGAGAAAATTGGGTATTTGAGCATGATGCAAAAAAAAAAAAAAATTGTGAGCTTTTGTGCCTTTAACTGTTTTTATATTATGTAGTCTTATTTACTTCGTGAGTGTGTCATTCATATTGTTAGAACTCTAGAACTTGCAATGGTATATGTATTGAAACCACATGTGTGTGTGCAATTTTTGAAGATGATTTAAGGCCATTTTTTTAGCCTACTTAACCTAAAAAGCCTACCTATGAACTCATGATTCCCTAGTTAGCCACTTTGAGCCTAAACTTTTTATTGTTAGCCACATTTTGAACTTTGAACTTAAAAATAATTTTCATATCTAAAACATGAGCTTATAGAGACATCTTTTGACGGAGATGTGGTTAAATGTTGAGAAAAAATGTTGGCAAGAAAAAGGATAAATAGTGAATAGGTGAAAGAATGATGAAGCTCGAAAAAAAAAAGCAAATATTTTAATGAAAAAGAAAAGAAAAAAATCGATCAAATGAAAGAGAATAAAGAAAAGAAAAATTCTGGAAATTTTGAAAAATTGAGAACTTAAGGCAAAAAGAAAGAAGGCAAAGTGCCTAAGAATGAAATGAGTTGAAAAAAAAAGAAAATAACTTGAAAGAATTATTTTTAGATGAAATTGGGTTGGTGAGTTGAAAGTCTGTGTACTTAAATTCTATTTGCTCAAGTCAAGTCACTTAATCTATATTTTTCCTACTCTTACCAAAGAGCCTACATTACAACCAAATGAAAAGTTCTTCATTGATTCTTAAATTGTGCACACTTGAGTGGTAGAGATGTTAGACAATTTCAAAGCTTATGGTAGTTCTACGTCATTAAATTCATTTGAGCGTATACACGTCCTATATACATTGAGAGTTGAGTGATACACTAATTCTTGTAAGTCACGATGTTGAATACCCGGATGAGTATTTATAGGTCCCAAGGGGTGTGAGTAAGGTTTAGAAGGGGGGGTTGAATAAACCTTACCAATTTTTTGAATTTAGTCCTTTTAAAAATATTACGAGTTAATTACACAATGTCCTTGAGGGACAACTAAGTTAGTTAATCAAGAGAGTTAGCCACTCAACGGACTCGATAGAGTCGTTGATAGAATAACTCACCGTTTAGTCTAAACCTTAACTTGGTCATGATGAGTTTTTCAAATGGAAGACTTAACACCCTTGAATTTGATTTAGCTTTATTTTAACACTTGATTTTAGCACTTAGTTATTTATCGGTTAGATAGCAAATTATCGAGATATGAAATGAGTATGCAGAAATGTAAATATATCTTGAAATGTAAATGACACAAGTAAATTTTATAGAGGTTCGAAGATGGGTTAATTCTTCTAATCCTCTCTTCTCCAGCTCCCCGGAGGAATCCACTAAGTAATGATCAATTCACAAAGTGGTTATAAGTCTAGAGACAAGTCTTGATCACACAAATGGTGACTTGCTCGTGGACTCGATCGAGATGCCTTGGTCACACAAACCGCTTCTCGTCCGACTCAACTTCTTCACGCAGGCGGTTTTGCGCCGCTTTGCTACTTCACTCACTTTCTCAAGCTTCTTGGATTTGATCACGAAGCCCTCCAATAACTTGAGATTGGTTCGACCTTGAACCTTCCTACAATCCTCCTAGGAAAGTAGACCCCTTTGATTCTTCAAAAGTTACCTCTTCAATAATTTGAAGTTGTCTTTCCTTCACAGCTTTGTGTTGGATCGATTTCCTTCGAGATTTAGGCTTGAGGATTTGCTTGAATAACTTGAGAATATTTTGCAGATTACAGATTTAATAATGTTTGCTCGTTTGTGGTTCAGGTAATCAAAGTAACCTTTTCTCAATGAAATTCCTCAGCCTTTTATAGTGAACTTTCAAAAATCTGCCCGTTGAAGAGATAGGTTGATTTTCAAAAGTCATTTGTGTTCGTTGGCTTGTCTTTTCTTGGTCTTCAATCTTGAGATGTAGACCTTTCCTAGTATTAAATGAATGTCCAGTTTTTCAGGTTCTGACACGAGGTGCGATGCTTCCCATTAGTTTATTCCTTTTGCACGCTCGGGACCGAGCACTTTAAGACTGGCAACATGGGTGTATTACTTGTTTAAGTAATGTTCTTGACTTTTGTGCAACGGATTCTTTTCGCTTAACTCCTACTTGCAAAATGCTTTTTCCTAGGTGACTTGAATCGCTCCAATCATTGAAAGACTCATCTCGCCACTTCAACTTGTAACATGGCTTTTTGAGTTGACTTAACCGACTCTTCACGCTTGTCCCTCACCGCTACATCTTCATCGAGTCCTTGGTCCTTTTTCTTGGCCATACTCGGTTGTTCCGCAACGGAGTCTTCACTTCACTTCTTCGATGACTTCTTGTATTTTCAGCATAGCCGACTTGACCACTCATTCAAATTCTACCTATTACAATTTGAGAATTACAAGGAAAATGGGGTGCCAAATGTTGGGAAATTTATCGTTTAGATTTTGATGAATGCCATGTAAAACTTAGAATAGGAAGTTGGCACCCCATTCTTTGTTGTAAATCGCATTGTAATAAATATGGCATCAAGCCGTTAAGTTAAGTCGGCTATGCCCAAACATGCAAGAAGACAATCAAGACTAGAAGGAAGACTCACAAGACAATTTGAGTATGGCAAAGAAGAGAAGACGGAACTCAATCAAGGAGCAAAGATGCAGATGCAGTGGAGTGGAGTATCACCAAGTCAACTCAAGAAAAGCTAAGTCTCAAGTTGAAGTGACAGAAGAGTTATCCAACGATTGGAAGTCGTCTCTAAGTCACCTGGGAAAAACAAGGAAATGCAAATAAGTCGAGATAATCAAAAAGATCCGTTGCACGTAAATCAAGAGAATTACTTAAACAAGTAATATCTCCATGCTACCTTTCTCAAGTGCTCGACCCCCGAAGCGTGCAAAAGGAATAAACCAATGGGAAGCACTACACCGTGTCGAACTCAAAAGTCAAGAACAATTCATACGAGGAAATGGCAATTCCAAGGATCGCAACAAGACAAGCCAACGACCACAAGTAACTTTCAAAAATAAGCCTATCTCTTCAACGGGGCAGATTTTTGAAAGATCACTATAAAAGGCCGATGAATAACTCGAGAAAGGTTACGGAGGTTACAGAGGTTACCTTGACCATACAAGCAAGAAAGAAACATTTTGTAACCTCAAATATTCTCAAGTTATTAAACGCTCAATCCTCAAGCCTACACTACGAAGAACATCAATCCAACACTCACCGTGAAGGAAAGATAACTTCAATCGGTTGAAGAGGAAATTATCAAGAATCAAGGGGTCTACATTCCACGAAGGATTGTAGGAAGGTTCAAGGTTGAACCAAGTCTTGAGCTTTTGGAGGGCTTCGTGATCAAATCCAAAGAGCTTAAGCAAGTGGGCTATAGTAGCAAGGCAAATTGCATGTGAAGAAGTTCGAGTCGCACGAGAAGCCACCGAGTGATCAAGGCATTTCCGATCGAGTCCCAAAGGATCAAGTCACCGTGGTGATCAAGACTTGTATCCGGATCATACCACTTTGTATACTAATCAATACCTAGTGGATTCCTCCAGAGTTGGAGAAGAGAGGAGAGAAGAATTACCCCATCTTCCAACCTCTATAATAACTTATCGTGTCTTTTACATTTCAAAGACTTTAATTCCTCGCATCTTATTTGTTTAATTCTTCCGACATATTTGCTATCCAACCGATAATTTCTAAGTACTAAATCAAGCTTTAAATCTCTACTAAACCAAACTTAAGGGTGTTAAGTCTTCCACTGAAAAACAAACCACGCTTGAGCTAATTCGATCTTAACGGACTAAGTTATTCTATCAACAAAATCGATCAGTCCGTTGAGTGACTAATTCTACTTGATTAACTAAATTGGTCAGTCCACCAAGGACACAAATGTAGTATCAACTCAACCTTTAAAAGGACTAAATCGAAAAATTTGGTAAGGTTTATTCAACCCCCTTCTAAACCTTACACTCACACCCCTTGGGACCTACAAGTGGTATCGAGCGGTTGGTTCATTGAGCCTTCCGACCAGTTACTTGAACTAGATCTCCAAACTTTTCAAAGTCTCCGCTTTAGTACTTAAATTTTCAAAACTCCTTTTATCATTAAAATTTATTATCATGGAAGGAAATTTGACACGCATCCCTATGTTCACAATTGAAGAATTTGATGATTGGAAAATTCGTATGCGGGCTCATCTATCAAAGATTACATGATGAGATGTGGATAGTGATAGAGGATGGGCCACCGCAAATCTTAAAGGTGAACACAAATTAAGAAGAGCCGCTGCGGTGAAGGTGACGATGATGTTGCCCTAGACCACTATGGTTGAAAAACCAAGAACCGAATGGACAAATGATGACAAAAAGATACAACCTGGACAATGTAGCCAAGGACATCCTTTACAAAACCTTGACAAAGCCATGTTCAATAAAGTCAAATCATGCAAAACGGCTAAAGAAATCTGGGACAAACTAACATTGATTTGTGAAGGCTCGTGAGCAAATCAAAGAAAATAAATTATCAAATGGTCAGTACAAAAATTTGAGAATTTCAAAATGATCACAGGAGAAAACCTGGATCAACTGGATGCTCGGTTCACGTAAAATCACCAACGAGCTATCTCGCACTTGGAAATGAATATACACAACAAAATGTGTATGAAGATCCTAAAAAGTCTCCCACCGAATGGGAAATGAAGGTCATGGCACTAAGACATTCCATGGACCTATCGAAGACCTCCAACCATGAACTATTCTCGGATCTCAAAGCCTACGAATTTAAGCCGAGAAGAAAAGATCGGAAGAGACAGATGTACCCAAAACAATCGCTCTAATTGTTAAGGATGGAAAGAGAGCCGAGGTCAAAGAAGTCATTGATCCGGAAGAAATAGCCCCCGATGGTTAAAAGGTTCAACAAGTTCTTCAATAAGAACTACAAGAAAGGCAAGGGCGAATCTTCCAGAAGACACTCGCCTCCCTCCAAGTCAAGGAAGATAGGCCAACCAAGAGAACATATCATCAAAAAGTCAATATCAAAGGGCCGACAATCCAAGAATGGAAAGAGCTTATCAAAAGGTTGAATATCTATGCTTTGAACTCAGAGGGCAACCAGGTCACTATGCCATTGATCGCCCATATCCTCGTAGTCAACAAATACAGAATGAAGAAGAAAGAAATGTCTTGAGAAAGAAGACTAGAAAAGAAAAAAAAAGGCAATGTTGGCTGCAGAGAATGCTTGAGTCAAAAGACATAGTTGAGTCGTAGAGTAGTGAAACCGACTACTCAAGTGACTCAAGAAGAAGCCCCGATCCGTTTGATGGCCAAGGAACAAGATCAACCCGACCAAGAAGATGAGGTACACTCCAACTCATCAAACTCGATTCTAGTGATAGTGATCGTGACACACACACTTCATCACCCACTCGATCTTTATGATTCATTAGGCAAAATGATGAAAGATTTTGAACACATTAAATCCTCACACACACTACTAAATGAGGAAAACACTTTACTCAAGAGCTAAAAACACACAAATGACTAAGGAGTCGAGTACTCTAAGTCAAATAGCTAATGAGAATGAAAGTTTAAAGGCTGAAAATGCCAAGCTAATAAAGAAATAGCTGCCATAGAAAAGAGGGAGAATGAACTCAAAATGTGATCGCCTCATTCACTAAGGCATCTAAATCATTGGATGATCTTATTATGAGTCAAAGAGAATGTGGAGACAAGACAGCTTAGGATTTAATTCCTATGTGCTATGTCAAACTCCGAAAGTAATTTTGGAAAAAGGATCTTCAAGCAATGAAGAGTCTAAAAATCAAAAACTCAAAGGGTGCACACACAATCACCCCAAAGCACAATTACAAGCAAACCGGCCTTGGTTATAAAGGAAAAGGAAAACAATTGAGTGCTACAAAGGATAAATGAGAAGAGATTCAACAGTTCTCAAAAACTCCAAACAAAAATACTCAGAAAGAAGAAACAGAGCTACCAAAAACCCTAAAATCTATAAAAGAAATACATATGATGGGAATGGTAGAAAATATCCAAGCCAAGCCGATTGGAATAATGTGAACTATCGAATAGACTTATGGAATATAAGCCCAAATGGCAAAGGCCTAGAACTCAAGAAAGGCCATTCCAAAAGTATAAGAGCTTTCATCAAGACACATATGCACCTAGGCACTACACTCGGAGACACCATAATTACCCAAAGAAGGCGATTGCTAAAACACATACACAGCATACGCATAAAAGAGACAAAATTTGTATGAACCTAAAATCCCCAAGCAATTTGCCAAGATTAATTATGATTATGGCATCGATAGATGGCAACCCCTTAGAGTCAAATCATTTGGCTATAAGTTGGTTGGATCATCTTACAACTCTAACCCCTCAGACCTGCACAAATATGGGTACCTAAAACTTAATATCCTTGATTGCGGGTTCAAGGAATGTACCGAGTGCCAAGGAACCTGGTACATGGATAGTGGTTGTTCCGGACATATGACAGAAACAAGAAGAATCACAAAATTCAAGGAAGTTAAAGGAGCAAAAGTCATATTTGGAGGAAATGAAGCTCCGTGAAATAAGAGGCATTGGATCCATCAAGAGGAACGAATTAGAAATCACAGATGTTGCATATGTTGAAGGACTCAACTTCAACTTGCTAAGCATCGACCAACTCGTGACAAGGGCTATAATGTTGGATTTAACATGGGTATATGCCAAATCAAGGATACTTGAATCGAATGAAGTTGTGTTGCAAGGATGCGCATAAAAAGAACATATATGTAGTAGATTGGTCAACCGCTACACACAAAGACTGTCTATTAGCCAAAAGCACAAAATCAAGTTGGTTGTGGCACAAAAACTGAGCCACCTAAAGAAAAGTATATGTAATGCATGTCGAAGGAAAACAAATCAAATCTTCATTCAAAGAAAAGACATGTCCATCTTCAACAGAATATTACATCTCGCTACATATGGATCTATTTGGCCCAAAGGGAACCAGCTAGCATAAGTGGAAAGAAATACACCTTGGTGGTAGTAGATGACTACTCAAGATATACATGGACTATATTCATGTGTAAAAAGAAAGAAACTCTCTGAAAACTCGCCACGCTTGATGAAGAAAATTCAAAATGAAAAGAGACAAACCATTATCAAAATAAGATCGATGGAAGGAACCGAGTTTGTCAATGGGATAATAACTCGATTGTATTGAAAATGGCATTGGTCATGAATTATCTGCAGCAAGGACTCCACAAAGCAGAATGGAGTTGCGAGAAAGAAGGAATAGAACTCTCAAAGAAGCGGAAAGGACCATGTTAGGTGAAGGGTTACCAAAAAGATTTTTGGGTCAAGCAATCAACACAACTGCTACACTCAAAACAGGATGTATGATAAACAGGACAAATCGACAAAGACTCCCTATGAGATTTGGATAGGAGAAAACCAAATGTTGCATATTTTAGAATATTTGGATGTAAATGCTTCATCCACAACAATGGCAAAGACAATCTAAAGGCCTTCGATGCTAAAGTCGATGAAGGTATCTTCTTGGGATACTCAAATTTAAAGCAAAGCCTCACAGAGTACTCAACAAAAGGACTATGGTTGCGGAGGAATCCATTCATGTGGTATTCGATGAGCCAAATGTAAATGGAGAAGATATTGAAGAGTCACCGATAAGTCAATCATCCAAACATACGTAAAAATCACTATGTCAAGCCGAAACGAATTGTAAACTCGAAGAAGATGAGATAGTCAATCTCAAAAACACAATGGAAAATTTGCGCTAAGTGATTACGAGAGAGTGATCAAAGCAACACAACCAAGCTAGACGATCAATCCAACTAACTTACTTCAACCTGATGTAAAATGGCCGAAAGACCATCCACCGAACTTGTCATTGGAGATATAAGAGAAGGTGTCAAAACAAGATCCGAACTCAACAAGAAGCTATGTTCACATGCTTTATCTCGCAAATAGAGCCCAAAGATGTGTTACAAGCATTGGATGACACACATTGGATTCAAGCTATTCAAGAAGAGTCAATCGGTTTGAAAGAAATAAAGTATGGGAATTAGTTCAAAGACCCACCCATCAAAACGTTATTGGTACTAAATGGGTGTTCGAAACAAGATGAACGAGGAAGGTTCTATGGTAAGAAAGAAAGCAAGACTAGTAGCCAAAGGATATTGCCAAGAAGAAGGAATAGATTTTGATGAAACATTTGCTCCTCGTAGCAAAATTGGAAGCAATAAGGATGTTTCTTGCCTATGCGACTCACAAGAATTTCATTGTATATCATATGGATGTAAAAAGTGCATTCCTAAATGGTTTATTGGAAGAAGAAGTGTATGTTGAACAACCTCCGAGGATTTGAGCAGAAGACTCTTGGAGATAAGGTATACAAACTCAAGAAAGCTCTGTATGGATTGAAACAGGCACCCAGAGCATGGTATGATACTTTGTCACAATTCCTAATCGAGAATGGCTTAACAAAAGGAAAAGTCGATAGAACACTTTTCGAATTAAAGACAAGAAGAGCATACGCTTGTTCAAATATATGTGGATGACATCATTTTTGGATCCACAAACAAAGAGCTATGTGAAAAATTTTCAAACCTCATGCAAAGCAAATTTGAAATGAGCATGATGGGAGAGTCGACATTCTTCCTTGACTCCAAGTGAAACAATCAAAGGATGGAACCTTCATAAGTCAAACAAAATACACCAGAGATTTAATGAAGAAATTTGGTATGGAGGAGAAGTCTTCCGTGAAAATACCAATGAATACATCACAAAATGGACATGGATGCAGATGGCAAGCCTACAGAGATCAAACAAGATATAGAGCACTTATTGGATCATTGCTTCATCTCACAAAGAAGCAGCCAAACATCACCTTTGTTGTAGGTGTATGTGCGAGATTTCAATCGCTCCAAAAGAGAGTCATATGACATGCTAAGAGAATCTTGAGATCCTTGAAAGGAAGCCAAGAAGTTGGCTTATGGTATCCAAAGGAAGGTGGATTCAAGCTAATTGGCTATTCGGACTCACGACTATGCTTTGGATGCAGAGTTGACAGAAAAGCACCTCGTGCACATGTCAAATGGTTGGAAACATGATTTCCTGGTTTAGCAAGAAGCAAAATTCAATAGCCACCTCTACAACTAAAGCAGAATACATAGTCATGCGGGCGGCAAAACAGCCGTGCCCAAATCCTATGGATGAGGCAAAGAAAGAGAGACTATGAAGTTGAAGAAAAGGAAATTCCAATCATGTGTGATAACACAAGTGCAATTGCAATCACTCGAATCCTGTGTTGCACTCAAGAACAAAGCATATCGATGTCGATATCACTTCATAAGAGATCATGTTGAAAAGAAAGACATCATATTGAATATATCTCAACCGATAAAAAGTTGGGTGACATATTCACAAAACCATTATGTGAGTCAAGATTTGAAGAACTCAAGCATGAAGTTAGGGTTAATTGAGTGAGCTAACACTCGTAAGACTCAAAGAAAAGAAATGAAACACAAAAAGAGAAAAAGGATCAATTCTCAAAATCACTAAATGAATCACCATGTCGGAAAGACAACTGACTATACCGAATTAGCTGCGACAAATTTGAGTCACTTAAGAGAATCGTGACTGAAGAGTTAAATCACTAAGGGATAAGTTTAGTCATTTATGAGCAAAGTGACAAAAACGCAATCGTTTTTACTAAGCGGGAATGTTTTTAAGAATGACGTCGATAATGATGATGTGTACAGACAAAAAGTCGCATACCAAGATTATGATTGGATATAAATGCTTGCCGCATTAAATTCGTGACATTAAATGCTAATCGGCGTGCAAAATCTAAGCCGTTGATTTTGATCACATTTCAAAACCACCAAAGACGCCCTTTTTCGTAAACCATACTTACCCCATTTTCGTCCTGCTTTTCTCTCACATATCACCAAAACGGTTCATTTCTATCTCGGAAGCAAAGGCAAAACTCTCTCAAAACCTTCTCGAGATTCAAATCAAATTTCTAAGTTTTTTTAGGTGAAATCAAAAAATGGCGTCAACATGATTTTGTCAAGCTAGGAAAACAAATCCACACAGGGTCGACCGTAGATTTCGAGGGCATGGTCAAACAAGGGTCCGATGATGCCCTCATAAAGAAAATCGCTGAAAAGCTCGAAAGGTCCGGGCTAAAATCATTTCTGACGATGGAGTTCTCAATGACCTATGTGGAAGAGGTCGCACAATTCTACGTGAACGCTGAGATTCACGATGAAGGGATAAAATCATCTGTTCATGGAAAGAAGTTCACCATCTCTGCCAAGGATTTGGCTGAACACTGCTCACTACCGATGGAAGGAGCATCGAAATCAACGGTTTATGTAAAACCTGGCCGCTTGGAAGGAAGTAGCCAAGCCCGACTATGCTTTGATAAAATAGTTTACACAAACAAGAGGTCGCCGAAGGAGGATTACCACAAACTGTTGGACATAGTTGCCAAATGCATAGACATCAAATTTGGCGGCTTTGACCAATCCGGCAAAAAAAGTTGATCGTAATGGCCGCGATCATTGAAGAAAGGAAAATAAATCGGGTTGAGTTTGTCTCACAAGCAGACTACGCTGAATGTAGGGAACAAATCCTTCAAGGAAGATGGTGCATTTGGAGGATCCTAGGATATGGCCTGTGATTGGTCGGTGATGGAGGTGAAAGGAGCCCCTCTTGACATGGAAAGGCGTTCCATGTAAACAAGAGGATGTTCGGATCAAACCTCTCTAGCGCACGAAGAGAGCCTACGCCAAGAGAGCCGACACGAGTGAGGGGGAATCACCGACCACAAGATACAATCTGTTTCCTCTCCACCAAAGAAGAAAGCGCCCTGCGCACTCGCTAAGAGAATCTTGCCCCGCTAAGAAGATCACGCCCCGCAAAGAAAGAAAGACAAACCTCGCTCCCGCCTCGCAGCCGAGTCACTCCGCTCTCCGCAGCCGTGTCTCTCCCCGCCCCAAAGAATAGCGGCGAGAAGGCCTGAAAAGCCTTCTCCGATCGTCAAAAAGAGGAGAACTGCCAAGATGGCCTGCTCCTCGTAAGAAAACACCAAGACGCCCCCGCCGCCAAGACTCGGAAGAAACTCTCTCTCAACCAAGTCCCTCTCGTACGAACTAAGAGACGACGAAGAATCATCAAGCGATTCGAGCTTCAAAACCGGGCCGAGTCACCACTCTACCGAGCAAATACCAGAAATTGCTGAAGAAGTAGAGTCCCAAGATATAATTGATGAAACAACTAAGTCTGCAAGGCGATCAAAGAAAGGCAAATCAAGAGACAAAGTAGTTCGCGCACCGAGACACAAGAAGAAGCCGATAGAGGTGATAGTGATGTAATGATCCTATCCCCACCTTACCCGGACATCCAAAATCGTTTGCGAGTGGAGGAAGTGGAAATTGAGTCGATCCAGGGAACAGTTCCAACGGCCCGAGTTTATCGAAGAAGAAGAGGAATCTGCTGAACTTCCTTGACCGACCTCTCGTGATCCCAAAGATCGGATGAAGAAAATCGCAAAGATATCCTGCAGATCTTCAAGGATAAGGAGAAGGACAGATCGCGAGGAAGTCGAGGCACGAGAGAAGGCCAACATCTCGCCCTCTCACTAGCACCACAGAACATACACATCCTCACTTCGATATTCTATCGAAAGTGATGAGGATCTGACCCCTGCCGCCGCCAAGAGTTGCAAATGCAGCAAGCAATGCGTGAATCCCGAATTCTTCATGAGAAAAGCATGATGGAGGGACCAGGAGAGTCCTCCAAAACACAAATGAAATTGATCCAATGGGAGTAGTGCGCAAATCGCCACCGTTGTTCTTTGCCACCACTTCGCCACTCACTTGGAAGAAGGAATTAAGGGAAATGGCGATGAAACTGGGTTAGTGGGGACCCCAGTTGAGCCAACCCCTAATGAAGGTGTCTTACCACCGCCCAACTACGAACACTCAAAGAAACAACCAGGAGTTTGGAGACGAGTGACCCCATTCCAAGTCACTCACCGATGCGCCACCAGGGAAACTCCTCCACCGCAGCAAGGTCGGGGATGCTACGGATGACTCCACAACGAATCTAGGAGGCGAAGTGGAGAAAGTACAAAACAAAAATGAACAACAAGTTGCCATCAACGAAGCTCGCGATTGCTTGAGACTGCCTCACCGAGGTGCCAATCAACCGCCCGAAGGCTAATGACGCCGCTATGCAAATCGAGGCACAAGAAGGAACAGCCCGGGAGTTAACACTGGGCGATGAAAGTGCAATCCATGGGGTTGAGACTCCAATGGATGCCACCACGAAAGACCCTAAGACATACCGACACCTTTGTCGAAAGGGAGGTCCAAGGCCTCGCTATAGTTGAGACTCAGGAGGTAATGAAGGCCAACGGGAGGTTGAGACTTCCCGGGGTAAAGAAGTCAAGTAGAGAAACATCCCTCCTGCTATCATTGATCCATCCGAAAAAGGAGATAAGCGCGCTCATGATTCCCAGGATAATCCCGATGTAACCTTTCGGGGATCGGCATGCGACGAAGAAGCCGAGTCATCCCCCGTGATGCATCCAAAAGACTCACCGAGGATGTTCCCAAAGACGAGCAAGTCGATCTCAAGACTACTCGTCAAACTTTCAATTTTGATGGTGAGCCACCAATGGAAATCTCATCATCGTCCGATGACGCTCGAGCGATAAGGCCGAGGACCGGTCCACTCAATTGGAAAAACCAATCGAGACCAACGGTTGCTGAGAGGCAATGAGGCTCGGCAAGTCGGGTCCACTTCACCAAAGACCCCAAAACAGTCCACCGCATGACAGTTCCTAAGCCGCAGCGAGTTCGACTCCAAAGGAACTTCACGCGCACCTCTCATCATTGAACAAATCCCGGTTGGCCGTGATGATTCCTTTGTAGAATCATTTCCTTTCTCTCTAGAGTACCCGACCTCCCCGACGAGTCGAGAACGATCTCGCGTGCTTCTGGCTGCACAGATCCTCGTTCTTCTATCCGACACCATCGTTCCAAATGTGACTATGACTTTGACGCCAGCATGGCCGTCACCGCAACGGAAGAAACAAAGTTCGGGAGGTGTTCAAAGCATTATTTGCTGAAATTGAATGGATGGAGAGGCACCAGGCCTCTATGGACATGAGATCGATAATAGAGATGCCAACCTTCTGCCGACTTGAGAGGCATAACAATGTCGAGAATCGGGAATGGTGGCAACAAAGAAGAAACAATGCGTGTGGAACAAGCTAGATATTTGAACATTGTTCAACAAGCCACCGGTATGGAGAGTCGAGAATGCCGATGCAAAAACGAAATTGAGAGAACACATCGAGCACATGCATGAAGCTCACACCGCCGAGATAAAGTCAGCTGCGTGAGCAAAATAAGAGTGATCTCCAGCGTATGGAAGAAAACATGGATAGATAATTCAGCCTTCTCATGGCCGAGATGAAGTTAATTTCAAGAGAGTCCAACGCTACTCGCTCGAATTTCGTGCCACATACACCGCAGCCAGACTCGAGGCGAACTCGGCTATCGCCAGGCTCGACTTCCGCTTGCAAGATGTTTCAGTGTTCCTCTCTCCTTTGATGATGCCAAAAAGGGGAAGAGGAATATTTTAAAGCGCTAAAGAGATCCGGCTTAAAAGGAGGGAGCAAATGTGAAGGGAAAGACAAATGAGGAAGTTACAAGGAGAAAAAAAGGGAAAGTCTGTTGAGGGGAAGAATCGAGAGATGTGACCTTAATGATTGCACAAACCCCCCAACAAGGTCTTGTCACAAATGATATTATCAAAGAAAACTCCCATGACTCCGCCACTCCAACACTCTGCTATATCTATGGCCAAAAGAGAAAGACAATTGAAGCAGGGGATGGAGGAAGTGGAAGGAAGAATGGATGCCCGAGTTATGAATATCTTGAAACAACATGGAGGCATTCCAAAGAGACAGAGACACTTATGCCATCTCAAATGCCGAAATGAGCCAAGATCGGTTGATGAATTTAAAACGCCGCATCTAAAGGATACTTTGCAAACATGTCTATGGCTCAAGCTTGGGACTTGTATCGGGAAAAGGGTCTCACATTATGTGAAGAAGTTAAGCCGACAGCACAGACTACGGCAGATCCTCACCGGTCACTCACCGGAAAGAAGACCCCGACAATACACGCCCGCAGGAAGAAGCAATGGTGGAGGAAGAGGTTTCGCACTAGGCCTCTACCCAAAAACATTGAGTACATAGATCCGAGGCAAGAAAGGAGGGATCTATCGGGCTGTCTTGACCAAGTAGCCAATCTGCAAGTGGCTACAAGCAATGCCGAGTATGCGAAAAGAATAGAAGAAGAAAATAAGAGACAAACTCAGCTATGGGAGTAAAGACAAGAGAGATTAAGAAGAGATGAAGCTGCCTTAAAGCATATGAAAAGAAGAAGAAGAAGCGGAGATGAGAAAAAGAGAAGAAGACCGGAAGATGAGAGAACTGAGGAAGATGAAAGAAGGAGGCAAAAGGAGATGAAGTGTTGTTGTCCACCCCTTCACGTATTTTACTATGTAAATACATACTATGTAAGTCTTCTGCAATAAAGTCAAATTCTTTATTTTTTTGTGTAGATAAATGTTTGCTTTGATACACCTTGTAAACAGTTGTGTAATGAACAAGAATGTTATGATCAATAAAAGAATTGATTCTACACATATATTCTCTGTGAATGCACTATCTCAGTATGTATCTTTGCTATTTACATTTTGAATGTTTTAAGTTTTGGCATCATCAAAAAGGGGGAAATTGTTGGGAAATTTATCGTTTAGATTTTGATGAATGCCATGTAAAACTTAGAATAGGAAGTTGGCACCCCATTCTTTGTTGTAAATCGCATTGTAATAAATAGGGCTGGTCAAGCCGAGTTAAGTCACTATGCCCAAACATGCAAGAAGACAACTGAGACTAGAAGGAAGACTCCACCGCAAGACAAATTGAGTATGGCAAAGAAGAGAAGACGGAACTCGATCAAGGAGCAAATGAGATGCAGGTGAGTGGAGTATCGGTCAAGTCAACTCAAGAAAAGCTAAGTCTCAAGTTGAAGTGACAAGAGTTATCCAATGATTGGAAGTTGTCTCTAAGTCACCTGGGAAAACAAGGAAATGCAAAAAGTCGAGATAATCGAAAAGATCCGTTGCACGTAAATCAAGAGAATTACTTAAACAAGTAATATCTCCATGCTACCTTTCTCGAAGTGCTCGGCCCCTGCGTGCAAAAGGAATAAACCAATGGGAAGCACTACACCGTGTCGAACTCAAAAGTCAAGAACAATTCATACGAGGAAATGGCAATTCCAAGGATCGCAACAAGACAAGCCAACGACCACAAGTGACTTTAAAAAATAAGCCTATCTCTTCAACGGGCAGATTTTTTGAAAGATCACTATAAAAGGCCGAGGAATAACTCGAGAAAAGGTTACGGAGGTTACGAGGTTACCTTGACCATACAAGCAAGAAAGAAACATTTTGTAACCTGAAATATTCTCAAGTTATTAAACGCTCAATCCTCAAGCCTACACTACGAAGAACATCAATCCAACACTCACCGTGAAGGAAAGATAACTTCAATCGCTTGAAGAGGAAATTATCAAGAATCAAGGGGTCTACATTCCACGAACGATTGTAGGAAGGTTCAAAGTTGAACCAAGTCTTGAGCTTTTGGAGGGCTTCGTGATCAAATCCAAAGAGCTTAAGCAAGTGGGCTCAGTAGTAGCAAGGCAAACTGCCCTGTGAAAGAAGCCGAGTCGCACGAGAAGCCACCGAGTGATCAAGGCGTCTCGCTCATCGAGTCCCAAAGGATCAAGTCACCGTGTGATCAAGACTTGTATCCGGACTGTTACCACTTTGTATCTTGATCAATACCTAGTGGATTCCTCCAGGAGTTGGAGAAGAGAGGAGTAGAAGAATTACCCCATCTTCGAACCTCTATAAAAACTTATCGTGTCTTTTACATTTCAAAGACTTTAATTCCGATCTTATTTGTTTAATTCTCACGACATATTTGCTATCCAACTGATAATTTCTAAGTACTAAATCAAGCTTTAAATCTCTACTAAACCAAACTCAAGGGTGTTAAGTCTTCCAATAAAACAAACCACAGTTGAGCTAATTCATCTTAACAATGAGTTATTCTATCAACAACTCAGTCAATCGAAGTCTATTGAGTGACTAATTCTCGATTAACTAAATTGGCTGTCCACCAAGGACACAACTCGTGTAGTATCAACTCAACCTTTAAAAGGACTAAATCGAAAAATTTGGTAAGGTTTATTCAACCCCCCTTCTAAACCTTACACTCACACCCCTTGGGACCTACACCAACATTATAATCTAAGTTTTACATGGCATTCATTAAAATCTTACAAAATAATTTCTCAACAATTTCCCCCTTTTTGTTGATGCCAAAACTTAGAAACATTAAACAAAATGTAAACAAAGACAGATACATACAGACAATGCAAGAATAAAGAATGTATGCGTAGAATCAATCATTTTATTGATCATAGCATTCCAAATCTTTTACACAATTATTTACAAGGTGTATCAGAGCATAATCATATCCAAGCAAATTTCAAACATCTATGCTAAGATACAAATATAGAGAGAAAATACAACATTTATTGAATGTACAGATGACTTACACATACATGTATTTACAAGAGTAAAATACACGAAGGGGTTAGCAACAACACTTCACTACCTCTTTCTTTCCTCTTCAGCTCTGTCATCATCAGTTCTCTTCCTTTTTCTTTCATCTTCACCGCTTTCTTCTTTTCATAAGCTCTCTCTTCACAAAGATCGCATTTCTTTTCGCTTTCGTGCCTTTCTTGCTTGCAAATCGATCTTGTCTTTTATTTTCCTCTTCTATTCTTTTCGCGTATTCATCATTTTTTCTAGCCACTTCCCGATTCTCTACTTCATCGTACCCAACCCAGTAGATCTTTCCCTTCTTGCCTGGATCTACGTATTTAATATTTTTGGGTAAAGGTCTAGGTTGGAAACCTCTTCCTCCACCACTTCTTCCTCCTCCTCTGGGCGTATATTGTACGGGAGTCTTCTTCTTACCAGCTGAATGGCTGCTAGTAGTCTGCTGCCTATCAACTTCTTCGCACAACTTCAGACCCTTCTCCCAGTACAAATCCCAGGCTTGGGCTACAGACATGTTCTTGAAGTAACCTTTGGATTCGAGTGTTTTAAATTCTTCCACAGATCTTGGCTCGTCTCCGTCAGCTGGAATGGCATCTTGATCCTTCCCTGCCGGAATGTCACCGAATTGTTTCATCACTACTTCAACGTGGGCATCTGTCTTTTTATCGAACTCTTACTGATCCGCTATTACAATCTTTCTTTTCTCCGACATAGTACAACAGAGTGTTCGATCGGCAGAGTTACTTGAAGTTTGCCGAGTATTAAAGGCGTGACATGACCTTCTTTGAGGGTTTTCGCTTGAATTTTCCCCTCAATAGCTTTTCCTTTTTTTCTTCTCAACAATGTTTTTGCTTTTGCTTCTCACTGTTTCTTCCTTTTGCTTCTTTAGGTATTCCTCTTCCCCTTTTTGGCATCATCAAAAGAGAGAGGAACCCCCGAAACATTCCCCGAGCATGAAGTCCATTCGGCCGAGAGCCGAGTTCTCTGAGTTGCTTTGCATGTGTTGTTCGAAATTCGAGCGAGTGGCTTTCGATTCACCGCCACCGCCACGATTTCATTTTAGCCATGAGGAGGCTGAATTTCGTATTCATGTTGTCCTCAACACGCAGAATTTCTTTTTCGAAAAATTCACGCAGAACTCTTTTTCATTGTATGAGAGGCATGCAATCTCTCCATATAGGCTTGCATCCTCTTCATATCGATTGTCGCACTCCAAACCAAAGATCTTGTTGTACAATGCTTTGAAATATCTAACTTGTTCATATCGCATTGCACTTTGCTGCTGACACCATTCCCTGATCCGTACCACAATCCCTCGTAAGTCTGCTGTGAGGGTTGCATCTCTATTGTCCAGACGGATATCTAATGAGGCATGGTGCCGTTCAATCTTCTCAATCTCTCCATAGATTTTCTTGAAGACTTCACGGATCTCAGCTGTCACACCTGATTCAGCTGGTGGCTATTCAGCATCGAAATTAAAGTCTGCTGGCACAATGGAGTCAGTAGGGATGACTAGATCTTCTCGAACTGTATATTTTCGCTGCTCTTTAGATGTCTCCTCTTCTAGCTCTAGCAACTCAAGCAAAAAGGGAATAATTGCTCAAAGGTATCATCTCGCACATAGGGGATTGCAATGGCAATTTGTGCCTTTGATGATCCTGGTGGAGCGGCCTCGCACTGTGGAGCCTATCACGAAGACTCCGCCCAAATGGGCCTTGTTGAGTGGGTTGGCACCGACCGAGCCTCAACTATCTTAACAAATGCGTCTTCGTCCTCGCAGACTTTTCTAAATGAATTACCTATTCCTACCGCAACATCAACGTCATCGGAGGATGATGAAACCTGGGGCTTGGTTCATCATCGGTTGAATGTTTGACGAGCGACTTTGAAACTCAACTCGACTCGCCTCATGGAGAACATCCTCACCGGTCCTTTTGATGTGCAACAGTGTGGACTCGCTTCTTCTTCGATCCGAGAAAGGATATGTCGATTGTCCTGGGAGTCATGAAGAGCACTAATCTCCTTCTCGCATTCAAAGAATGTTGACAGGAGGGATGTTCGACTTCTTCACTTTACCCAGGGAAGTCTCAACCTCCCTTAGGCCTTCAATACCTCCAGCTAGCCTCAATCTGCAGCGAGGCCTTCTACATTTCCTTTGACAGACACAGTTGTCTTAGGGTCTTCAGCAGTGGCATCCATAAGAGTCTCAACTCCTTGTATTGTGCTTTCAGTGCCCAGAGTGTTAACTTCCAGGGCATTTCCAACTCAGTGCCTTGACCGCAATAGCAAGTGTCTCACTAGCAAAGCAGCTTGACATTTCACCGGGACACTCAATCGTCCGAGCTTCATCAATGCCATCCGCTATGGTTCTTTTTTTCCACTTCGCCTCCTTTCTCGCATTGTGGAGTCGTCTGCACCATCCTCCGACCTCGCCGCAAAGCGGGGAGTGAGTTTTCCACTCCGGCACACCACCGAGTGATCGATGATGGGGTCACTCTTCTCCATACTCCTAGCTTCTTCTGTTGAGTGCTCACCGTGAGGGCAGGTGGTAAAACACCTTCAAGAGAGAGGTAGGCTCAACTTGGGTGCCCAAATTCCCGCCATTGCCAAGACCCCTGGACCCATCTTCTCAAAACAATCGGGACGTAGCCGCAGGCTATGGTTGTGGCAATCTGGCCGCACTACTCCAAATGGGTCTGTTTCTAAGAGAGATTGTGAGGACTCTCCCCAGGTCCTTCGAACATTGAATGCTCATGTATTATCCTCGATTCCTTCGAGCTTGCCGCATATCCAACTTCTCTATTGCAAAGAATGGGATCCATGTCTTCATCACTCTCCGAGAACACATCTATATGAGGGTGAGTGTGTTCCGCAGTTCCAAAGAAGAGGACATATATCGGCTTTCTCGAGTGCTTCGCTTCCCTCACCGCCTCGACTTTTCTTTCTCCTTGTAGATGTGTAAAATATTCAGGCAATTATCCTCATCAAGAGCCTGAAGAACAATGTTGAATTCGACAAATTGCAACAACTCCTCTTCTTCCTCGATAAACTCAGGGTGTTTAAACTGCTCCCTAGAGTGCTTAGCTTCCATGCCCGCCATTCACGTAGATGGCGCTGGATGTCTGGATATACAGGAGAGTACATGATGACATCATCATCCTCATCCTCCTCTTCCTGTCCTTAATTTTCTGGGATGGAAGGTAGCATGCTCTGCTGCTCTTCGCCTTCAGCAAGAAAGATCCGTAGCAGGCGGAGAGACAACCTTTTCAACAGGAGATTTAGTTTTCTCAGTTGCTTCTATGTCTTCAGTTGTCCTCACTACAGTTGGGTCTTCTTGGGGCCTCTGCTGATCACCCTCAGCAGACTTGGCAGTTTTGTCAACTATTTCAGGAGACTGCACTTCCTCAGCAGTTTCAGAGGTTTTCTCCAGCTGAGTGGCAGACTCAAATATCTTCTCAAGCTCTCCGAAAGCTTGGAGATTCTTGTTCTTCTCTTTGTTTGAACCAGAAATTTCTCGGTTCTTTTTCTTCTTCTCGATTCTCTCAGCGGCAGGGCCGGCATCCTTCTTGGAGCGCTTCCCGGGCTTGCGCCCTCTTCTTTCTTATGGCCGAGAAGGTATTTGACTTCCTTTCTCACTTGGTCAGGGGCAGAGACATGGCTGCTCGGGCAGCGACTCGAGGCTGCAGGGCAGTGTGCATCCTGTTTCTTCGCAGGGGGCAACTTTCATCTTAGCAAACAGGGGTAGCTCTCTTCTTGGGAGGGGAGGAAACAGCTTGTGTCCTCGTGTTCAGCTTGATTTCCCCTCACTTGTATCCGCCTTCGCATGGGCTCTCTTCCTCGGGCTAACAAAGATTAGCCCTAAACATCTTCTTGTTTACATGGAAGGGCTTTCCATCTTCAAGGGGAATGCCTTTCACTTCCATTAAGTGGCCAATTACCTGCCATAGCCAAGTGATCCTCCAAAGGATCCATCTTCCTTGTACGATTTGTTCCCAACATTCTCGCAGAGTCTCATTGCATACCTAACTCGGCCTGGCTTGACTTTCTTTTCCTTCCATGATCGCAGCCATGACGATGAGCTTGGTCTTTGACACCGATTGAAGCCGCCAAACTTCATATCTACACACTTTGCAACGACATCCATCGCCTTGTGATAGTCGCCCTTCAAAGCCTTCTTCTCGCCTATGTAGACTACTTTCGCAAAGACACACTCCTGGTTTGGCTTTTTTCCATGCAGCAGCCTAAGTTATCATTATCGCCTTCAACTATCTCCGTCATGCCCTCAAACGACACAAGCAAAGGTCCGCAAGGTCCTTAGCAAGAATTATGATGTCCATGCGGTGGACGAAGGACTTGATTCCTTCGCCCCGCACCTCAAATTTACATAGAACCGTGCCACCTCTTCAAGCTAGGTGTGCGAGTATCAAGGTAAGAAAAGGCCTGAGACCAGACTTTTCTAGCATATAAGCTATCTTCTTCACTAGGGTTTCATCGGAACCCTGCTTTACCATCCCTTCAAAATGCACAGTCGATCCAGAGTGGATTTGCTTCGATAACTTGACAAAATTGAACTTTGGTGCCAATTGTTGAGAGTTTTACCGAATAAAGCTTGATAAACTTGCTTGAGAGCTGGTAGGGTTTGCGAGAGAAATGAACTTGGTTTCTTTTGCTTTGAAGATAAACAGCTTTTGAGTGTGAGAGAGAGAAAACTGAAAAATGAGTATATAAGGGTTGTGAAAGGACGTGTTTTTTATTTTTGAAATTTGATTAAGATCAACGGCTCAGATTTAGCATGTCAAACCGCATTTAATTCCTCACAATTAATGCAGCAGCATTTATATCCAATCATATGCTTACTGTGCAGCTTTTGACTATACCCGTCATTATTACGCTGACGTCATCCTTAAAAACATTCCCGCTCATTAAAAACGGCTGCGTTTTTGTCATTTAGCTCATAAATGACTCAGCTTATTTCACAAATGACTTAACTCTTCTTCTCTCTTCTCATTAAGCGACTCAGCTGTCAGCTAACTCGACATAAAATGACTTTCGATATGGTCATTTCACTTGGCTAATGTGAAAACTTGTTTATTTCTCACTTTTCAACTTCCATCTCTTCTCGATTGAGTCTTCTCGAGTATTAACTCACCAAATTAACCCTAACTCATGCTTAAGCTCTTCAAACCTTGACTCACATAGAGGCTTAGTGAATATGTCAGCGAACTGTTTATCAGTTGAGATATATTCCAAGGTGATGTCTTTCTTTTCAACATGATCTCTTATGAAATGATATCTGACATCAATGTGCTTTGTTCTTGAATGCAACACTGGATTCTGAGTAATTGCAATAGCACTCGTGTTATCACACATAATTGGAATCTCTTTTTCTTCAATTTCATAATCTCTCAGCTGTTGTCTCATCCATATGACTTGGGCACAATAGCTGCCCGCAGCTATGTACTTTGCTTAATCTGTGTATGTGGCTATTGAGTTTTGTTTCTTGCTAAACCATGAAACTAACCCGTTTCCAAGCATTTGACATGTACCCGAAGTACTATTTTTGTCGACTCTACATCCAGCATAGTCAGAGTTTGAATAACCAATAAGCTTGAATCTACCTTCCTTTGGATACCATAAGCCAACTTCTTGTCATCCCTTCAAATATCTTAGGATTCTCTTAGCTGCAGTCATGTGACTCTCTTTAGGTGCAGATTGGAATCTTGCACATACACCTACTGCAAAGGGGATGTCTGGCCTGCTTGCTGTTATGTAGAGCAATGATCCAATAAGTGCTCTATATCTTGTTTGATCTACAGGTTTTCCATCTGCATCCATATCCATCTTGACTGATGTATTCATTGGTATTTTCACAGAAGACTTTTTTCCATACCACATTTCTTCATTAAATCCCTGGCGTACTTTGTTTGGCTTATGAAGGTTCCATCATTCAGCTGTTTAACTTGAAGTCCTAGGAAGAAGGTCAGCTCTCCCATCATGCTCATTTCAAATCTTCCTTGCATTGAGATTTGAGAACTTATCACACAGCTCTTTATTTGTGGATCCAAAAATGATATCATCCACATATATCTGAACAAGCAGTATACTCTCTCCATCTTGAATTCTAAAGAGTGTTATGTCCACTTTACCTTTGGTAAATCCATTATCAGTTAGAAATTGAGACAATGTATCATACCATGCTCTTGGTGCCTGCTTCAGTCCATATTGAGCTTTCTTGAGCTTGTACACCTTATCTCCGAGAGTCTTCTGCTCAAATCCTGGAGGTTGCTCAACATAGACTTCTTCTTCCAACAGTCCATTTAAAAATGCACTTTTTCACATCCATTTGATATATAATGAAGTTATTGTGTGCAACATAGGCAAGAAACATCCTTATTGCTTCTAATCTTGCAACAGGAGCAAATGTTTCATCAAAATCTATTCCCTCTTCTTGGCAATACCCTTTGGCTACCAATCTTGCTTTGTTTATCACCACAGAACCTTCCTCATTCATTTTGTTTCTGAAAACCCATTTTGTGCCTATAACATTTTGATGTGTTGGCCTTTGCACCAATTCTCATACCTTGTTTCTTTCAAACTGATTCAGCTCTTCTTGCATGGCCTGAATCCAATGTGTGTTATCTAAGGCTTGAGACACATCTTTTGGTTCTATTTGGGAAATAAAGCATGTGAACATTGCTTCATGCGGAGCTCTGGATCTGGTTCTTACACCATCTCTCACATCTCCAATGACTAGCTCTGGTGGATGGTCTCTCAGCCATCGCAACTGTGTTGTCTTGAGCAACTCTTTCATCATCATTTAGCTGCAGACTTTCCAGCTGTCTTTGAGATTCAGCTATCTCCTCTTCATCTAGATTGATTTCTCTTGTTCCAGCTTCAATATAAGGACTCTTCTGCTTAGTTGGTTGATCCAGCTTATCAACTAACTCTTCAATGTCTTCTCCACTCAAATTAGGTTCATCAAAAACCACATGAATAGACTCTTCTGTGACCATTGTCCTCTTGTTTAGCACTCTATAGGCTTTGCTCTTAGCTGAGTATCCCAAAAAGATACCTTCATCAGCTTTAGCATCAAAAGCCTTTAGATTATCCTTACCATTGTTGTGAATGAAGCATTTACATCCAAATATTCTAAAGTACCCAACATTTGGCTTTCTTCCTGTCCAGATTTCATAGGGAGTCTTTGTCAGCTGTCTATTAATCATGCATCTATTTTGGGTATAACATGCAGTGTCGATGGCTTCAGCCCAAAATCTTTTAGCAATCCACTTCAACCGACATGGTACTTGCATATTCCTTGAGAGTTCTTCCTTCTTTCACTACTCCATTCTCATTGTGGAGTTCTTGTTGCGATAACTCATGAGCATTACCATTTTCAACACAAAGATCGAGTTATTATCCCATTGACAAACTCGGTTCCTCTATCGACCTTATCTTTATAATGGTTTGGCTCTTTTCATTCTGAACTCTTTTCATCAGCTGAGGTAACTTTTGCAAAGTTTCCTTCTTTTTCACATGAAGATTGTCCATGTATATCTTGAATAATCATCTACTACCACTTAGGTGTATTTCTTTCCACTTATGCTTGCCGGTTCAATCGACCAAATAAGTCCATATGCAAATGATGTAATATCCTTGTTGAAGAAGGACTAGCTTCCTTGAATGAAGACTTGATCTACTTTCCCATTTGGCATGCATCACATACACTTTTTTTCTTGTATACTGAGTCTGACAATCCTTCCACAAGATACTCCTTGCAAGCTTGTTGATTGTCTTGAAGTTCGAGATGACTCACTTCTTGTGGCCACGGCCAACTTGATTCGGCTATGCTCTTTGCTAGCGTGACAAGTGCTTGGTGTAGCAAAGAGACCAATCTACCACATACATATTCTTCTTCCTTGATTCAAAGATCCTTGATTTGGCATACTCCCATATTGAATCCAACATTGTAGCCTTTATCACAAAGTTGACTTATGTTGAGCAAATTGAAGTTGAGTCCTCAACATAAGCAACATCTGTGATGTCTAATCCATTTTTCTTGATGGATCTAGTGCCCTTTATTTCCCCCGGATCTTCATTTCCTCCAAATATAACTTTTTGCGCCCTATCTCCATGAATCTTGACAGATTTTTCTTGTTTCTGTCATATGTCCGGAATGTACCACTATCCATGTACTAGGTTCCTTTGCACTCACTGTTCCTTGAACTCCGCAATCAAGGAAATTAGTTTTTAGGTACCCACACTTGCCTGGGTTCGAGGGGTTAGTGATGTAAGATGATCCAACCAACCTATAGCCAAATGATTTGACTCTAAGAGGTTGCCATCTATCTCGTGCCATAATCATAATTCACTTTGGCAAATTGCTTGGGGCCTTAGGTACATACATCCTGCTCTTTTGTCTCGATGCCTGTGTGTGTGTTTTAGCAATTGCCTTCTTTGGGTAGTTGTGATGTTTTTGAGTGTAATGCCTGGTGCATATGTATGCCGATGATAGCTCTTTTTCCTTTGGAATGACCTTTGCCGAGATCTAGGTCTTTGGCATTTAGGCTTGTATTCCATAGTTGTGATGTTTAACATTATTCCAATCAGCTTTGGCTTGGATAATTTCTACCATTCCCATCATATGTGTTTCTTTGATAAAACTTCCTGGGGTTTTTTGGTTGCTCTGTTTATTCTTCACAAAGTACTTTCTATTTGGAGTTTGTTTGAGGAACACTCGCTTGTCCTCTCAAAGATACTCAATCGATCGTTTTCCTTTCCATTTGTATCCAAGGCCAGTTTGTTTGTGGTTTTGCTTTGGAATGAATGTGGGTGCAACATTTGGTGTTTTGGATTTTTGAGATGCTTCATTACTTCAAGATACTTTTTCCAAAATCACTCTGGGAGTTTGACTGTGCACAAAAGAATTGAATCCTATGCCTGTCTTATCTCCACATTCTTTTTGACTCATAATAAGGTCATCCAATGATTTACATGCCTTTGTAAATGAGGCAATCACATTTTTGAGATCATTTTCCCTCTTTTCTATAGCAGCTATCTCTGCTACTAGTTTAGCATTTTCAGCCTTCAGTTCTTTGTTCTCATCAGCTATGTGACTCAGAGTACTCGGCTCCTTAGTCACCGTGAGTTTTGCTTTTGAGTGGCCGTTTTCCTCCAATAATAGTGTGTGTGAGGATTTAATGTGCTCAAAGTCTTTCATCATTTTGTCTAATGAATCATAAAGATCAGTGGGTGATGAAGTGTGTGTATCACAATCACTATCACTAGAGTCTGAATGAGATGAGTTAGAGTGTACCTCATCTTCCTGGTCTGGTTGGTCTTGTTTTTTATCCATAAGATAAATCAAGGCTTCTTCTTCAGAATCACTTGAGTAGTTAGCTTCACAACTCTCTGAATCAACTGCTTCCTTTGACTTGGCTGTCTCAGCTGTCTCAACAGCTAACATAGCCTTTTTCTTTTCTTGTTTTCTTTCTCTGAAGACTCTTCTTTCTTCTTCATTCCCAGATTTATTGACTATCGGATATGGACATCCAATAGCAAAGTGCCCTGGTTGTCTTCAGCCCAACACAGGTTCTCAGCTCTTTGGTCATTTCTTTTAGTCATGGGATTTTCATCTCTCTGATATTCAACCATTTGATGTTCAGCTCTCTTGGGTGGCCTATCTTCCCTTGACTTGGAGGGAGTTGAATGTCTCCTGGAGGTTTCACCCTTGTTTTTATTGTAGTTCTTATTAAAGAACTTGTTGAATCTTTTAACCATCAGGGCTATTTCCTCATGATCAATAACTTCCTTGACTTCAGCTCTTTTTCCATCATTGACTATTAGTGCAGCTGTTTTGGGTACAACTGTCTCCTCTTGATCTTTTCTTCTCAGCTCAAACTCATAAGCTTTGAGGTCTGGGAATAGCTCATGATTGGATGTTTTTGATAGGTCCATCGAATGTCTTAGAGCCATGACCTTCATTTCCCATTCACCGGGAGGCTTCTTAATCTCCATACACATTTCCTTTTGTGTATACTCCTTCCCAAGTGTTGATAGCTCGTTTGTGATTTCAAATGAATCTAGCATCCAATCGATCCAGGGTTTCACCTGCAAGCATTTTAAAATTTTCAAATTTCTGTACAGCAACAGAAAATTTATTTTCTTTAATTTTCTCAGATCCTTCACAAATTAAAGTTAATTTATCCCAGATTTGTTTTGCAGGTTGGCAAGATTTGACTTTGTTGAACATTGCTTTGTCCAAGGTTTTATAAAGTATGTCCTTGGCCACATTGTCCAAATTGTATCTTGTTTTGTCCTCGTTTGTCCACTCGGTCCTTGGTTTCTCAACCATGGCTGGTCTTGCCTCAGCAGCAGCTTCTTCTCCTTCAGCTGCAGATGCTCTCCTTACGGCTGTGTTCACTTTCAATATTTACAGTGCCCCATCCTTTATCACTATCCACATCTCATCATGTAAAGCTGATAGATGAGCCTGCATACGTATTTTCCAATCATCAAATTCCTCAATAGTGAACATAGGAATGCGTGTCAAATTTGCTTCCATGATATTAACTTTGCTGAATAAAAATGACTTTTGAAAGAGCAAGTGTTAATTGTTCTTTGAAAGATTGGAGATCTAGTTCAGTAACCAGTGCGGAAGGCTCAATGAACCAACCGCTCTGATACCACTTGTAGGTCCCAAGGGGTGTGAGTAAGGTTTAGAAGGGGGGGTTGAATAAACCTTACCAATTTTTCGAATTTAGTCCTTCAAAAAATATTACAGAGTTAATTACACAGCTATGTCCTTGAGGGACAGCTGAGTTAGTTAATCATCAGAGTTAGCCACTCAACAGACTCGATAGAGCTGTTGATAGAATAACTCAGCTGTTTAGTCTAAACCTTAACTTGGTTGTGATGATTTTTCAGCGGAAGACTTAACACCCTTGAATTTGATTTAGCTTTGTTTTAACACTTGGTTTTAGCACTTAGTTATTTATCAGTTGGATAGCAAATTATCAGCAGATATGAAATGAGTATACAGAAATGTAAATATGCGGAAATGTAAATGACACAAGTAAATTTTATAGAGGTTCAAAGATGGGGTAATTCTTCTAATCCTCTCTTCTCCAACTCCTGGAGGAATCCACTAAGTAATGATCAATTCACAAAGTGGTTATCAGTCTAGAGACAAGTCTTGATCACACACCTGACTTGCTCCTTGGACTCAGTCTGGAGATGCCTTGGTCACACAGTTGGCTTCTCGTCCGACTCAGCTTCTTCACAGGGCAGCCGCCTTGCTACTTCAGCTCACTTTCTCAAACTTCTTGGATTTGATCACGAAGCCCTCCAATAACTTGAGATTGGTTCGACCTTGAACCTTCCTACAATACTCCTTGGAAAGTAGATCCCTTTGATTCTTCAAAAGTTTCCTCTTCAATAGTTTGAAGTTGTCTTTCCTGCACAGCTTTGTGTTGGATCGATTTCCTTCGAGATTTAGGCTTGAGGATTTTGCTTGAATAACATGAGAATATTTTGCAGGTTACAGATTTAATAGTATTTGCTCGTTCATGGTTCAGGTAATCAAAGTAACCTTTTCTCAATGAAATTCCTCAACCTTTTATAGTAACCTTTGCCCGTTGAAGAGATAGGCTGATTTTCAAAAGTCATTTGTGTTCGTTGGCTTGTCTTTTCTTGGTCTTCAATCTTGAGATGTAGACCTTTCCTCATATTAAATGAATGTCCATCTTTTCAGATTCTGACACGAGGTGCAGTGCTTCTCCTTGGTTTATTCCTTTTGCACGCTTCTGGGACTGAGCACTTTAAGACCTGGCAGCATGGGTGTATTACTTGTTTAAGTAATGTTCTTGACTTTTGTGCAACGGATTCTTTTCAGTTAACTCCTCCTTGCAGCTGCCTTTTCCCTAGGTGACTTGAGTCTGCTCCAATCATTGAAAGACTTATCTGTCACTTCAACTTGTGTCATGGCTTCTTTGAGTTGACATAACTGACTCTTCACACAGCTGTCCCTCAACTGTTACATCTTCAGTCGAGTCCTTGGTCCTCTGTTTTGGCCATACTCTGTTGTTCCGTAGCGGAGTCTTCACTTCACTTCTTCAGTTGACTTCTTGTATTTCCAGGCATAGCTGACTTGACTTAACTCATTCAGCCCTATCTATTACAATGAGAATTACAAGGAAAATGGGGTGCCAACATTCTAATCTAAGGTTTACATGGTTTAGTATTTTGGCCATAACTTTCTCTACAAAATTTCTATTAAGCTGATTCAAGTGGCTATGGAAAACTAAGAGAAAGAGCTACTATGTTCATGAAGAACCCCGGAGCAACTTCACATGTTTACAATTTACACAGACCGTGTAAAAGTACATGACCTAACCGTGTGAATGGTTCCGTGTGATTTTACACGTCTGTGGGACTTGCTTTTCAGAGAACGATTACACGACCCACCAGTGTGAGATCACACGGCCATGTGAATTTCTCTATTACTGATATTTATTCTTAATCCCGTCAAAACTCTACCAGTGATCTCTCAAAGCACTTATATAAGGAGGACCAAGACTTGGACGAATTTACAACATCATATATTAGAAAATACACCAAAATACACCTGTGTTAGATAAATCTACAAACTTCTGAAAGGAAGGCATTAATCTACGAATAACACCATAAGGCCTTTCACATCTACGGAAACACAAGGGTTTGATGCTTCAAATGAGGATCCATCCTGATATGAAGGCTTCTATCTTTTTAGTTTAGATCTCTTTTTTTGTACTTAAATGATGCCAAACTAATTGATTTCAAGTTTGTCTATGAATTTGTTGTCAAATATGTTGGGCCAAATATTTCTGATCCTAGGGCATAATCAAAATTGTGGATTCATGTTAAATCTATATTGATTGTTTTCTTAATCGGTTTATGATGAATTTGAATGCTTTTTCTTGTAGATTATTTAACCAATAATTTTCATGTCATATTTGTTAGTTCAAAATTCAGGAAATGAGTTGTAACGAACGAAAATCTAATTCAGACATAAATGGGTATAACGTGTCGGAAGACCTACAACTGCTTGTGGGGAGCCCTTCAATTCAAAAATCTTTTAGGAGTTAATAGTAATTGTTGAGTAGGGATACTAGAAGTTGGTATTAATCAACTGTTTATGCGCCACCAGAGATGGAGAATAAACTAACCCATAATTACATAAATTGGTTTTGTTGAAACATTCATTGGAATTAAAATTGAAGAATCATGTTGAGATTCCTAGGGTTGCTTTCGTATTTGTTGAAAACTTGTGGAGTTCGGGTTTTTAAAAAATTTAGATATTATTTGTGATCATGAAATTCTTACCGCAAGCGTACGGTGTCAAGTTTTAGTATAGTTTTGAAAGTAGGGTTATCGTCTCCACAAGGATTGTTATCGAATTTTATACTAAGTACTATAATTAAAATAGCTTAATTATATCTAGAAATCGAAAATAGATGAGTGTTTATTAAACTAAAAATAAAACTAAAAATAAGCAAACAATTGGTTCAGACATTTAATCAAACACTTAAGATATGAATTCTAGAGAGTTGATTTCACCTAGTTATCCCCTATGTTTTCAATCCAGTTTATTAATCACAAGTTATCAGTCTATAAGCCAATATTCCTACCGTTTATCACTTCCTCTCTCGAGTGCCAAGTCATTCTAGGTTCCAATTTCTGATTTCGATATCTCTATAAAAATCATAAATTAAACCCTAATACGCTCAATGAATGTTCTATCACAGGCTTCAAAAGATTCATAAACATCTCGGTTCTATGAAACCCTAGGTTGTGCTATTCTATGGCCAGGCGTTCAATTACCTCTCTCGAGTGTCAAATCAAACAGGCCAAATAATCTAAACTATTATCAGATAATTCAGATGCAATCAAATCAAATAGCACAAATAGATTAATTAACATGCGAATTTCATAAACTGGAAATCAAAACATTGGTTCAAATGTAAGATACATCAATCCCCTAGAAAGATGAGTTTAGCTCATAATGGATGTACAAAAACTCGTAAATAAATAATTATACATCTCAAAAATTGACAAAGAAAAGCAAAGAAAAAAATTGAGAAGAAAATAGAAGGAATTCTCTCTGTGTCCAGATGAGAAGTGCCTTCAATCGCCATCCCGAACCCTAGCTCTGTGTCTCTTGCCTTGCGTTGTGCCCAAAATACTCTCCGACCCTTGTCCCGTATGCCTCCGTGGTGTATTTATAAGTCCAAGCCCTCGAAATCACGTCAAAAGGCCCAAATAGTTGCACAGCCCATGTTCAGTCAGACCCCGCGCTGCAGCCCTTAGATCGGGCGCTGCAGCGTGCCCTGCTACTCATCCTCTGCTGCACGTCTATCGTGCGCCGGGAGCTATAGCCCCTTGGCCTGGGCACTACAGCGCCCACTAAAGCCTTTCCCTGCTGTCGTTCGATCGTTGCAGCCGCTTACGGATAGAGCTGGCAGCTGCGCTGGCCAGATTTCTCCGTCTTTGCTCGCTGAAAGCTCGCAAGATTTATGCGTCTGGCGAGCTGCAGCACCACCACTTTTGCTATCAGTACCAATTTCAGCCCCCACGCTGCGGTGCGAGTGTTTTGGCACTGTGGCGCTCATCCGTTGCCCATTATTTTTGCGATTTTCTACTTCTAAATTGCAATCTTCACCGTCCAAAAACATTTTTCATCATCCTTGACCAATTTCGGCTTCCAAAATTAGTCCCGACTATATTCCTCTTCTCCCTTTTTGGCATCATCAAAGGGAGAAGAGGAACCCTGAAACATGCCAAAGAAGCATGAAATCTAGGCGGTGATAGTTGAGTTCTGCTGATTCTCACTGAGTATGTCGCTTTCAAAATTCTGAAATAGTGGCTTTTGATTCGGCTGTTACCAACTTCATTTCAAATGAGAAGGTTGAATTTTTAATTCATATTCTCCTCTACGCACGTAAGTTCTTTTCGATGAAATTCACGCAGCAGCCCATTTCCGTGGTATGAGATTCATGCATTCTATCAATGTTTTCTTGCATTCTTCTCTTCATATCAGCGTTATCAGCGCTCCAGATCAACATCTTGTTGTACAATGCCTTAAAGTATCGAACATGTTCGACACGCATTGTTTGTTGTTGTTGCCACCATTCCCGGATCCTGACTATGATTCCACGCAAATCGGTCGTAAGATTAGCATCTCTGTTATCCAGCCGCATATCCAATGAGGCCTGGTGCCTTTCCATCTTCTCTATCTCCGCAAATATTGCCTTGAAGACTTCTCGAACCTCAGCTGTCACCTCTGTCTCAGCTGGCGGCCAAGCAGCATCAAAATCAAAATCTGCTGGGACAATGGTATCTGTGGGAATGACTGGATCAGGTTTATGGAAACGTTGTTGATATCTAGCTGATTCTTCATCAAGATCAGGCAACTCTAGTGAGAAAGGGAACGTTTGTTCAAACGCATCATCACGGACATAGGGAATCTGTTCAATTGTGACTTGTGGCCATGATGTGCCTGGTTGAGTCGATTCTCATTCTGCAGCGTTGGGAGCTCGCGATGAGGATCGTGATTCAACTGGGGTTTGTTGTGGTATGGACCCGGTGGCCGAGCCCAATCGTCTCAACAGCTTCGTCGGTCTCGGCTTGTTTTTCCATTTGAGTTGTCTGGTCCTCGTCCGTATCGATCGAGCGCGTCGGCCGATGATGAAAATTGAAGGGGTAGCTTATCATCAAAATTGAACTTTTGACGAGCAACCTTGAATTCTCGCTTACTCGTCTTTGGGAAGAACATCCTCGGCTAAGTCGTTTGGACTTGCAACAGGGGATGACTCGGCCATCTTCACCTTCGGATCCCGAAAAGTTACATCGTGGTTGTTTTGGGAATCGTGAAGGGCACTTATCTCCTTCTCGCCTGCATCAATGATAACAGGAGGGATGTTCTCACTTCTATTTTTTTACCTCGGGAAGTCTCAACCTCCTGTAGGACTTCATTACCTCCCCGCAGCCTCAATCGCAGCAAGGCATGGACATTCCCTTCGGCTGACTCAACGTCGTCTTGGGGTCTTCTATAGTGGCATCCACAGAGTCTCAACTCCGTGGATTGCACTTTCATTGCCCGTGAGTGTTAACTCCTAGGCGTAACCATCCATCCGTGCCTCGACCGCATCGCAAAGATCCTCGACTGCGAGAGCGGTTGGTACCTCACCGAGATAGTCTCAACTGCTCGAGCTTTTTCAAAGTGACAACTTGTTGTGTTTCGTTTTCTTTTTCCTTCTCCACTTCTCCTCCGAGATTCATGGTGGAGTTGTCTACAGTAACCTCCGACCTAGCTGCAGTGGAGGGAGTTTCCCCCTCAGCTGCCACACCAGCTGAGTGACTTGTATTAGGGTCACTCTTCTCCAAACTCCTGGTTGTTTCCTGTCAGTGTTCAGCCGTTGGGGCAGGTGGTAAGACACCTTCAATAGGGGTTGGCTCGACTTGGGTCCCCAAGTTCCCAATTTCATTGCCATTTCCCTTAGAACCTTCCTCGTGAGTGAGCCGGGGAAGTGGTCGCAGAACAACAATGATTCTGCAATCTGGCCGCACCACTCCCATAGGTCAATTTCAGTTGTGATTTGGAAGACTCTCCTAGTCCTTCCATTAACTATTGCGCACGCATCATCCTGGATTCCCGCATGGCTTGTTGCGTTTCTAGCTCTTCCAAAGGTCCAAATCTTCATCACTTTCTCGAAAGTATGTCAAGATGTGGATGAGTGTGATCAATGGTTCCAGTTAGAGGACAAATCGCTTTCGCACGAGCTTCGCTTCCTCTCGCTTTGCTTAGTCAGTATGTTTTCCTTTTTCGGATTTGCGGATGTTGATGCATTATCCTCATCATGGGCTTGCAAAGATCAGATCAACTTCAAGGAACCTAAATAGCTCCTCTTCTTCTCAATAAACTCGGGGTGTTCAAACCGCACCCTAGAGTGACTCAACTTCCACTTCCTCCATTCTCACATCATCCTCATCATCTTCATGTGGTACCTCTTTCTCGGGAATGGAAGGTAGTAGAGCTTGCCGCTCTTCACCCTCAACACAAAGTGAGACACGTACTGGCCGACAGAGATTTAGTGCCTCAACAGCATTGTTCCTCACCGTTATATCCACAACTGGGTCTTCAACTTGCCTCTCGCGACGGCTTCAATGACTTGGCGGTTTCATCAATGATCTTTGAGACTTACTTCTCCAAATTGCTTTTGATCTATTCCACCGAGTGGCAGACTCACTATTTTCTCGAACTCCGAACATTTGAAGATTCTTCTTCTTTTTTTGTTTTCACCAGAGGAACTTCCTCGGTTCTACTTCATCCAGTTCCTCGATAGTAAAGGCACGTAGGGTAGCCTTAGAGGCACGCCTTTCTCATCTTGGTAGTCCTCTTCTTATTCATTCCCGGAGAAGGTACTAAGGGTTCTTCTCTCTGCTGCAGGGCGGGGAGACACGGCTGCAGGGCAGGGTGACTCACCGCAGGGGCAGGTGCGGTTGTTTTCTTCGCCGCATGGGCGTGAGCGATCTTTCTTTCCACCGCAGGGCGCGCTTTTTCTTCTTGGGAGGGGAGACAACAGTTGTTTCTCGAGGGTCACCGATTCCCCTCACTGGTATCCGCTCTCTTGGCATAAGCTCTCTTCTGAGCTCTCGAGAGATTCGATCGGAACATCTTCTTGTTGACATGGAACGCCTTTCCATGTCGGAGTGGAACTCCCTTCACTTCCATTAGCCGGCCAATAACAAGGCCATACTCTAAGGATCCTCCAAACGATCCATCTTCCTTGAAAGACTTATTTCCAACATTTTGGCGAGTCTCATTGTATACAAACTCAGCCCGGTTTACCTTCTTCTCCTCCATGATCGCAGCCATCACGGTCCACTTAGTTTTGGACAGATTAAATCTTCCAAATTTGATGTCTACACACTTGGCAACAATATCCAAAGAAACTTGCGTGGTAATCTTCCTTCAGCAGCCTTCTTGTCGGTTGTGCGGACAAACCTTCGCAAAGATAGTCGAGTTTGGCCACTTCCTTCCATGCAAGATCCAAGTTTACATCGGCCTCCAATATCTCCGGCACTCATTCCGACGGCAGCAAACAATGCTCCGCTAGATCCTCAGCAGTGATCGTAAATTCCTTTCCGTGAACAGAGGACTTGATGCCCTCATCGTGAACTTCAGCATTCACGTAGAACTGGGCAACCTCTTCCACATACGTCATCTGAAACTCCATCGTGAGAAAGGTTTCAGTCCAAATTTCTCTACTTTCTCAGCTATCTTCTTCACAAGGGTTTCATCAGACCCCTGTTTGATCATCCCTTCAAAATCCATGGTAGAACCAGTGTGGATTTGCTTTCCCAACTTAGCGAAATCGTAGGTGGTTGCCATTTCAGTGATTTTCACCAAACGATTTTTGAGAAACTTGCTTTGAAGATTGATAGGGTTTTGAGAGAAAAATACAATCTTTGCTTTTGGAGAGATGAATAGTTTGGTGTAGTGTGAGAGAGAAAACGGACGAAATAGTATATGTATGGGTTATGAAAGGACGTGCATACGGTTTTTGAAATTTGATCAGGATCAATGGCTCAGATTTAGCACGCCGATTAGCATTTAATTTCTCGCATTTAATGCGGCAGCATTTATATCCAATCATAGGCTTGGTTGTGCAGCTTTTGACTACATCTGTCATTATTGCGCTGACGTCATCCTTAAAAACATTCCCGCTTATTAAAAACGACTGCGTTTTTGTCACTTAGCTCATAAATAACTCAGCTTACTCCTTAGCAGATTCCACTCTTCCCTCTTTTCACATAGGTACTCAGCGTCAACCTAACTTGATGCAACTGATTTTCTGATACGACTGATTTACTTGGCTGATTCAAGACCTCAACTTTATTTTCATCTTTTCTCGTTCCAACTCTTCTCCTTGAGTCTTCTGAGTGTCAATTCAGCTCAATTAACCCTAGCTCATGCTTAAGCTCTTCAAATCTTGATTCACATAATGGCTTTGTGAATATGTCAGCTAACTGTTTATCAGTTGAGATGTATTCCAAGGTGATGTCCTTCTTTTCAACATGATCTCTTATAAAATGATATCGACATCAATGTGCTTTGTTCTTGAGTGCAACACAGATTTTGAGTGATTGCAGAGTAGCACTTGTGTTATCACACATAATTGGAATTTCTTTTTCTTCAACATCATAATGTCTCACCGTTGTTGTCTTATCCATTAGACTTGGGCACAACAAATGTGGCCGGCTATATACTCGCCTCACCGTGGATGTGGCTATTGAATTTTCCTTCTTGCTAAACCAGAAACCAATCTGTTTCCAAGCATTTGACATGTACCGAAGTACTCTTCCTGTCAACTCTACATCCAAAGATAATCGAGTCCGAGTAACCAATAAGCTTGAATCCTCCTTCCTTTGGATACCATAAGCCGACTTCCCGGCATCCCTTCAAATATCTTAGGATTCTCTTGGTTGCGCTCATATAGCTTTCTTTTGGTGTAGATTGAAATCTTGCACATACACCTACAAAGAAAGGTGATGTATGGCCTACTTGTCGTGAGATAGAGCAAAGATCCAATAAGTGCTCAGATCTAGTTTGATCCAGCACAGGCTTGCCATCCGCATCCATATCCATCTTGACTGATGTATTCATTGCTATTTTCACAGAAGACTTCTCTTCCATACCAAATTTCTTCATTAAATCTTTGGTATACTTTGTTTGACTTATGAAGGTTCCATCCTTCAGTTGTTTAACTTGAAGTCTTAGAAATAATGTCAGCTCTCCCATCATGCTCATCTCAAATTTGCCTTGCATGAGGTTTGAGAATTTATCACACAGCTCTTTGTTTGTGGATCCAAAAATGATGTCATCCACATATATTTGAACAAGCAGTATACTCTATCCATCTTGAATTCTGAAGAGTGTTCTATCCACTTTGCCTTTGGTGAATCCATTACCTGTCAGAAATTGAGACTATATATCATACCATGCTCTAGGTGCCTGTTTCAATCCATATAGAGCTTTCTTGAGCTTGTACACTTTATCTCCAAGAGTCTTCTGCTCAAATCCTGGAGGTTGTTCAACATAGACTTCTTCTTCTAATAACCCATTCAAGAATGCACTTTTTACATCCATTTGGTATACAATGAAATTCTTGTGTACAGCATAGGCAAGAAACATCCTTATTGCTTCTAATCTTCCAACATGAGCAAATGTTTCATCAAAATCTATTCCCTCTTCTTGGAAATACCCTTTGGCTACCAATCTTGCTTTGTTTATCACCACAGAACCTTCCTCATTCATTTTGTTTGTGAAAACCCATTTTGTACCTATAACATTTTGATGTGTTGGCCTTTGCACCAATTCCCATACCTTGTTTCTTTCAAACTGATTCAGCTCTTCTTGCATGGCCTGAATCCAATGTGTGTTATCTAAGGCTTGGGACACATCTTTTGGTTCTATTTGGGAAATAAAGCAAGTGAACATTTCTTCATGCGGAGCTCTGGATCTGGTTCTTACACCAACTCTCACATCTCCAATGACTAGCTCTGGTGGATGGTCTCTCAGCCATCGCAACTGTGTTGTCTTGAGCAGCTCTTTCATCATCATGTAGCTGCAGACTTTCCAGCTGTCTTTGAGATTCAGCTATCTCCTCTTCATGTAGATTGATTTCTCTTGTTCCAGCTTCAATATAAGGACTCTTCTGCATAGTTGGCTTATTCAGCTTATCAGCTAACTCTTCAAGATCTTCTCCATTTACATTAGGTTCATCAAACACTACATGGATGGACTCTTCTCGTGACCATAGTCCTTTTGTTCAACACTCTATAGGCTTTGCTTTCACCGAGTATCCCAAGAAGATACCTTCATCGCTTTGGCATAGATTATCTTTCCCATTGTTGTGGATGAAGCATTTACATCCAAATATTTTAAAGTACCCAACATTTTGCTTTCACCCCCGTCCAAATTTCATAGGGAGTCTTTGTCAGCTGTCTATTTATCATGCATATATTTTGAGTATAGCATGCAGTATTGATGGTTTCAGCCCAAAATCTTTTGGGTAACCCTTCTTCAGCTAACATGGTCCTTGCTGCTTCCTTGAGAGTTCTATTCCTTCTTTCTGCAACTCCATTCTGCTGTGGAGTCCTTGCCGCAGATAATTCGTGAGCAATACCATTTTCAACAAAATACTGAGTTATTATTCCATTGACAAACTCACTTCCTTTATCAGATCTTATCTTTATAATGGTTTGACTTTTCTCATTTTGAACTTTTTTCATCAGTTGAGGTAATTTCTGCAAGGTTTCCTTCTTTTTACACATGAAGATTATCCATGTATATCTTGAATAATCATCCACCACTACTAGAGTGTATTTCTTTCCACTTATCTTTGGTGCTCAATCGGACCAAATAGATCCATATGCAACAGATGCATTATCCTTGTTGAAGATGGACTTGACTTTTCTTTGAATGATGATTTGATTTGCTTACCCATCTGGCATGCATCACAAACACTTTCCTTCTTGTACACTAAGTCTGGAAGTCCTTCTACAAGATTACTTCTTGTAAGCTTGTTAATTGTCTTGAAATTTAGGTGACTCGGCTTCTTGTGCCACAACCAACTTGATTCTACCGTACTTTTGCTAGCGCAAGTGTTTGGTATAGCAATTGACCGCCTACCACATGCATGTTCTTTTGTCTGATCCTGCAACACCACTTCATTTGATTCAAATCTCGATTTGGCATACTCCCATATTGAATCCAACATTGTAGCCCTTGTCACGAGTTGACTGATGCTTAACAAATTGAAGTTGAGTTCTTCAACATATGCAACATCCGTGATTTCTAATCCATTTTTCCCGATGGATCCAAAGGTGCCTCTAATTTCCCTTAGAGCTTCATTTTCTCCAAATAAGACTTTTGCACCTCTAATCTCCTTGAATTTTGACAGATTTTTCTTGTTTCTGTCATGTGTCCGGGAATGACCACTATCCATATACCAGGTTCCTTGGCACTCACCGTTTTCTTTGAGGGGTTGGATCACGATGGTTGTATTCTATAGGTCTTTGCTGATATTTCAAATTAATTTTTAGGTACCCATAATTGCCTGGTCCCGAGGGGTTAGTGTTGTAAGATGATCCAACCAACCTATAGCCAAATGATTTGACTCTAAGGGGCTGCCATCTATCTGTGCCATAATCATAATTCACTTTGGCAAATTGCTTGGGGGCTTTAGGTTCATACAGCTGTCTCTTTTGTCTGTATGCCTGTGTGTGTGTTTTAGCAATTTCCTTCTTTGTGTAATTGTGATATCTCCGAGTGAAGTACTTGGGTGCATATGTGAGCTGATAATAGCTTTGTTGCCTTTGGAATGACCTTTGCTGAGTTCTAGGCCTTTGCCATTTAGGCTTGTATTCCATAGGTCTTTGCTGATATTTCACAATATTCCAATTAGCTTGACTTGGGTAGTTTCTACCACTCCCGTCATATTTGTTCTTTTTATAGAACTTCTGGGGCTTTTGGTAACTCTGTTTCTTCTTTACGCAGTACTTCCTGTTTGGAGTTTGCCGAGGAACTCGTTGGATTTCTTCTCACCGCCCTCTCAAAGATACTCAATCAAGTTGTTTTCCTTTTCTTTTATATCCAAGGCAAGTTTGTTTGTGGTTCTCGCTTTGGAATAGCTGTGTGCAACATTTGGTGTCCTGGTTTTTGAGATGCTTCATTACTTGAAGATCCCTTTTCCAAGATCACTCTTGAGTTTGACTATGCACAAAGGAATTAAATCATATACATTGCCTTGTCTCCACATTCTTTTTGGCTCATGATAAGATCATCCAATGATTTAAATGCCTTTGTGAATGAAGCAATCACATTTTTGAGATCATTTTCTCTTTTTTTTTTATAGCGATTGTCTCTGTTAGTTTAGCATTTTAAGCCTTCACTTTTTGTTCTCATCCTATGTGACTTAGAGTACTCACTCCTTATTCACCGTGAGTTTTGGCTCTTTGGGCCGTTTTCTCATTTAATAGTGAGTGTGAGGATTTAATGTGCTTAAAGTCTTTCATCATTTTTCCTATTGAATCATAAAGATCGGAGTGGGTGATGAAGTGTGTGTGTCACGATTACTATCACTAGAATCAATGAGATGAGTTAGAATGTACCTCATCTTCTTGGTCAGTTGATCTTGTTCCTTAGCCATTAGACATATTAAGGCTTCTTCTTCGAGTCACTTGAGTAGTCACCACTACTCTCTGAGTTTGTCGCTTCTTTCGACTTGGTCAGATCGCCAGCCTCAAGCCCACATTGCTCTTTTCTTTTCTTGCCTTCTTTCTCTCTCAAGACTTTTCTTTCTTCTTCATTCATGTATATATTGACTATAGGATATGGATAGTCAATAGCAAAGTGTCCTGGTTGTCTGAATTCCAACACAAGTTTTCAACTTTTCGATCAACTCTCTCATTTCTTGGGTTGTCGGCTCTTTGATATTCGACCTTTTGATACTCACTCTCTTTGGTGGCCTATCTTCCTTGACTTGGAGGAGTCAATGTCTTCTCGGAGGATTCACCCTTGTTCCTTTTGTAGTTCTTGTTGAAGACCTTGTTGAATCTTTTAACCATCAAGGCAATTTCCTCCTGGTCAATGACTTCTTTGGTCTTAGCTCTCTTCCCTTCCTTGACTACGAGTGTAGTTGTTTTGGGTACAACTATCTCCTCTTGATCCTTTCTTCTCAGCTCAAACTCATAGGCTTTGAGGTCTGAGAACATTTCATGATTAGATGTTTTTGATAGGTCCATTGAGTGCCTTAGAGCCATGGTATTCATTTCCCACTCAGCTAGGAGGCTCCTTAGTATCTTCATACACATCTCCTTCTGTGTGTATTCTTTCCCAAGTGCTGAGAGCTCATTCGTTATTTCAGTGAATCTAGCATCCAGCTGATCCATTCTCTCACCTCCAAGCATTTTAAAGTTTTCAAATTTTTGGACAACAACAGATAATTTGTTTTCCTTAATTTGCTCAAATCCTTCACAAATTAAGGTTAATTTATCCCAGATTTCTTTGGTCATCATTCAAGATTTGACTTTGTTGAACATGGCTTTGTCCAAAGTCTTGTAAAGTATATCCTTGGCCACGTTGTCTAGGTTGTATCTTTTTCTATCATCATTTGTCCATTTAGCTCTTGGCTTTTCAACCATAGCTGGTCCGGGAGGAGCATCCTCCTCTCCTTCACCAGCAGCCTCTCCTTGCACTGTTTACCTTCATTATTTGCGGTGGCTGTTAGGAATTTTATTGTTTAGATTTTGATGAATGCCATGTAAAACTTAGAATAGAAAGTTGGCTCCCCAATTCTTGTTGTAAATTGTATTGTAACAATTAGAGCCGGCTGGCTTGTGTTAAGTCGCCTACGCCCAACATGCAAGAAGACAATCAAGACTGAAGGAAGACTCGCGAGAGACACTGAGTATGGCAAGAAGAGTAGACAGAACTCTATCGGAGAAGCAAACAGATGCAAACAGTGGAGCACTAGCCAAGTCAACTCAAGAAAAGCCAAGTCTCAAGTTGAAGTGACAAAGAGTCATCCATGATTGGAAGTCGACTCTAAGTCACCTGGGGAAAGCAAGGAAATGCGGTCAAGTCGAGATAATCGTAAAAGAACCGTTGCACGAAAATCAAGAGATTTACTTAAACAAGTAATATCTCCATACCACCTTTTTGGAGTGCTCACCCTCAAGCGTGCAAAAGAAATGAACCAATGGGAAGCACTACACCGTGTCGAACTCGAAAAGGTGATAAAACAATTCATACGAGGAAATGGCAATTCCAAGAACTCGCAAGCCAACGATCGCAAAGTGACTTTCAAAAATGAGCCTATCTCTTCAACGGGCAAATTTTTTTGAAAGTTCACTATAAAAGGCCGAGGAGTTTGTTTGAGAAAGAGGATGCATAAATGACACACACGTGAGATATACAAGCTTATCAAAATCAAACATTCTCAATCCTCAAGCCTACATTTCAAGTACATCAATCCAACACTTACCTGTGAAGGAAAGAGAACTTCAATCGGTTGAAGAGGAAAATACTCAAAAACAAGGGGTCTACATTCCGGAATGATTGTAGAAAGGTTCAAGGTCAACCAAGTCTTAAGCTTTTGGAGGGCTTCGTGATCAAATCCAAAGTGCTTGAGCAAGTGAGTCAGTAGCAAGGCACGCCCTGTGAAGAAGCTGAGTCGCACGAGAAGCCACCGAGTGATCAAGGCGTCTCCGGACGAGTCCCAAAGGATCAAGTCGGGCTGTTGTGATCAAGACTTGTATCGGACTTACCACTTTGTAAACCGATCATTACCTAGTGGATTCCTCCGGAGTTGGAGAAGAGAGGAGTAGAAGAATTACCCCATCTTCGAACCTCTATAAAAATTTTATTGTGTCATTTACATTTCAAAGATTTAAATTCCTGCACTTTTAATCGCTTATATCTCACGATAAATTTGCTATCCATTTGATAATTTATAAGTACTAAATCAAGTCAGAAAATCTTGCTTTATCAAACTTAAAGGTGTTAAGTCTTCCGCAAAACAAAACCACAGTTGAGTCAAATTATAGCCACCATGAGTTACTCTATTAATTACGGCACCGAAATGCTGTGAGCGATTAACTCTACTTGAGTGACTAATTCAACTGCCCATCAAGGACACAAAATTGTGTAGAACTCAGTAGATTTAAAAGGACTAAATCGAAAATTTGGTAAGGTTTATTCAACCCCTTCTAAACCTTACACTTACACCCCTTGGGACCTACAAGTGGTATCGTGAGCGGTTGGTTCATTGAACCCTCCGCACCGTTCTCGAACTAGATCTCCAAACTTTTCAAAGTCTCGCTTTAGTACTTAAACTTTCAAAACTCTTTTCTATCATTAAAAGTTATTATCATGGAAGCAAATCTAACACGCATTCCTATGTTCACTATTGAAGAATTTGATGATTGGAAAATTCGTATGCGCTCATCTATCAAAGATTACATGATGAGATGTGGATAGTGATAGAAGATGGGCCTCTGCAAATATTAAAGGTGAACACAATTTATGCGAAGAGTTGCAAATTTGAAGGAGAAAGAAGATCTTTGCTCCCGGACGATCATGGTTGAAAACCAAGAACCGAGTGGACAAATGATGACAGAAAAAGGTACAACCTGACAATGTAGCCAAGGACATCCTGTACAAAAACCTTGGACAAAGCCATGTTCAATAAAGTCAAATCTTGCAAAACGGCTAAGGAAATGGGGACAAGTGACATTGATTTGTGAAGGCTCGAGCAAATCAAAGAAAACAAACTATCGATTGGTCAGACAAAAATTTGAGAACTTCAAAATGATCTCGGAGAAAACCTGGATCAACTGGATGCTCGGTTCATAGAAATCACAAATGAGCTATCTGCACTTGGAAAGGAATATACACGAAGAAATGTGTATGAAAATCCTAAAAAGTCTTCCAAATGAATGGGAAATGAAGGTCATGGCACCGAGACACTCCATGGACCTATCAAAGACATCCAATCATGAGTTATTCTCGGACCTCAAAGCCTACGAGTTTGAGCCGAGAAGGAAAGACCAGGAAGAGATAGCTGTACCCAAAACAAATTGCTCTAATTGTCAAAGATGGGAAGAGAGCCGAGGTCAAAGAAGCGATTGACCCGTAAAGAAATAGCCCGATGGTTAAAAGATTTAACAAGTTCTTTAACAAGAACTACAACAGAGGAAAGGGTGAATCTTCCGTAAGACACTCAGCTCCCTCCAAATCAAGGGATGATAGGCCAACCAAGAGAATGGATCATCAACAAGTTGAGTATCAAAGGGCCGACAACTCAAGAGTAGAAAGAGTGAACAAAAAGTCAATATCTATGTTGGAATTGTAGACAACCAGGTCACTATGCCATTGATCGCTCATATCCTGTAGTCAACAAGTACGGGATGAAGAAGAAAGAAAGGTCTTCGAGAGAAAGAAGACAAGAAAGGAAAAAGGCAATGATGGCTGCTGAGACTGCTGAGACAACCAAGTCAAGAGAAACAGTGAGTCGAGCAAGCGAAGCCGACTACTCAAGTGACTCGAAGAAGAAGCCCCGATCCGCTTGATGGCAAAAGAACAAGATCAAGAAGATGAGGTACAATCTAACTCAACAAACTCGGACACACTAGTGATAGTGACTGACACACACACTTCATCACCCACCGATCTTTATGATTCATTAGGCAAAATGATGAAAGATTTTGAACACATTAAATCCTCACACACACTATTGAATGAGGAAAACAAATTACTCAAAAGTCAAAACTCAAAGCGACTAAGGAGCCGAGTACTCTAAGTCAAATAGCTAATGAGAATAAAAGTTTAAAGGTGAAAATGCTAAATTAATAATGAGAAATTGCTGCTATAGAAAAGAGGAGAATGACCTCAAGAATGTTATTGCCTCATTCACTAAAGCATCTAAATCATTGGATGATCTTATTATGAGTCAAGGAGAATGTGGAGACAAGACAAAGCTTAGGATTTAATTCCTCTATGCTATGTCAAACCTCAAGAGTAATCTTGGAAAAAGGATCTTCAAGTCATGAAGAGTCCGAAAAATCCAAAACTATAAATGTTGCACACACATTCGCTCCAAAGCACAATAATAAGCAAACTGGCCTTGGTTATAAAGGAAAAGGAAAACAGCCAGGTTGAGTGTCTTTGAAAGGACACTGAGAAGAGATTCAGCCGAGTCCTCAAAGAAACTCCAAACGAGAAAATACTCAGTAAAGAAGAAGCAGAGCTACCAAAAACCCCGAAAAATCCATAAAAGAAATACATATAATGGGAATGGTAGAAAATATCCAAGCCAAGCCGATTGGAATAATGTGAAATATCAAAGATAGACTTATGGAATATAAGCCAAAATGGCAAAGGCCTAGAACTCAAGAAAGGCCATTCCAAAAGCATAAGAGCTTTCATCAAAGACACATATGCACCTAGGCACTACACTCAAAAACACCACAATTACCCAAGGAAGGCAATTGCTAAAACATATATGCAGCATACTGAGACAAAAGAGACAATTTTGCATGAACCTAGAATCCCCAAGCAATTTTCCAGGATTAATTATGATTATGGCACTCGATAGATGGCAACCCCTTAGAGTCAAATCATTTGGCTATAGGTTGGTTGGATCATCTTATAACTCTAACCCCTCGGGACCCGCACAAGCATGGGTACCTAAAACTTAATTTCCTTGATTGCGAGTTCAAGGAACAAACGAGTGCCAAGGAACCTGGTACATGGATAGTGGTCGCATTCCGGACATATGACAGAAATAAGAGAAATCATTCCAAATTCAAGGAAGTCAAAGGAGCAAAAGTCATATTTGGAGGAAATGAAGCTCTGGTGAAATAAGAGGCATTGGATCCATCAAGAGGAATGGTTTAGAAATCACAGATGTTGCATATGTTGAAGGACTAAACTTCAATTTACTAAGCATCGATCAACTTTGTGACAAGGGCTACAATGTTGGATTCAACATGGGCATATGTCAAATCAAAGATATTGAATCAAATGAAGTGGTGCTACAAGGATGTAGACAGAAAAATATGTATGTAGTGGATTGGTCAATCGCAACACCCAAAGACTCTTCTACTTGCAAAAGAAAGTGAATCAAGTTGGGCCGTGGCACAAAAAGCCGAGTCATCCGAATTTCAAAACAATTAACAAGTCTGGCAAGAAGTCATCTTGTAGAAGGACTTCAGACTCGAGTATACAAGAAGGAGAGTATATGTGATGCATGGAAGGGAAAACAAATCAAGTCTTCATTCAAAGAAAAGACATGCCCATCCTCAACAAGAATATTGCACCGCTTCATATGGATCTATTTGGCCCAAATGGAACCTGCCAACATAAGTGGAAAGAAATACACCTTGGTGGTAGTAGATGACTACTCAAGATACACATGGACAATTTTCATGTGTAAGAAGAAAGAAACTCTACAAAAACTACCACAAATGATGAAGAGGATTCAAAACGAGAAGAGTCAAACCATTATCAAAATAAGATCGATGGAGGAACCGAGTTTGTCAATGGAATAATAACTCAAGATCTTGTATTGAGAATGGTATTGGTCATGAACTATCGGCAAAGGACTCCACAAAGAGAATGGAGTTGCGAAAGAAGAAATAGAACTCTCAAAGAAGCGAAGGACCATGTTAGGTAAGCGAGTTACCAAAAGATTTTGGGTCAAGCAATCAACACAAATTGCTACATCCAAAACAGATGTATGATAAACAGACAAAATGACAAAGACTCCTATGAGATCCGGGATCGAAGAAAACCAAATGTTGCATATTTTAGAATATTTGGATGTAAATGCTTCATTCACAACAATGGCAAAGACAACCTAAAGGCTTTTGATGCTAAAGTCGATGAAGGTATCTTCTTAGGTTACTCAAATTGAAAGCAAAGCCTACTGAATACTCAACAAAAGAACTATGGTTACGTAAGAATCCATTCATGTAGTATTCGATGAGCAAAATATAAATGGAGAAGACATTGAAGAGTCACCGATAAGTCAATCATCCAACCATACGAAGAGTCCTATCTTTGGTGAAGTCAAGGAATTATCAATTCGGAAGAAGATGAGATAGTCAATCTCAAAAACGGGCCGGAAAATTTGCGGTAAGTGATTACGAGAGAGGCGACAACAAGAACACAGTACCAAGTCGATCAATCCGGCTAACTTACTTCAACCTCGATGTAAGATGGTGAGAGACCATCCACGAACTTGTCATTGGAAATATAAGAGAAGGTGTCAAGACAAGATCCAGAACTCAACAAGAAGCAATGTTCACATGCTTCATATCACAAATTGAGCCCAAAGATGTGTCACAAGCATTGGACGACACACATTGGATTCAAGCCATGCAAGAAGAGCTGAATCAATTTGAGAGAAATAAAGTATGGGAATTAGTGCAAAGACCCATACATCAAAATGTTATTGGAACCAAATGGGTGTTCAGAAATAAAATGAACGAGGAAGGCTCTGTGGTAAGAAACAAAGCAAGATTGGTAGCCAAAGGATATTGCCAAGAAGAAGGAATAGATTTTGATGAAACATTTGCTCCTGTAGCAAGATTGGAAGCTATAAGGATGTTTCTTGCCTATGCACTCACAAGAACTTCATTGTATATCAAATGGATGTAAAAAGTGCATTTCTAAATGGCTTATTGGAAGAAGAAGTGTATGTTGAACAACCTCCGAGGATTTGAGCAGAAGACTCTTGGAGACAAGGTATACAAACTCAAGAAAGCCCTGTATGGATTGAAACAGGCACCCGGAGCATGGTATGATACCCTGTCACAATTCCTAATCAAAAATGGATTCACTAAAGGAAAAGTAGATAGAACACTTTTCTAATTCAAGACAAGAAGAGTATACTACTTGTTCAAATATATGTGGATGACATCATTTTTGGATCCACTAACAAAGAGCTATGTGAAAAATTTTCAAACCTCATGCAAAGTAAATTTGAAATGAGCATGATGGGAGAGCGACATTCTTCCTTGGACTTCAAGTGAAACAAATTGAAGGATGGAACCTTCATAAGTCAAACAAAATACACCAGAGATTTAATGAAGAAGTTTGGTATGGAGGAGAAGTCTTCGTAAAAATACCAATGAACACATCGATCAAAATGGACATGGATGCGGATGGCAAGCCTAGATCAAACAAGATACGAGCACTTATTGGATCATTGCTCTATCTCACGGCTAGCGGGCCGGACATCACTTTTCTTTGTAGGTGTATGTGCAAGATTTCAATCTGCTCCAAAAGAGAGCCATATGACAACAAATAAGAGAATATTGAGATACTTAAAAGGAAGCCAAGAAGTAGGCCTATGGTATCCAAAGGAAGGTGGATTCAAGCTAATTGGTTATTCGATTCGACTATCTTTGGATGCAGAGTGGACAGAAAAGAGCACTTCAGCACATGTCAAATGCTAGGAAACAGATCGATTTCCTGGTTTAGCAAGAAGCAAAATTCAATAGCCACCTCTACAAATGAGGCATAATACATAGTGCAAAACATGTTGTTGTGCCAAGTCCTATGGATGAGACAAAGAAAGGATTATGAAGTTGAAGAAAAAAATTCCAATCATGTGTGATAACACAAGTGCAATTGCAATCACTCAAAATCCTATGTTGCACTCAAGAACAAAACATATTGATGTCGATATCATTTCATAAGAGATCATGTTGAAAAGAAGGACATTATCTTGGAATATATCTCAACCGACAAACAACTAGCCGACATCTTCACAAAACCATTATGTGAGTCAAGATTTGAAGAACTCAAGCATGAGTTGGGGTTAATTGAGCTGAAATGACATTGATTTAATCAAAGAAGAGAATTAGAACAGAAAAGGAGTGAAAAAGAGCCGAAAACAAAATCACTTCGAAGAATCACCAGACGGAAAGACAACTACACCAAGTCACCGATAGTGAGTCACTAAGAGAATCTGCGAGGAGTAGAGTTAAATCAGCTAAGAGATAAGTGAATAACTTATGAGCAAAGTGACAAAAACGCCATCGTTTTGACTAAGCGGGAATGCTTTAAGGAACACGTCGGATAATGATGATGTGTACGGACATAAAGTCACACTAAGCTTATGATTGGATATAAATGCTTGCCGCATTAAATACGAGGCGTGAAATGCTCAATAAGCGTGCGAAATCCAAGCCGTTGATTTCGATCACGGTTCAAAACCGCCTGCACGCCCTTTCATAAACCATATTTAAACCATTTTCGTCCGTTTCTCTCTCACACTTCTAAAAACTGTTCATCTCTTTCTCTCAAAAGCAAAGGCAAAATACTCTCGAAACCCTATCGATCTTCAAATCATTTTCTGAGTTTTTCCTTGAAATTATTCTGAGAAATGGCACCAACTTATGACTTTACCAAGTTGGGAAAACAAATCCACACCCTGTTCGACCGTGGATTTCGACGGAATAATGAAGCGGTCCGACGACACCCTGGTAAAGAAAATCGCTGAGAAGTTGGAAACGTCCGGGCTAAAACCGTTTCTAACACTAGAATATCCGATGACCTACGTGGAGGAAGTCGCACAATTCTACGTGAATGCTGAGATTCACGATGAAGGAATCAAGTCATCTGTACCGGAAAGCGGTGACTATCATCGCCAAGGATTTGGTGAGCATTGCTCACTACCAGCCAAGGAGCATCCGAGATTAAAGAAGCCGATCTCAACTTGGCTGATGCTTGGAAGGAAATAGCCAAGTCCGACGTTCTTTGACAAAAATAATATACACAATCAAGAGATCTGGAGGAGGAGGATTATCACAAATTGTTGGACATAGTTGCCAAGTGTATCGACATCAAATTTGGCGGCTTTGACCAATCAAAAGGCAAAGCTGATTGTGATGGCTGCAATCATCGAGGAAAAGAAGATAAATCAACTGAGTTTATCTACAACGCATCTGCCCGAACGTGGGGAACAAGTCCTTCAAAGAAGATGGGTCATTTGGAGGATCCTCGGATATGGCCTGTGATTGGCCGGCTATTGGAGGTGAAAGGAGTCCCTCTTAGACATGGGAAAGCATTCCATGTTAACAAGAGGATGTTCGAGCTAACCTCTCTCAGCGCTCGAGCGAGCTTACGCCAAGAGAGGCGACACCGTGAGGGGAATCACCACCCCAGAAGATACAAATGCTTCCTCTCTCGGCCAAGAAGAAAGCCCCTGCGGTACCAAGAAGAAGATGTTGCCCTGCAAAAAAAACCAAACATGCTCATGCCCCGCAGCAGAGTCACCTGGCCTCGCAGCTGAGTCACCGCCCATGCAGGCCGTATCCCCGCCGCAGCAGTGGTCGAGAAGGACTCACAAATACCTTCTCCGATCGTCAAAAAGAGGAGAACCGAGAAGCCAAGACGGCCAGCTCCTCGAGCAAACACCAAGATCGCCCCACCGCCCCCAGACTCGAGAGGACACCGTCTCGAACCAGAAATCCTCTCGTACAAACTAAGAGACGACGAAGACTTGTAAAGCGATCAACAGAGAAACCAAATTGTGAGTCGATTACTCGGCTAGCACAAATACCGGAGACTACTGAAGAAGTAGAGTCTCCGGATGTAGTTGATGAAACAGCCAAGTCTCATGAAGGCGATCAGCAGAGAGCAACCAAGACACAAACAGTAGCTCACACACCAAGCACAAGAAGAACCTACCGGCGGATAGTGATGTAATGATCCTATCTCCACCTTACCCGGACATCCAAAATCGTCTGCGTGAGTGGAGGAAATGGAAGTTGAGCAAGTCAAGGAACAATTCCAACGGCCGAGTTCATAGAAGAAGAGGAGGAATCGCTAAATTTCCTTGGATTAACTCTTTGTGCTCCCGGCTACGGATGAAGACAATAACGCGGACATCCTGCAGATATACAAGGACAAGGAGAGAGAAAAGCAAGTCAAGAAGCCGAAGCACGAGAGAAGGCAAGCATCCGCCTATCTCCCGCACCACGTAACACACACATCCTCTCCTTGATGTCTTCTCTCGGCGGTGACGAGGAACCGAGAATGTTGTCCCCACGGAAAGAATTGCAAATGCAAAGCATTGCACGAATCAATCAAGAATCCTTCACGAGCAAAGACTAATGGAGGGACCAGGAGAGTCCTCGAACACAATGAAATCGATCCAATGGGAGTGGTTCAAAAAATAGCCACCGTTGTTGTTCTTTGCTACCACTTACCCACTCACTCGAAAGAAGCATAAGGGAAATGGCGATGAAAACGGGATAGTGGGGACCCCAATCGAGCCAACCCCTATTGAAGGTGTGCTACCACCTGCCCCAACGGCTGAACCATCAATTGACACAAATGGGAGTTTGGAGACGAGTGACCCCACTCTAAGTCACTCGGTGGTGCGCCACCGAGGGGAAACTCCTCCACCGCAGCAAGGTCGGAGGATGCTTTGATGACTCCACAAAGAATGCGGGAGGCGAAGTAGAGAAAACTCAAACACAAGAAGAAACTGACAAGTTGCCATCAACGAAGCTCGGACGATTGAGACTGCTCTCTGAGGTGACAAGCGCTCTGAAGGCTAATGACGCTGCTAATGCGGTCGAGGCACGAGAAGGAATGCCCGGGAGTTAACACTGGGCGATGAAAGTGCAATCCATGGGGTTGAGACTCTAATGGATGCCATCTAGAAGACCCTAAGACAGTGACATCATCGAAAGGGAGGACTAAGACCTCGCAACAAAGAGAGACTGCCGGAGGAAATGAAGGCCACGGGAGGTTGAGACTTCCCGGGGTAAAGAGGTCAAGTAGAGAACATCCCTCCCGCAATCATCGACCCATCGAGAAGGAGATCGCGCACTTCATGATTCCCGGGACAACCCCGATGTCACTTTTCTCGGGATCGGAAGGCGAAGAAGAAGCTGAGTCATCCCCATGACAAATCCAAAAGACTCACCAAGCGGATGTTCCAAGCACGAGCAAGTCGATCCCAAGACTACTCGTCAAACCTTTAATTTTGATGATGAGCCACCAATGGAAATCTCATCATCGCCTCGATGACGCTTCGATAAGGCCGAGGACCGATCATCAAATGGAGAAATCACCGAGACCAACGGGCTGTTAAGACAATCGAGGCTCGAAAGCGGGTCTCTTGCCCATGCACAACGTAACCCAAACAACAAGAGACTACCTCGGGCTCCTCAAGCTACAAAGGGATCGATTCCCAAAAAGAACTTCACGCGCACCGCTCATCATCGAACAGATCCCGGTCGGCGGTGATGAATCTTTTGTGGAATCTTTCCCTTTCTCACTTTGGAGATACCGAGAACTCCACGAAGAGTCGAAAAATGAACAAGCACGCTATCACAAACCACCTCTGTTCTTCCAACACACCATTGTTCCAAATGATTATGACTTGATGTTGTATGGCCATCACCGCAACAAAAGAATCAATTTGAAGTTCGAGAAGTGTTCAAGGCACTCTTTCTTGAAGTTGAACGGATGGAGAGGCATCAAGCCTCTTTGGACATGCGCCGGACAACAGAGATGCCACCCTTACAACCGTGACTTACGAGGCATAACAATCGAATAAGGGAATGGTGGCAACAAAGAAAACAATGCGTGTGGAACAGTGAGATACTTGAACAATTGTTCAACAAGTCTGCGGTGTGGAGAGTCAAAATCTTTGAAGCGGCGGGCGAGGAACACATTGAGCATATGCATGAAGCTCACACGCCGAGATCAAGGCTGCTGCGTGAAGCGAAATGCAAATGATATACGATGTTTGGAAGAACACATGACAAGAAAATTTAGCCTTCTCATGGCCGAGATGAAGCGATTTCAAAGAGAATCCAACGCTACTGCTTCAATTCGTCTTGCCTACAACGCAGACTTGAAGCAGAATTCAACCATCGAAGACTTCGACTTCATGCTTGCCAAAGATGTTCCTCAGGGTTCCTCTATCCTTTGATGATGCCAAAAAGGGGAAGAGGAATACCTTAAAGCAAAAAAATCTAAAGCCGAAAGAAAGGAACAAATGAGTCGGGAAAATCACCGAGAAAGTCTTGAAACGAAAGAAAGGAAAGCATGTTGAGGGGGAAGGATCAACGGATGTGACATTGATGATTGCACAAACCCCCAACAAGGTCTCACACAAATGACATTATAAGCGGCAAACTCCCCTATGACTCTGCCACTCCAACACTCTGCTTTGTATCTATGGTGAGAAGAGAAAATCAATTGAAGCGGGGATGAAGGAAGTGGAAGGAAGAATGGATGCCAGGGTGATGAACATCTTGAAAGAACATGGAGGCATTCTAGTAGACAGAGACACCTATGCCATCTCGGATGTCGGAGACGAGCCACGATCGGTCGGCGAATTTAAAACGCTCGAGTCCGAGGGATACTTTACAAATATGTCCATGGCTCAAGCTTGGGACTTGTCTTGGGAAAAGGGTCTCACATTATGTGAAGAAGGCGACAGCACGACTTCCCGACCACTCTGCTGGTCACTCACCGAGAAGAAGACCCCAAGACAAAGATATACGCCCAGAGGTAGAGGAAGAAGCGGCGATGGAGGAAGAAGCTTGGACCTGGGCCTCGCCCAAGAATATTGAATACGTAGATCCGGGAAAGAAAGGAGGGATCTCTTTGCTGGCTCGACCAAGTGGCAAATTTGAAAGTGGCCAAAACCAACGCCGAGTATGCACAAAGAATAGAAGAAAAAACAAGAGACAAACTCGGCTATGGCGGAGAGACAGGAAAGATTAAGAAGAGATGAAGTCGCCCGAGGAAGGCATATGAGAAGAAAAAGAAGGCGGTGATGACGAGAAGAAGAGAAGAAGAAAGAAGATCTTGCTGATCAAGATGAAAGAAGGAGACAAATAAGGAGATGAAGTGTTCTTTGTCCAACCCTTCGTGTATTTTATATGTAAATACATACAATGTAAGTCTTCCGTAATAAAGCTATAAATTTTCTATTTTTTGTGAAGACAATTATATGTGCTCGATACACCTTGTAAACAGTGATTGTGTAAAAGAACAGAATGATATGATCAATAAAATGATCTATTCTCACAAGCATACATTCTATGTCAATACACTATCTGTATGTATCTTTGTTGTTTGCATCTTTGAATGATTTAAGTTTTGGCATCATCAAAAAGGGGGAAATTGTTAGGAATTTTATTGTTTAGATTTTGATGAATGCCATGTAAAACTTAGAATAGAAAGTTGGCTCCCCAATTCTTGTTGTAAATTGTATTGTAACAATTAGAGTGGCCAAGCCGAGTTAAGTCGGCCTACGCCCCAACATGCAAGAAGACAAATCAAGACTGCGGGAAGACTCATGCGAGACAGTGAGTATGGCAAGAAGAGTAGACAGAACTCTCTTCGGAGAAGCAAAGAGATGCGGTGAGTGGAGCACTAGCCAAGTCAACTCAAGAAAAGCCAAGTCTCAAGTTGAAGTGACGAGAAGAGTCATCCAATGATTAGAAGCGACTCTAAGTCACCTGGGAAAGCAAGGAAATGCGATCAAGTCGAGATAATCGTAAAAAGAACCGCAGTTTAAAATCAAGAGATTTACTTAAACAAGTAATATCTCCATACCACCTTTCTTGGAGTGCTCGGTCCCTGAAGCGTGCAAAAGAAATGAACCAATGGGAAGCACTACACGTGTCGAACTCGAAAGGTGATAAAACAATTCATACGAGGAAATGGCAATTCCAAGAACGCAAGCCAACGATCGCAAAGTGACTTTCAAAAATGAGCCTATCTCTTCAACGGGCAAATTTTTTGAAAGTTCACTATAAAAGGATGAGGAGTTTGTTTGAGAAAGAGAATGCATAAATGACACACACGTGAGATATACAAGCTTATCAAAAACTCAAACATTCTCAATCCTCAAGCCTACATTTCGAGTACATCAATCCAACACTTACCTATGAAGGAAAGAGAACTTCAATCGGTTGAAGAGGAAAATATCGAAAACAAAGGGGTCTACATTCCGGGAAGGATTGTAGAAAGGTTCAAGGCTAAACCAAGTCTTAAGCTTTTGGAGGGCTTCGTGATCAAATCCAAAGTGCTTGAGCAAGTGAGCTGTAGTAGCAAAGCAATTGCCTGTGAAGAAGAGAGTCGAGTCGTCAGAAGCCACCGAGTGATCAAGGCGTCTCAGATCGAGTCCCAAAGGATCAAGTCGGCCGTTTGTGATCAAGACTTGTATTCGGACTGTTACCACTTTGTAAACCGATCATTACCTAGTGGATTCCTCCGGGAGTTGGAGAAGAGAGGAGTAGAAGAATTACCCCATCTTGAACCTCTATAAAAATTTTATTGTGTCATTTACATTTCAAAGATTTAAATTCCTCGCACTTTTAATCGCTTATATCTGCGATAAATTTTCTATCCATTTGATAATTTATAAGTACTAAATCAAGTCAGTAAAATCTTGCTTTATCAAACTTAAAGGTGTTAAGTCTTCCTGAAAACAAAACCACATTGAGTCAAATTATAGCCAACAAATGAGTTACTCTATTAACAAACTCACCGAGTGCATTTGAGCGATTAACTCTCTTGAGTGACTAATTCAATCGTCCATCAAGGACACTTTTGTGTAGAACTCAGAGATTTAAAAGGACTAAATCGAAAATTTGGTAAGGTTTATTCAACCCCCCTTCTAAACCTTACACTTACACCCCTTGGGACCTACAGTGGCCCATCCACTATCACTATCCATATCTCATCATGTAAAGTGATAGATGAGCCTCGCATACGTATTTTCCAGTCATCAAATTCTTCAATGGTAAATATAGGAATGCGTGTCAAATTTGCTTCCATGATAATAACTTTGATGTTTTTAAAAAAATGGCTTTTGAAAGAATAAGTGTTAAAAACTTCTTTGAAATATTGGAGATCTAGTTCAAGAACTGGTCGGAAGGCTCAATGAACCAACATGTGACGATACCACTTGTAGGTCCCAGGGTGTGAGTAAGGTTTAGAAGGGGGTTGAATAAACCTTACCAACTTTTCGAATTTAGTCCTTTTAAATAAGTTCGAGTTAATTTCACGATAAGTCCTTGATGGACAAATAAGTTAGTTAACCAATGAGTTAGCCACTCAAATGCACTGACCGAGTCGTGACGAATAACTCACCGCTTAGTCTTATACTTAACTTGGCTATGATAAGATTTTTAGCGGAAGACTTAACACCCTTGAATTTGGTTTAAGTTTGTTTTAACACTTGGATTTAACACTTTGTTAATTATCAATTGGATAGCAAATTATCGGATATATTAAATAATATGCGGGAAGTAAGTCTTTGAATATAAATGACACAATAAATTTTATAGAGGTTCGAAGATGGGGTAATTCTTCTAATCCTCTCTTCTCCAACTCCCGGAGGAATCCACTAAGTATTGATCAAAGTACAAAGTGGTTATCATCCGGATGCAAAATCTTGATCACACAAAACGACTTGATCCTTTGGGACTCGATCTGAGATGCCTTGTCACACAAAACCGCTTCTCGTCCGACTCGGCCTTCTTCACAGGGCATCTGTCTTGCTACTAAACTCACTTTCTCAAGCTTCTTGGATTTGATCACGAAGCCCTCCAATATCTTGAGATTGGTTCGACCTTGAACCTTTCTACTGATCCTCCTTGGAATGTAGACCCCTTTGATTCTTCAAAAGTTTCCTCTTCAACAATTTGAAGTTGTCTTTCCTTCACAAATTGGTGTTGGATTGATTTCCTTCAAATTTAGCTTGAGGATTTTCTTGAATAACTTGAGAATGTTTTTGCAGTTACTGACTTGAATAATAGCTTGAGTGTTCGTGGTTTAGGTAACCTTCTCTCAAATTGATTCCTCACCTTTTATAGTGCTCTCTTGAAAATTTTCAAGTTGAAGAGATAAAGCTAATTTTCAAAATACACTTGTGGTCGTTGGCTTGTCTTGTTGCGATCCTTGATCTTGACATTTTCTCGTATTAAATGAACATTCAGCTTTTCGAGTCGACACAAGGTGCGATGCTTCCCATTGGTTTATTCCTTTTGCACGCTTCGGGGGATCGAGCACTTTTAGACATGGCAAAGATGGAAGTATTACTTGTTTAGGTAATGTTCTTGACTTACGTAACGGATTCTTTTGATTGTCTTGACTTGATCGCCTTTCTTTAACTTCCCCAGGTGACTTTGAGTCGCCTCCCAATCATTGATGACTCATCTGTCACTTCAACTTGAGACTTGGCTATCTTAAGTTGACTTGACTTACACTTCACACACAACAGATATCATAAGCTCGCTACTCCTTTAGTCGAGTTCTTGTCTTCTTTTCCTTGCTATACTCAAACCGCTTCACAATGAGTCTTCATCCCGATCTTGATTGACTTCTTGTATGTCCAGGCGCGTTTGATTTGACTTCGGCTAAATGCGAGCCCTATCTATTTCAATACAAATTACAAAGAAAATGGGGTGCCAACTTTCTAGTCTAAGTTTTACATGGCATTCATCAAAATCTAAACAATAAATTTTCCGAACACCGACTCTCAAACGACAACTAATTACATGAATTTGACTCAAACGACATTAAAAATACCCGAAAATAACGCAAACTCCTAGTCTAGAATACTCAATACATTGGTATAAAATCCAACTTAACAAGTACCCCCAAACTTAGACCTTTGCTTGTCCTCAAGCAATTACAGACTCTAAAAATTCAACAAACATGAAGGAAATAAAAATAAAGACGACTGACTCACAAACTTGACTGCAAAACTTCACAACCAAACTCATTCGTCAAATTTTCGGTTCACTATCAATCTAGCACGTATTTTCACAATGTGATCATGAAGGTGGAATGTTCATGCCAACTCCATTTTCATTATCTAGATAGATTCACGCAATCAAGTGTTTTCAAGATGATCCACTTTCTGATTATCAAGATAGGATGTTTACCGGTTTCCATAGGCTTGTCTTTCACATTAATCTCCACTAATGTAGACTAATGTAACACAAGGATCAATAGGACTTTCAAAGCTTGTAATGTGGGCTTAGGGTAAGGTACGAAAATATAGGATTAAGTGGCTCAAATCACCCAAACACACAATTATCACTTTGAATCATCAATTAGCAACTACTCTTCACTTTTTGACATCCCCAATATTTATGAACCTTCAATCCCACTGATTGTTTTTTTCACATTTGTTTTAGGAACCCCAAACTTATTATTTTGCATATATGGGGTTTCATATTTTTTTTTTCTCGGGCAACTTCATGCAATTAAACACATACCCTTCTCATTATACCTTCCTCAACCTTCAACATTTTTCTATACTTTGTGTGTATGAGTGATGGGTAATTAGGATTTTCACATTCAGGCTCAGGAGTATTCAATCGGTTGCCAAAAAAAAACGAGTTTAAAAGGCTCAAAATGGGACACTAGGAAAATATAAAATAAAGGTAAGCATTTTAGGCTCGCTTGTTCAAAGATGGCCTAAATCACTTCCTTAGTGTTACTTCACCTAGGATTTCACATCGACTAGTGATCAAACAAGTTCTAGAATTCGGTGGGATCATACAAGAAACACTCAATCGCATAATTCATCCCCAAATAAATAAACAGAGTTAAGCACATAAATGGAATTAATGGAAAGAAGAATAAATCACAGTTCAAACACATGCTCTCTTGACCGTTCAACTCATATTCAACATATTCACTTAGTCATGCGGTTTCACGCTTTCTGACGACGGCGACCCGACTCGACTCTCTAGACTCTTATTTTTGTTTTTGTTTTGGACTCAAGATTCGACCGGGATGAATAAAAACATATTGCACCCCCCCAAACTTAAAACGACATTGTCCCCAATGGAGAGGTGGGAAAAAGGACTTTCCTGGTAGCCGAGGAGCGAAGACTCCTTAAGTCATGTGGTACTACTACGTGTATGAGGTGTCTCGTATAAGCTCACTATGCATTCTAGCGCACAAGCCCGTGGGTGTTGTATGCCTCCGAGGTGTGGTCTTGTTCTTCCCATTTGCCTTGGCCGGTCCCTTTTGGTTTTAGCATCTTTGTAACTGCTAGCAAGGTAAACAAGAAAACAAAACTCGTGGAACCAAGGAATTCGATTATGGGTGAGAAATCGAAAATCAAAGTACGTACATAATGCACCCAAATGGAGAATGTAGTGCCATGTCAAGAAGAGAAGCATAGATATGCAAAATAGCACTCAACAATGTGAAACTGTCATTGGGGCATTTAGTCAAACACCTCATATGCATGAGTTTTGGAAAAGATGCTATATGCAATAGATAGCTCAAGTCAATCCCAAAATGCAACACCAAGCTTAAGTCTAGCACAAACAACCAATCCACAATCCACAAATCAACAACAATTATCCTAGCACTACTACAATCCAATCACACCAAAAATCACAAGATGGGGAAAACCATGGGGTGGGGTTTGGAAGTTGCAAACTTACCAAACAATGAGTGGAGGAGATGAAGATGGTGTGTGTGGTGTTAGAGTGCTCCTTTGTGAAGATGGAGTGGTATATGTGGGATTTGCACAAATAAGAGGGGTGGGGTGTGATGCAACTTACTACTCCTAAGAATGCAAAAAATTAAGAAAAAAAAAAACAAAAACAACTACCAAACTATATTAATACTACGAAAGCAATAAAAGGGGCTTGGGTTGCCTCCCAAGAAGCGCTAAGTTTACAGTCTTCAGCCAGACTCTGTCAGATTATCCTCAGGTTGGGGCTCCAATAGGCACGTTATCCACATTTCCCTTAGAAACTTCCCAACCTCCAATGTCTTCAGCTATATTCCCAACCATCTGCTTACCATCATTTGATTCAAATTTTAGCTTGTTGGTTGGATGGATGGTGAATACAACTTTCTCCTGATTTACCCGCAGAGTTAGCTACCCCGTTTCCACATCGATCAAAGCCCGTGTTGTAGCTAAAAACGGCCACCCAAAGATTATAGGTATTTTCTTGTCCTCGTTCACGTCCAACACTACAAAATCCACAGGGAAAATAAATTTGTCAATTCTTACCAACACGTCTTCAATGATTCCCCATGGATAGGAGATGGGTCGATCAGCAAACTGCAACCTGATGTTGGACGGTTTTACCTCCCCGAGCCCAAACTTTGTCACATTAGAAAGAGATATAAGATTCACACTGGACCCAAGATCACAAAGTGGTTTTTCAAAGAAAACTCCTCCAATAGGACAAGGAATAGTGAAACTCCCTGGATCCTTCATTTTCTGAGGTAGTTTACTTTGCACTATAGCACTACATTCTTTTGTCAAATATATCGTCTCAAACTCTTCCAACTTCATTTTCTTGGATTCCACTGGTTTCGCATAAATGGGTGATTCTTCGGGGGCAGGCTGAATTTTTGCTTACTTTTTCACATAAACTACATTGCAGTGCTCTCTCGGATTAACTTCTATATCGCTCGGGAACTTTCCCTTCTGCTGCAATGAATTCACTATTGTAGCCAACTGACCCATTTGTGTCTCAATTGACCTAATATGCATCTCCATTGTGCTCATCTTATTACTCAGACTATCAATCTACGCATCACTCCTATTCATCTGATTCTTGGTCTCTCTGATGAATGAGCCGAGTATCTATTCTAGCGACTGCTTCTTTTCACTTCCGAATGCATTGGAACTTGATGGGTTCGGATAACCCAGAGGTGGGTTCAATACATTCTTGTTGTTGCTATAAGAGAGATTCTCATGATTGCGAAGCTCCCCTCAACTGTATACTCCCAAACCTGCACAGTCTCAGAATCTCCTCTTCGTCGGGTGTGGGATCGGTTCATTCATGTCCCCCACTGCCTCGAAGCCTGCCAGGAGCCGCTCTTTTTCCGTGCCTTCTTGCACCGACAATCACTCCGTGCCCTCTTCGGCCCTGGGCGTCACATGCCCACCAGCTTCCGCTTGGTTCATCCCCGAACCACACCTTACTAGGAGAGGTTTCGCTCTGATACCATCTGTAACAGCCCGCCTTCCAGATCGACGACTATCCCCACAAACCAACACAAGTCTTTCCAGCGCTCTTTGTCCTCACTCACGCACACCCTGAGAGCAGCTTCCCAGGGGGTCACCCATCCCACAATTGCTCCGGGCCAAGCACGCTTAACTTCAAAGTTTTTATGAGATGAGCACTAGAAAAGAAGATGCATATTGTTGGTATGAGTAGTACCTATCAAATCTTTTAAGCTCCCCTCAACTGTATAGTCCCAAACCTACACAGTCTCAGAATCTCCTCTTCTTCGAGTGTGGGATCATTTCATTCATGTCCCCCACTTTGCGCTAGAAAGCTTGCCAGAGCCGCTCCTTGTCCGTACCTTCTTGCACCGCGATCACTCCCGCCTCTTCGGCCCCGGCGTCACATGCCCACCACTTCCCGCTTGGTTCGTCCCGAACCTCACCTTACTAGGAGAGGTTATGCTCGATACCATCCGTAGTGACCGCCTTCCGGATGGACGACTGTCCCCACAAACCAACACAAGTCTTTCCAGCGCGCTTTGTCCTCACTCACGCCAAGCACCACGAGAGCAGCGACTTCCCGGGGTCACCCATCCAACAATTGCTCTTATTGGTATTAGTAGTACCTATCAAATCTTATTGGTATCAGAAAAGAAAATGCATCTTATTGGTATTAGTAGTACCTATCAAATCTTTTAAGCTCCCCTCAACTGTATAGTCCCATACCAACACAGTCTCAGAATCTCCTCTTCTTTGGGTGTGGGATCGGTTCATTCATGTCCCCAGCTGCCTAGAAGCTTGCCAGAGCGCTCCTTGTCCGTGCCTTCTTGCACCGGCGATCACTCCCCGCCCTCTTCGGCCCCGAGCATCATATGGCAGCTGCGGGGGGGAGCGCGGCTTGCTGTGGTGTGCTGCCCATATTCATGATTGCTAATTGCTTTGTCAGATTCGAGATTTGAGCTACCAAAGCTTACATTGTATCAAGCTCGGCGCCGACCTCTCGGAGGGCCATTGATAACTATTTGTGGCCATTTCTTCAAGTAGAAGTAAGGCCTCAGTCGGAGTTTTAGCCATCAATGTACCTCCTGATGCCGCATCTAGTATCGCTTGTATGCCCATTCATCCCATTGTAAAAATATTGAACCCTCTGCCAGTCTGCATAGCCATGTTGTGGGCATCTTCGCAACAGATCTTTAAATCGCTCCCAAGCTTCATATAACGACTCAAAATCAATCTATTGGAGCTGGTCTATCTCGCTCTTCAGTTGGAGTGTCTTGATGGGAAGGAAGAATTTTGCTATAAAAATTTAAGTCAGATCATCCCAGCTTGTAATACTCCCAGGGGCGAACGTCTGTAACCATTTCTGGCCTTATCCCAGAGTGAAAACGGGAAAAGCCTCAATCTAATGGCCTCATCAGTCACACCATTCATCTTGATGGTGTCGCAAATTTCCAAGAATGTGGCCAAATGTGTATTCGGATCATCCACTGGACTCCTCCCAAACTGATTCTGTTTAACCATGCTTATGAGGCCCGATTTCAATTCAAAATTATTCGCATTTATGGGCTGGTGCACAATTCCGGAGTAATTTTGGTTAACAGTCGGCAGAAAGTAATCCTGGATTGCCCTTTCTGGTGCCTCAGGCTGTGGTGGCACGTTCACGACCCGAATTCTGGCGTTCTCATTTTCCCCGTCTATTGTCATTGCTCGATTCTCTGCTCTCTTTGCTGCTCTGATTACTCAAAGTGTCCTTTCAATCTCTGGATCAAAAGGAAGCAAATTAATATCTTTGGAATCTCGCATAAACAGACAAGTCAAATGAGAAAAACGAAATTATAATTCCTAAACTAGTCTAGATTAGGATTAAGACTATGTGGTAATAGAATTAGTTTAAAATAGGATAAAACAATCCCCGGCAACGGCGCCAAAAACATGATCGTGAAATTCTTACCACAAGCGTATGGTGTCAAGTTTTAGTATAGTTTTGAAAGTAGGGTTATCGTCTCCACAGGGATTGTTATCGAATTTTATACTAAGTACTATAATTAAAATAGCTTAATTATATCTAGAAATCGAAAAGAGATGAGTGTTTATTAAACTAAAAATAAAACTAAAAATAAGCAAACAATTGGTTCAGACAATTAATCAAACACTTAAGATATGAATTCTAGGGGGTTGATTTCACCTAGTTATCCCCTATGTTTTCAATCCAGTTTATTAATCACAAGTTATCAATCTATAAGCCAATATTCCTACCGTTTATCATTTCCTCTCTCGAGTGCCAAGTGATTCTAGGTTCCAATTTCTGATTTCGATATCTCTATAAAAATCATAAATTAAACCCTAATACGCTCAATGAATATTCTATCACAGGCTTCAAAAGATTCATAAACCTCTTGGTTCTATGAAACCCTAGGTTATGCTATTCTATGGCCAGGCGTTCAATTACCTATCTCGAGTGTCAAATCAAATACGCCAAACAATCTAAACTATTGATCAGATAATTCAGATCCAATCAAATCAAATAGCACAAATAGATTAATTAACATGCGAATTTGATAAACTGGAAATGAAAAAATAGGTTCAAACGTAAGATACATCAATCCCATAGAAAGATGGGTTTAGCTCATAATGGATGTACAAAAACTCGTAAATAAATAATTATACATCTCAAAAATTGACAAAGAAAAGCAAAGAAAGAATTGAGAAGAAAATTGACGGAATTCTCTCTGTGTCCAGACGAGAAGTGTCTTCAATCGCCGTCCCGAACCCTAGCTCTGTGTCTCTTGCCTTGCGTTGTGCCCAAAATACTCTCCGACCCTTGTCCCGTACGCCTCCGTGGTGTATTTATAACTCCAAGCCCTCGAAATCACGTCAAAAGGCCCAAACAGTTTGCACGGCCATGTTCACGGTCGGGCACTGCAGCCAGCCTTTGATCGGGATCGAGCCACTGCCAATGCCTTGCTACTCATCCTCTATTGCACGTCGTCGCGCGCGCTGCAGCTGCGGTGCCTTCCCCTCGTTGCCGCCTCGATCGCTGCAGCCCGCCCGGATGGCACTACAACGCTGCCCTCTCTTTGTTGTCCGCTCAGGCGCTGCAGCCCTTGCGTCTGGGCGCTGCAGCACCCACCACTCTTTTGCTACTTTACCAATTTTAGCCCCAGCGTATTGGGCGGTCTGGGGGTTTTAGCGCGCTGTGGCGCTCGTCTGATTACCCATTATTTTTGCAATTTTCTACTTCTAAATTGCGATTTTCACCGTCAAACACTTTTATTATCGTTCTTGACCAATTTCGGCTACCAAAATTAGTCCCGACTCTCAAACGACCGCTAATTACCTGAATTCGACTCAAACGATACTAAAAATACCCGAAAACAATGCAAATTCCTAGTCTAGAATACTCAATACATTGGTTTAAAATCCAACTTAACAATTTGTTAATTTAAGATTAGTTAGATAAATAAATAAATTTGTGATTTTCGACCGCTTCAATAAAATTAGAATATGATGTTTACTATAACTTAAGTGTTTTGTATTCAATCCTGAATACAACCTTGCTCGTTAATCGCTAGCTACACCGTACACTTTCGGTTTAGTTAAAAGATTTTCACGATCAATTGTCAAGAAGAAGGTATTAACTATGATGAAACTTTCGCACCCGTAGCACGTTTAGAGGCTATTCGTATCGTGTTTGCTTATTCTTGTTTCAAAAATTTCAAACTTTACCAAATGGATGTTAAATCCGCTTTTTAAATGGTTTTATTCATGAAGAATTATGTTAAACAACCTCTGGGGTTCGAAAATGTTTCTAGACCAAATGATGTATATAAACTCTAAAAGGCTTTATATGGTGTAAAACAAGCACCCCGATCTTGGTATGATACACTTAGTTCATTTCTTTTAGAAAATGGTTTTACAAGAGGTAAAGTTGATACCACTCTCTTTATTTTTGAAAATGGTTCAAATTTATGTTGATGATGTTATATTTGGTGCTACTAATGAATCTTTATCCAAGAAATTTTCAAAGTTGATACAATGTGAATTTGAGATGAGTATGATGAGAGAACTCAATTTCTTCCATGGACGTCAAATCAAACAATTCCATGAAGGTATTTACATATCTCAATCAAGGTATACCAAAGAACTTCTAAAGAAGTTCGGGATTGAAGAAGGAAGAACAGTTGCAACTTCAATGGCAACAAACATCAAGCTAAACAAGGATAAAAAAGGTAAGTTGGTTGTTGAAACCAAGTATCGAGGTATGATTGGTAGTTTACTTTACTTAACCGCAAGTAGACCCAATATTCTTCATGTCATATGCCTATGTGCTCGATTTCAAAGCAATCCCAAAGAATCTCATTTAAGTGTTGTCAAACATATTTTCCGATATTTAAAGGGCACTACTTCTATGGCTTGTTTTATCCATAGAATGAAAATTTTTCTTTAAAAGGATATAGTGACTCGGATTATGCCGGCAATATTGATGATAAAAGTACATTCCGCTCGTGTAAATTTTTATGTCATTGCCTAGTTTCATGGTTTTCAAACAAACAAAATTATATATCTTTATCAACTGCTGAAGCCGAATATATTTTCACGGCTTTTTGTTGTACACAATTGCGTTTGGATGAAACATACTTTAGCGGATTATAAATTTTCTTTTGAAGATATTCCTATTTTTTGTGACAATACATCCACTATAAATATTTCTCCAAATCCGGTTCATCACAATCGAACCAAACATATTGAGGTTCGACCTCATTTTTTAAGGGATTGTGTTTCAAAACGAAAAATTGAAATGTGCTTTGTTCCGTCTCAAGATCTACTCGCGGATATTTTCATAAAACCATTACCGGCCGAGACTTTTACCTCAATTCGAGCTCGTTTAGACATAATGCATATCTATTAAAATCTATATTTTATATTTTTTAGCATTTTATTATCATTAAAAACTTGGGGTGGGAAACCAAATTTTTAGAAATCGAAATGCAATAGACGAATCGCACAGTCGCCATAGAAACAAATCGCGGTTGCCTTCTATAGCGACCAATTGCTCTGGCTTATCAGACAACTTAAAATCGATATCGTCTCTAGTTATATTCACAATTTATTCTTCCCTTCTTCAAACCCTAAGTGCGAAATACTCCCTATTTTTTATTTCTCTCTATAAATCACCAAATTTGGGGATTTTTATTGCTAATCTTCTTTTTGTGAGAATTTTATTATTATGGCACGTCCAAAAGATTTCACTGGTTCAAATCTGAACCCCAAGCAAAGAAGAGTCGTAGAGGGTTTATCCTTAAACCGAAAATTCGCGGTGGAACAATGTGAAATAAGAGCTACTCAACGGCAAATGGCAGACAGGCAAGCTAGAAATCAAAATCCCCAAAACTCCGAACTTCGGGGCACAATCTCGAATGAAAATGTCAAATGGGTAGAAAATAAGAAATCCCTACTATCTCAAGCTCCTACTAGTGCTAATTCTTCATTATTCCTTCATAAATTCGCGGAAAAATATTTTGATGATTTAGAATTGGGAAATAAGCAAGTTGGACGTACCAAAATTAGCCATTTTGGTACACTTTCGGGTGAATTTCCCACTATTCAGGATTATTTTGTGACTCAATGATGGATGTATTTATGGGAGCATCCTTTTCTGATATATGAAGATGAAGTGATTTGATTTTTTTATGTGAATATGTGGATTGAGTATGAAATTTGTGATAAGCCCGTGGCTTTAAACTCTTTTGTATAAGAGTGTCATTTTCATTGCCACCGAATGAAATATACTGATTGTTGGGTGTTCGGGAAGGCGGATAGGATTACATTGCTTGTACTCATTGGGATAGTGATAAAGTTGGAGTATCCTTGAATGAGGTAAAAACGTTTTTGGGAGTCATGCCAACTTTTACCATACTTTCTATAACGTATGAATTACGTATTATATCTCTTATTGTGTCATATTGCTTATGTGGTAAATCTGTGAAATGGCCGAGCCTTATGGATTATTTCTTGACTTATAAGATCAAGAAGGGAGAATTGGTGAATTATGAGTCAGTTTTTATATAATGTTTGATTGAAGCGGTTACTTTAGGGCCGGAGCAATTTGCATTGGGTAATTTGATTTGTAAGTTTCTTCTCCAATCCGGACTTCCACCAGTCGAGTTAAACTTCAAAGTGAGTCAATATGACTTTGATAATGACAATGTTCAACAAATACTTCGGATGCATAGAAATATGGTAAGACGTCCTACGAAATCGGCAAAAGGCCATCTCAAGCATCTTTCTCTCATGCTCCCGATGACATTTTTGATGATGCTGAAGCGGAGAGATTGGGGGCGTGTGGTGATCACGGCGTTCCGGAGGGTAATATCAGTGTCGATAGTCGAAGTGGTGATAGTAGTTCGCATGAGCTTCATTATCAATTTGAGGAACTCTCCGAAAGATGTCAAGCCAACTATAATGATCTCAGACCTAGCCATGAAGCCCTCAAGCAAGAAAATAGTAAGTTAAAGAAGTCGATCAAGAAACTTAAAAAATTCATCAAAGAACTACTCCCATTCGCTTGCTTCTCGTCGGACGAAGAATGATCCCTTATGTTTCATTTATTTTTGTTTGCTTCTTATTTTTGGTTCATATCCCTTTGTGATGTTTAACTCACGCTAATGGTTTTTTTATGATTCCGAAGGGGGAGAAATATTTCTTGAGCTTCATTGATAAGGTATATGAGCTAGAAAACGCTCACAGAAAAAGCTATTTGGTAAAACAATGAAAAAATGTTGGTTTTTTAATATATATATATATATATATATCAATTTATATGTATTTAATCAATATTAATTGCCCAATGGACTTGTAATAAATAAAACGGCCCAATAGTGTCCAGGACTGGCCCATAGACTGATTTCTCCTACGCGAACTGGCCCATAGCCCGGATTTTCTTACACGGCTCACGGGGCCCATCTCCCATGTATAAAAAGGTCTCTCCTTTTATTTATAAGTAAATTAATTGATAATTATCCTACGCATTTTAATTTGGTATCCATTTATTGTTTTATTCTCTCGTTCACAGTGCTGACTTGAGCGTCGGAGGGGCCTCCCTGGGACAACCCCCGGGCTCTCTAACGTTTGTGCATGTGTGCAGGAAAGCTCTCAGTCAAATGATTTTCCAGCTCTCGGAGAGGAAGAATATTTGAAGATTTCCCCCTCAGGAAAAGGATTTTGGTCAACCCCGTTAACATGGAGTGAGATGTCCTAAAAAGCAAGATCATTTTGGCATCGTCTGTGGGAACAACAAAAATACACGAAGACGTAGACCCGACCTCAAGCGCACGGAGGCCATGGGACCAGAGACCAACAAGAGGAAAGGCCATCAAGAAGGCGGGAGGCCAGCTACCTCTACACCGGAAGGGCGCCACCTCCCTCGCATGAAGAAAGGGCGCCGCCACCTCCATTCGGAGGAGCTCCATCTATTTAAGAAATTTACTTGCCCGTCAAAATTATGCGACATCCCCCACTGGAGGGAAGGACATTACCACCGTTGTGCGGAAGAGGGGTTTGCCCCTTGAAGAAGTTCACCTGACCTGGGAAGCCTTCCAAGCTCTCTGACAAAACTGCTGAAATACTTTGAAGAGTCAAGTTGTAGCCAGAGCCTCGAGGAGAATGCCCTGCGCTCTGCCCACCATTGAAGACCTGACCTGGAAGGTCAAGGAAGAAGAAAATAAGAATGCGGAGAGAATCATGAAGAGCAGCCGCTAGCTCAAGAATCACAAGATGTTGACTACATTGAAGATGAGAGGTTGGCCCCCCTTCTCCGAGAAGGGCGTAGCCTCTGCCTAAAACTATGAAGGGCTCAACCTATTGAAGAAGTTCGCTTAACACGAAGAGCCCTCTAAGCCTTGCTCAAAGAAGCTACCCGAGATGCTTCAAGGAATCACGTTGCGGTGGAAGCTACGGGAAGACCTCTCTCAAAGTTCCGCCAAATGTTGAATACCCCAAGCCTTGGGGAAGAATATAAAAGAAATGAAGGACTTGGAAAAAGTGAAGGAGACCAGCAAGCTCTCGTTGGAACAGAAGTTGGAAATGCAGCCTAACACTCCTAAGTCCACAATCACAAGCCCACAAAAGAGTCGCTGGTGGTAAAACATCAGTCATGCCAACTTGCGGGCCATTTCTATACGGAGGAAGTTCACTAGCCCCTACCATTCGGGCCAAGCCAATGCCCTCGGTCATTAAGATCGGAGGTCCATCAGGAGCTCTTAGACAAACTCCATGCAAGGGAAAATCTCTACGGTATGATGGACGCTTCCTGTTGTAAGTGTCCGGACAACATGGACCAAGCGCCACTAACTTGGTTGATTAGCTCCCAGTTAGATCAATCCCTAGGAAGAATAAACTCACTATTGTCTTCACACAATGATTCCCCATCAGAAGTAAGTATTCAGAGACTATGGCTCGTCTTTTCAAGTAAAACAAACCGGATGGAGAGTTACTGCAAGACTTCATGAAGTGATTTGTGGAAGTCGCAGGCTCCAATGCCAGAAACACCAAGCAAGAAGGTTGACCGTTGAGAAGACATGAGGATAGACCCCTCCTTCGAGAGGAGCACCATTCAACAACTCAGAGAGCTAAAGGAGGTGCCCTGGCCTGGCAGAAGGGGGTGCCCTTGCCCGCTCAAGGACGCCCTCATTCGGCCAAAAGGGCGCCCTTCCGCAATCTCCTCCTCCTAAATGGCTCTGTTCACCAAATAAGTCTGCTATACCCGGGAAGCTCTCCTGCTCAATAAGACTACCCGGAATGCTCTACGACATCAATGCTCCCAGAGATGCACGAGGATATCCCCAAGCTCCGCCAGCTGCATAAAAACCCCTCGTAAGGGCACCCTGTTGTTGCAGGCTACAGTAGCAGCTGCATGAAGAATGACCCTCACTCGACTAGAATAGAAGAGAAGAGTAATGAACGGGATAAGCAACATTATAAGGGACATAGAGACTACCCAGAGACACTAAGTGATGATACTTGGGATGAACTGAATTCTCCCAACCAACTAGCAGAAGCATCACACCTCCAGGGCAGTCGCAGGTCTCATTAGCTTCCGCCTACATCAACTCTACATGGCCTCCCAGAGGCCTTAGTATTTTTTATCTATTTCTAGTTTATTTCCGTTATAGATGCGTTAAACGTTTTCACTGTCATTTCAGTATTATTTTCGCCTACAGGCCGTAAAACTTAATTATTATAATGAATAAAAGTACTTTCACATTTCTACTTTGATGTTGTGAATGCAGTTAATGGCCACATATGGCCAAGGTTAATGACCATTTGGGTGCTCTCCTCAACAAATCCCTTTTTTCCGGCTAAAGCCCCGGATGGGAGGGGCCTCCTCATGGGGGTCCTCATAAATAACCTTTTCCAGCTAAGACCCCAAAGGGGAAGACCTTGCCCCGCTAAGACCCCGGGTGGGAAGACCCTCTTCTAGCTAAGACCTCAGATGGAAGACCTCACCCGACTAAAACCCTGGGTGGGACGACCATTTTCGGCTAAAACACCGCATGGGAGGGGCCTCCTCACAGAGGTCCTAAAACTCACCTCCTTCCTGCTAAGACCCTGGAGGGGAAGACCTCACCCGGCTAAGACCCCGGGTGGGAAGATCCCTTCTGGCTAAGACCCTGGATGGGAGGGGCCTCCTCACAAGAAGGTCCTAGTAAAAATATTCCTCCTCTAAGACCCTAGAGGAAGGGGCCTCCTCGCAAGAGTCTTCGTAAATTCTTCTCCATGATGAAAATGTGCAAGAAAAAGAAGGCAAAAAATCTAACACATGTAAGAAGAGATCAAAGTGGTAAAGCAAGAACTAAAGAAGAGCTCCAGAAGGGTGCCCCCTCCCGGGCTCTAAAAGGGCGCCCTCTTGGAACTCCAAAAGAGCGCCCCTTGAGCTCAGAAAGGACGCCCTCAGGTAGCTCCAGAACAAGTAATTTCAGCTATTCCAAAGAAATTAAGGTTTCCCTCCGAAGGAAAAGATCCACCTAAACGTAGAAAATGAACAAGTCTCTCACCAACATAAGTCACATGCAAATACTACTAGTAAAACATGATAAAACAAAGCAAATATGCATAAGGAAAAGCATCCATGTAGCATGAGTGCAACGGAATATCATCCAGTCTCATGGGATGAAGAAACATCTCAAGAAGAAAAGAGAAAGCAAGAAATATCCAAATGCAGAAAACAACCCTTAAACAAGTGCGCGGGAATCAAGAGTCATCTGCGCTGAAAAATAACTATCACTACTCAATGAGGGGATGTCCCATCTCCATCAGCAACATCAGCCTCTCGAGACTCATCACCATCGCCGCCAGCATCGTCGGGAAGGTCCTGCAAGGCCTCGACCACTCCGCCTCCTCCTCATCAGAGACACTGCAGTCCAAGATGTCAATCCACTCATTTGAAGCCTTTGCACTCTGCCGTAGAAATTTCCGGCAATGGTGAACCGCCCTATCAAAGCAGATGGAAGACTTCTTCAGCAACTCTGACCGATACTCTAGAGAAGCTCTGTAAGCCTCAATCGAGCGAGACCTCTCCCAATCTAGAAACTGGGCGCCGGCTGAAGACTGAAAAAAGACATCACCGATCTTGGACTCATGGTCAAGTTGGGTTTTAAATATATGAAAAATCAATTTTTGTATTTTTTATTGTATTTTTCATGTTAATAGATTATTTTTTTATTTATTAATGTATTTTGATATTTAATTTTTAAAGTTGTGTATTTGGACTATTAGATATGAATTTGTCTGTATGATATTTTTTTGATATATGTGTATATATATATATAAAAATAGAATAGTTTTTATTTTTTGAAATGTTTTATTTTCCCGTAAAATTATGTTGCTAAATATAAACATGATTTTCTTTTATTTCTCTTAGTAATTCTAACAATTGTTCAACTTTTCAAACCCTAAAAAAATATTAGAATTTGAAATGAATTTATTGATTGTATTAACAAAAACAATCCATTAACATGTTCAATAGATAGATACATATGTTTCAGCATTGGCAATTTTTTTTCAAATATTTATTTTCTTACAGATAAACATTTCAATAGATAGATACAATTCACATTCAAAAAAATTATTATCAACCAAATATATTGTATTTAAAAAGTTTTTCATAGTTTATAATAATTTATTTTTATATTATTTAATTGTATGATTTATAATTAAATTAATTATATTTATTATTTTATTAATTATGAAATTCTAAACTTTTTGTAGTCTCTAAAAATTATAAAAAAATATATTGTGTGCATCACACGATCTAAAAATACCAAATATGAAAACCCGAATAGAATATAATAATTGAAAATTTCAAATAATACAATACAAATCCCCACAGCTAAATTTTTGTGACCGCCACTTTCATAAAAATAAAGAAAAGAAATAAAAGAGAAAGATAGTGGATGATATTGGGGGATAGTGGAAGAGAAAGGTGGAGAAAGGTGGAGAAGGTGGAGAAAAGAAAGACAAAAAAATAGAAAGTAGGGGAAAGTGGGGTATAATAGGAAAAATAGATTAATAAAAAGAAAGAATAAAATATGATGGGGAGGATTAGTTTGAGGGAAGGGATCGGGTGAGTGAAGAAGGAACCGAAAAGAAGATGAAGGAAAGAAGGAGAAAGAAAGAAGAGAAAAGAGAAAAAGAAGGAGGAGAAAAAAAAAAAAGGGAATCAAAGAAATACAAGAAATAAATTCAATTCGTATTACAAAACATCCGAAAAATATTTGAAGGTTTCATAATTATTTCTTTATTTTGGAGGGTGTTTGGCTAAGTTTATTTAAAATATCTTATAAGCTCCTACATCTGATAAGTTGTTTTAGGAGCTTATAAGTTGTTAGATCTTATTTTAAAAATAAGTTGTCAGAGATTTTGGATAGAATAAGATAGTTGAGCTTATAAGCTGTTTTTATATCTTATAAAATTATTAAGTATATTTTTGTCTTTTGAATGTTTAAAATACGGAGCTTATAAGCTCTTTCAGAAAAGGTTGGGGTGGAGGTACCTTTTTTTTAGGAGCTTATAAGCTCTCTAACAGTTTTTTTTAGAGCTTATAAGCTCTTTTGGAAAAAAAATACCAAACACATTTTAAGAGCTTATAAGCTCTTAAACATCTTATAAGTTATTTTTAAGAGCTTATAAGCTCCGCCAAACACCCTTTTAGTTTCATAATTGAATTTGGTTAGGTTGTACTAATCTTATTATATACTAATTTATGTATAGATTCTTCTGGGTAGAAGCTGGAGTAAATTTTATCATAGTTAATTCGACGAATCAGGCAAGTAATCTCCTTAGTTCATGTAAATTAGGATTTTAATTTTTAAGGCTTGCTGCTTATGGCTATCACCTGCAACAAAATCATGTGTTTATTAATATATTTTATATTATAGTATAATAACCATATTTATAAGGATGACTCAATTGACTTGTTCAACGAATATGTGATATATATATATATATATATATTGGTATTGGTTCAAATGAGACCAATATGTTGGGGTAAGACCGTAAGGATTGATCTGGTACGTTTATTCTTATTTTTGAAGGGTTTAGATTAATCTAATTTTTAATGTATTTTTAATGATAAAAAACTTTTACAAGGTTGTATTGGTAAAACTACATATAGGCGCCGGTTGTTAATTAAGGATAGATATTAATGCCCCTTTAATTTCGGCAGAGATTGTGAAAATTTTTTGACGTGCTAGAGATTTCATGGGAAATAGGTTTTATGCTTAAACCGGATATCACCATTATAACAACCTTCTAACTTCTCATAGGCAAAGAAAAAGGCAAAGAAAGAGGAAAAGGCATAGAAAGAAGCCGGAAGCCATTAGAAGCAGAGGAAAAACTCGAAAATATTAAAGCGGCACACGTGAAGATTGAAGGAAAATCTAGTAAGAACATTTTTTTGAAGGTTGCGATTTTATATGTAGTAATTGTTATGCATATTTCGTGCTTTTTTTTCAATTTTCTACAACTTTTTTGCATGTGATTTTTAGTTATTTTTTTAGGCGATTTTCTCATTTTTTGGCTTTTTCTTTGTTCAAGTTTCATGAATTTTTGTGTTGAGTGTAAGTTTTTTTCATTTGATGTTTGTATGGTTAGCAATGTATAAGGTTTTTCAGTTGAGTTTTTTTGCGCGAGTCGAACATGCAACGGTGGGTTTTGGCTTTTATTTATTATGGTTTTAAGTTTTTAGTTGTATAGATATAATATTTTTTGTTTGATGTATAGATATATTTTTTTGGTTGCATATTTAGTATTTTTTTTGTTGCATATGCATTGAAAAGACACGTTTTTATTTACAATCTTGTCGGGTGAATGCACGATTTTTTGGCAATTTTTGATTATATTTTAGGTTTTCGGTGTTTTTTATATATATGTTTGATGTATAGATATAATGTTTTTGTTGCATACTTAGCATTGTTTTCGTGACATATATATTGAAAAGACACGATTTTTATATACAATCATGTCGGGTGTATCCACGATTTTTTGGCAATTTTTTATTATGTTTTAGGTTTCCAGATTTTGTTTTTTTATATATATGTTTGATGTATAGATTTAATTTTTTTTGTTGCATACCTAGCAATGTTTCGTTGCTTATTATTATGATAAGACAGCCATGTAACACAAAATAGTATGAGTTGGTTGTATTGAATTATACATCGGTCTCTTTAGTATCTATGCAAACAAATTACAATTTTTATACGTCAATTTCGCAAGTTTTGGTCCCATCAGATGTTAAAAAAAAGTCCTTTTTGAAATTGTTTATGTGTTGAAATGCATCAGTCTCTTAGTATCTATGCAAAAAAATTAAAATTTTTATATATCAATTTCGCAAGTTTTGGTCCCATCGATGTAGAAAAGTCTTTTTCGAAAATGTTGATGTGCATCAGTCGATTAGTATATATGCAACTCTATTACCATATTGATACATCATTTTGTATGACTTATACATACATCAGAATTAAATTATTTTTACACTATGACACATTTATTTATGCATATTTTTTTTACAAGGGCAGGGATAGCATTATGATGTTATCAAAGATGTCTAAGTCTAAACAAAGAGGGAAATTTCGATAGGGGAGAATGATGGAGGCAAGGGAGAGGGTAGTTACTGGGGCCAAACAGGTGAAGAGTTGGAGAAGAGAGGATTAGAAGAATTACCCCATCTTCGAACCTCTATAAAAATCATTTGTGTCATTTACATTTCAACACTTTTATTTCTGCATACTTACTTATATTTGCTGATAATTTGCTATCCAACTCATAAATAACTAAGTGCTAAAATCAAGTTTTAAAACAAGTTTAAATCAAATTCAAGGGTGTTAAGTCTTCCGCTAAAAACTCAACACGGCCAAGTTAAGTTTCGGGTTAAACAGTTGAGTTATTCTATCAACAAATCTATCGAAATCCGCTGAGTGGCTAACTCATTTGAATAACCAACTTAGTTGTCCCTCAAGGACTTAGTAAGCTTTTGTGTTAACTCTGTAATTTCTTTAAAAGGACTAAATCAAAAATTTGGTAAGGTTTATTCAACCCCTCCCCTTCTAAACCTTACTCACACCCCTTGGGACCTACAAGTGGTATCGAGTGGTTGGTTCATTGAGCCTTCCGCAGACCGGTTATTCTTGAACTAGATCTCTATCTTTTCTAAAAGATTTTTGACATTTGTCTTTTCCAAATCTTTCATTCTTAGCAAAAGTTATTATCATGGAAGCAAATCTGACACGCATCCTATGTTCACTGTTGAGGAATTTGATGACTGAAAAATTCGTATGCAGGCTCATCTATTTGCTTTACATGATGAAATGTGGCTAGTGATAGAGGATGGGCCACCGCAAATACTTAAGGTGAACATAGTCAAAGAATAGCAAAATTAGTAGCGTAAGCAGAAGAAGAAGACCACCATGGTTGAAAAGTCAAGGACCGAGTGGACCAATGATGACAGAAAGAGATACAACTTGGATAATGTGGCCAGGGACATTCTCTACAAGACATTGGACAAAGCAATGTTCAATAAAGTCAAATCTTACAAATCTGCAAAAGAAATCTGGGATAAATTAACTTTAATTTGTGAAGGATCTGAGCAAATTAAAGAAAATAAATTGTTTGTAGTTGTACAAAAATTTGAAAATTTTAAAATGCTTACAGGTGAAACCTTGGATCAGCTGGATGTCAGATTCACTGAAATCATAAGTGAGCTACCAGCACTTGGGAAAGAATATACACAAAAGGAAATGTGCATGAAGATTCTGAGAAGCCTCCCAGCTGAATGGGAAATGAAAGTCATGGCCCTGAGACATTCAATGAACCTCACAACAACATCCAATCATGAGTTGTTCTCAAATCTCAAAGCTTATGAGTTTGAGCTGAGAAGAAAAGAGCAAGAGGAGATAGTTGTACCTAAGACAGCTACAATGATAGTCAAGGATGGAAAGAGAGTTGAAGTCAAGGAAGCCATAGACCAGGAGGAGATTGCCCTGATGGTTAAAAGATTCAACAAGTTCTTCAATAAGAACTACAAAAGAAACAAGGGTGAATCCTCCAGGAGACATTCAGCTCCCTCCAAGTCAAGGGAAGACAGGCCACCTAAGAGAGCCGAGCATCAAAGGGTTGAATATCGTAGAGCCGATAACCCAAGGAAAAAGAGCGATCAAAGAGCCGAGAACCCGTGTTGGAACCTGCAGAAACCAGGACATTCTCACAATTGATTGTTCTTATCCACCACAATAAGTACAGGAATGAAGAAGAAAGAAAAGTCTTCAGAGAGAGAAGACATGAAAAGAAGAAAGCCATGTTGGTCCGCCGAGATCACTTGAGATAGCTAAGTCGAAAGAAGAGCAGACTTCAAAGTAGTGGAAGTTGACTACTCAAGTGATTCGAAAGAAGAAGCAATGATTTGTATAATGGCTAAAGAGAAAGATCAACCAAACCAAGAAGATGAGGTACACTCTAACTCATCTCATTCAGATTCTAGTGATAGTGATTGTGATACACACACATCATCACCCACTGATCTTTATGATTCATTAGGCAAAATGATGAAAGACTTTGAGCACATTAATTCCTCACACACACTATTAAATAAGGAAAACAAACCCACTCAAAAGCGAACTTACAAATGACTAAGGAGCCGAGTACTCTAAGTCACATAGCCGATGAGAACAAAGAGCTAAAAGGTCAAAATGCTAAACTAATAAAGCAGAGATAGCTGCTATAGAAAAGAGGGAAAGTGATCTAAAAATGTGATTGCCTCATTTACAAAGGCATCTAAATCATTGGATGACCTTATTATGAGCCAAAAAGAGTGTGGAGATAAGATAAGAATAGGATTCAATTCCTTTGTACACAGTCAAACTCCTAGAGTGACTTTGGAAAAGGGATCTTCAAGTAATGAAGCATCTCAAAAACCCAAACACCAAATGTTGCACCCACATTCATTCCAAAGCACAATCACAAACAAACTGGCCATGGATATAAAGGAAAAGGAAAATAAAATGACCTTAAGTATCTTTGAGAGGACGGCCGAGAAGAAATACAAAGAGAGTTCCTCAAAGAACTCCAAATAGAAAGTACTCGATGAAGAATAAACAGAGCTACCAAAACCCCGAAGTTTTATCAAAGAAACAAATATGATGGGAATGGTAGAAACTACCCAAGCCAAGCCGATTAGAATAATGTGAAAAATCAAAGAAAGACCAATGGAATACAAGTCTAAATGGCAAAGACCTAGACCTCAAGAAAAGGTCATTCCAAAGGCAAAAGAGCTATTATCAAGACACATATGCACCCAGTACTACACTCAAAAATATCACAACTACCCAAAGAAGGCAATTGCTAAAACACACACACAGGCATACGAGACAAAAGAGACAGTTGTATGAACCTAAAGCCCCCAAGAAATTTGCCAAAGTGAATTATGATTGTGGCACGATAGATGGCAACCTCTTAGAGTCAAATCATTTGGCTATAGGTTGGTTGGATCATCTTACAAAGACTAACCCCTCGGGACCCAGCAAGTATGGGTACCTAAAACTAATTTCCTTGATTGCGGTTCAAGGAGCAGTGAAGTGCCAAGGAACCTGGTACATGGATAGTGATTGTTCCGGACATATGACAGAAACAAGAGAAATCAGTCAAGATTCAAGGAGATTAGAGGTGCAAAAGTCATATTTGGAGGAAATGAAGCTCCAGGGGAAATAAAAGGCAATGGATCCATTAAGAAGAATGGATTAGAAATCACAGATGTTGCTTATGTTGAAGGTCTCAACTTCAACCTGTTAAGCATCAGTTAAATTTGTGACAAGGGCTACAATGTTGGATTCAATATGGGAGTGTGTCAGATCAAAGATACTGAATCAAATGAAATACTGCTGCAAGGATCTAGACAGAAGAATATGTATGTGGTAGATTGGTCTACTGCCACACCAAGCACATGTCTGTTAGCAAAGAGCACTGCCGAATCAAGTTGGCTATGGCACAAGAAGCTGAGTCGTCTGAACTTCAAGACAATCAACAAGCTTGCAAGGAGTCATCTTGTGGAAGGATTGCCGACTCGGTGTACAAGAAAGAAAGTGTATGTGATGCATGCCGGATGGGAAAGCGGATCAAATCTTCATTCAAGGAGAAACCTTGTCTTCTTCAACAAGGATATTGCATCTGTTGCATATGGATTTATTTGGTCCAATAGAACCACCAAAGATAAGTGGAAAGAAGTACACCTTAGTGGTGGTGGATGATTACTCAAGATATACATGGACAATCTTCATGTGCAAAAAGAAGGAAACTTTACGGAAGTTACCTCAGCTGATGAGAAGAGTTCAAAATGAAAAGAGCCAAACCATTAAAAAGATAAGGTCTGATAGAGGAACCGAGTTTGTCAATGGGATAATAACTCATGATTAAAATTGACAATGGTATTGCTCATGAGTTATCTCAGCAAGAACTCCACAGAAATGAAGTAGCCGAAAGGAGGAAACAGAACTCTCAAGGAAGCTGCAAGAACCATGTTAGCCAAGTCGGATTGCCTAAGAGATTATGGGTCAAGCCATCAACATTGCATGATATACTCAAAATAGATGCTTGATTAATAGACAACTGACAAAGACTCCCTATGAAATCTGGACAGGGAGAAAGCCAAATGTCGCATATTTCAAAATATTTGGATGTAAATGCTTCATCCACAACAATGGCAAGGATAATCTAAAGGGTTTTGATGCTAAAGCTGATGAAGGCATCTTTTTGGGATACTCATCTGAGAGCAAAGCCTATAGAATGCTGAATAAGAGGACTATGGTCACAAAAGAGTCTATTCATGTGGTTTTTGATGAACCTAATGTGAATGGAGAAGACATTGAAGAGTTAGGCGATAAGTCAATCACCCAACTATGCGAAGAGTCCTTATGTTAAAGCTAAAGTAAGAGTAATCACCAAGATGAAGATGAGATAGTTGAATCTCAAAGACAAACCGAAAGTCTGCAATGAATGATGATGAAAGAGTCGCTCAAGATAACATAGCTTCAAGACAAGCTAAACCCAAATGACTTACTTCAACCCGATGTGAGATGGCTGAAAGACCATCCACCAGAGCTAGTCATTGGAGATGTTAGAGATGGTGTAAGAACGAGATCTAGAGCTCAAAGAAGAAGCAATGTTCACTTGTTTAATTTCCCAAATAGAACCAAAAGATGTGTCTCAAGCATTGGATGACACACATTGATTCAAGCTATGCAAGAAGAGTCAATCGGTTTGAAAGAAACAAAGTATGGGAATTGGTGCAGAGATCAACCCATCAGAATGTTATTGGCACAAAATGGGTTTTCAGAAACAAGATGAATGAGGAAGGGTCTGTGGTAAGAAACAAAGCAAGGTTGGTAGCCAAAGGGTATTGCCAAGAAGAGGGAATAGATTTTGATGAAACCTTTGCTCCTGTTGCAAGATTAGAAGCAATAAGGATGTTTCTTGCCTATGCTGCTCACAAGAACTTCATTGTATATCAAACTGTTAGAGGAAGAAGTCTATGTTGAACAACCTCCAAGTTTTAAGCAGAAGACCATTGGAGATAATGTCTACAAGCTCAAGAAAGCATTATATGGATTGAAACATGCACCAAGAGCATGGTATGATACATTGTCTCAATTTCTAAATGATAATGGATTTACCAAACGCAAAGTGGACAGAACACTCTTCAGAATTCAAGATCGAGAGAGTATACTGCTGGTTCAAATATATGTGGATGATATCATTTTTGGATCCACAAATAAAGAGCTGCATCATAAGTTCTCAAACCTCATGCAAGGCATATTTGAAATGAGCATCATGGGAGAGCTGACCTTCTTCCTAGGACTTCAAGTTAAGCAATTGAAAGATGGAACCTTCATAAGTCAAACAAAGTACACCAGAGATTTAATGAAGAAATTTGGTATGGAAGAGAAGTCTTCTATGAAAATACCAATGAACACATCACCAAGATGGACATGGATGCGGATGGTAAGGTTGTAGATCAAACAAGATCTGAGCACTTATTGGATCATCTGCTCTATTTAACAAACAAGAAAGCGGACATCACCTTTGCGGTAGGTGTATGTGCAAGATTTCAATCGCACCAAAGGAGAGCCACATGATTTAATGCTAAGAGAATCCTAAAATATTTGAAGGGATGCCAGGAAGGCGGCTTATGGTATCCAAAGGAAAGGTGGATTCAAGCTTATTGGTTACTCGGACTCGGACTATCTTTGGATGTAGAGTTGACGGAAGAGTACTTCAGTACATGTCAAATGCTTGAAAACAGATTGGTTTCCTGGTTTAGCAAGAAGCAAAACTCAATAGCCACATCCACAAACCGCTGAGAGTACATAGTCATGCGGCAAAATTGTGCCCAAGTATTATGGATGAGACAAAGAAATGAGCGATTATGAAATTGAAGAAAAAGAAATTCCAATTATGTGTGATAACACAAGCGCTATTGCAATCACTCAGATACCTGTGTTGCATTCAAGAACAAAGCACATTGATGTCAGATATCATTTTATAAGAGATCATGTTGAAAAGAAAGACATCACTTGGGAATATATCTCAACTGATAAGCGATTAGTGACATATTCACCAAGCCCTTATGTGAATCAAGATTTGAAGAGCTTAAGCATGAGCTAGGGTTAATTGAGCAGAGTTAACACTCAAAAGACTCAATGAGAAGAGATGGAAGAGAGAAAGTAAGAAATGAATCAGTTTTTCACGTCAGCCAAGTGAAATGACCATATCGGACGATCAACCAGACGAGTTAATCGACAAATGAGTCTCTTAATGAAAAGAGAGAAGATGAGTTAAGTCATTTTTGAGATAAACTGAGTCATTTATGAGCTAAATGACAAAAAACACAGTCGTTTTAAATGAGCGAGAATGTTTTTAAGGATGACGTCAGCGTTATAATGATGGGTACAGTCAAAAGATGCACAGTAAGCATATGATTGGATACAAATGCTGCCGCATTAAATGCGAGGAATTAAATGTGGTTTGACGTGCTAAATCTGAGTCGTTGATCTTAATCAAAATTTCAAAAATCCAAAACCCGTCCTTTCATAACCCCTATATACGGTTTTCAGTCTTCTCTCTCACACTTTACTGAAATTGTTCATCTTTCAAAGCAAAAGCAAGCAAGTTCATTTCTCTCTCGCAAACCCTACGTGTTCTCAAGCCATTTTATCAAGTTTTAATTGGTAACATTATCTACAAATGGCACCAAAGTTTAATTTCATCAAGTTATCAAAGCAAATCCACTCAGGATCGTCTGTGGATTTTGAAGGCATGGTAAAGCAGGGTTCGGATGAAACCCTTGTGAAGAAAATTGTTGATATGTTGGAAAAGTCTTGTCTTAAGGCTTTTCTTACTTTGGAGTACTCGCACACTTACCTTGAAGAGGTGGCGCAGTTCTACGTGAATGCGGAGGTGCAGGACGAAGGCATCAAGTCTTCTGTCCACCGCAAGGACATTATGATAATCGCTAAGACCTTGCGAGCACGCTTTTGTTGCCATCCGAGAGCATGTCCGAGATAAACGGGATGTGTTGACTTAGTCGCTGCATGGAAAGAGGTAGCCAAACCGAAGAGTCTTTGCGAAGGTAGTCTACACAGCTGAGAAGAAATTGTTGAAGGACGACTATCACAAATTGATGGATGTCGTCTCTAAGTGTGTAGACATGAAGTTTGGCAGCTTCAACCAACTGTCAAAGACTAAGCTAATCGTCATGGCTGCGATCATGCAGGGCAAGAAAGTCAACTGGGCTGAGTTCGTGTACAGCAGACTATGCCAGAATGTTGTGAATAAATCATACAAGGAGGATGAATCCTTTGGAGGATCACTCGGATATGGCCTAGTAATTATCCATCTGATGGAAGTGAAGGGCATTCCCCTTCAACATAGAAAGCCTTTCCATGTAAATAAGAAGATGTTTTGGGCTAATCTTTCAGGAGCCCAGAAGAGAGCCCATGCGAAGAGGGCGGATACAATTGAGGGGAAATCAGCTGACCCCGAGGACACAGTTGTTACCTCCCCTCCCAAGAAGAAAGTTGCAAAGAAGAATGCTGCCCCTGTAGCAAAGAAATAGGATGCACATGCCCCTGCAGCCGAGTCACCTGCCCGAGCAGCCGTGTCTCCTGCCCCTGCAGCCGAGGCTGAGAAGGAAGCACAAATACCTTCTCCAGCTATAAGAAAGAAAAAGACTGCCAAGACAAGAAGGACAGCTGCCTCTAAGGACACTCAGAAGGCTTTTACTTTCGAAGAACCATAGGAAATAGAACCAGACATTCCTCTGGTTAAAACCAAAAGAAGAAGGATAGTTAAGATTTCAGAGCGTGAAAGAACAGCTGAGTCCACTACTCAGCTGGAGAAAACATCTGAGACAGCTGACACTCAGGAAGTGCAGTCTCCTGAAGTAGTTGATGAAACCGCCAAGATCGCGAGGGTGATCAACAGAGGCCTCGGAAGACCCGGTTGAGAGGACAGTGAGGACAAAGAAGCCACGAGACAACCGAATCTCAAGGTGAAAAAGTTGTATCTCCGCCCGCAATCGACGGCTGAAGGTGAAGAAGAGCAAAGAGCATGCTACCTTCCATTCCGAGAAAAGGAAGGACAAGAAGAGGAGGATGAGGATGATGATGTAATCATACTTTCTCCTGTATATCCGGACATCCAGCCGCTCACGTGAATGGGGGCGTGGAAGCTAAGCCACTCAAGGGTGCGGTTTGAACGCCCGAGTTTATCGAGAAGAAGAGGAGTTGGTGTAATTTCTCTCGAAGTTGACACTGCTTCAAGCTCGGGTGAGGATAATTGCCTCAATATTCTACACATCAACAAGGAGAAGGAAAAAGCCGAGCAAATTGGTGAGGAAGCGAAGCACTCGAGAAAGCCAATATATGTCCTCTTAGTGGAACTTTGGAACACACTCACCCTCATATAGATGTGTTCTCGGAGAGTGATGAAGACATTGATCCCGTTCTGCAACAGAAAAGTCAGACATGCACCAAGCTCTCCAAGATGATGCATGAGCAACAAATGTTTGAAGGACCAGGAGAGTCCTCACAATCTCTCCTGCAAATAGACCCATTGGGAGTAGTCAGGGATTACCCGATTATTGCCGCAACTACATCCCCCCGCACTCGAAAGAAGAGTCCAAGGGACTTGGCGATGAAACCGGGAATTTGGGCACCCAAGTTGAGCCAACCCCTCATCAAGGTGTTTTACCACTTGCCCCCACGCTTGAGCACTCAACGGATGCGGCCGCGAATGGAGAAGAGTGACCCCAACATCGCTTACTCACCGGTGAGCAAGGCGAGGGGAACTCACTCCACCGCAGCAGGTCGGATGATGCCGCATATGACTCTTTATTGAAGAAAGGAGGTGAAGTGGAAACCAAGAAAGAACCCCAAAGAGTTGACATTGACGGCTCGACGGTTGAGTATGTCCCAGTGAAGTGTCACCGCTTTGAAGGCTAAGGACACTGCTATTGCAGTCGAGGCACAGGTTGGAAACGCCCCGAAAGTTAACACTCTCGGCACTGAAAGCTCAATCCAAGGGGTTGAGACTCCTATGGATGCCACTGCTGAAGACCCTAAGACAGCTGCGACTGTGGAAGGGAATGTAGAAGGCCTCGCTGCAGTTGAGACTGCTGGAGGTGTTGAAGGCCCAAGGGAAGTTGAGACCTCCATGGGTAAAGCTCAAGATGTTCCAGAACATCCCTCCTGTCAACATTGTTGAATCTGAGAAGGAGATCAGTGCTCTTCATGACTCCTAGGGACAATCCTGACATATCATTTTTGGGATCTGAAGATGAAGCTGAGTCCACACCTGTTGCACAACAAAAGGACCCAGCTGAGGATGTTCTCCCGCAGACGAGTCAGTCGAGTTTCAAAGCTGCTCGTCAAACATTTAACTTTGATGATGAACCAAGCCCCCAAGTTTTATCATCATCCGATGACGCTGATAATGCAGCCGAGGACTATGTACTTCACTTGGAAGTTGTTAAGACATCTGAGGCTCAGTCAGTTGGCCAACCCATTTCAAAAGGCCCAACTGAAATCGAGTCATCTGCGTAGGCTCCCACAAAGTGCGACGATCGACTCCACCAGGATCATCACAGCCAGATCAAATTTCAATCCCTTATGTGCGAGATGATACTTTTGAGCAATTATTTCCCTTTTCACTTGAGTCGCCGAGCTAGAGGAAGAGAACTGACTAAAGAAAGCGTGTGATATAGAGTTCGAGAAGATCCAAAGAATCCCTACAGACTCTATTATGCCAAAGAAACTTTGATTTCGATGCACGAATGGCGGCTGAATCGGGTGTAATAATGAGATCTATGAACTCTTCAAGACAATTTATGCGAGAGATTGAGAAGATCGAACGACACCAGGCCTCATTAGATCTACGTCTGGACAATAGAGATGCCAACCTCACAACAAGTTCGATATTTCAAGGCATTGTACAATAAGATGCTTGTTTGGAGTCCGACAATGCTTGATATGAAGCAGGAGGATGCGGCGTATATGGAAAGATTGCATGCCTCCCACACAACTGAAATGGAGTTACTGCGTGAATTCCATTGAAAAGAAATTCTACGTGTTGAGGAGAACATGAATACAAAGTTCAGCCTTCTCATGGCTGAAATGAAACTGGTGGCAGCTGAATCAAAGGCCACTCGTTCAGAATTTCAAACAGCACCTGCCGCAGCAGACTCCAATCAGAACTCAGCTCTCAGTAGACTGGACTTCGTGCTCGCAGGAATGTTCCCAGGGGTTCCTCTCTCCTTTGATGATGCCAAAAAGAGGGAAGAGGAGTACATAAGGAAGTTGAAAGAAAAAGCAGCTGGTGAGAAAGCAGCTGATGAGAAGAAAAAGGGAAAAGCAGTTGAGGGGGAAAGGTCAAAGGATTTGACCTTAATGATTGCTGAAACCCCTTAGCAAGGTCATGTCACAGCATTCATTATCAACAAACTTCCAGTGCCTCTGCCGATCGAACACTCTGTTGTGCCCATGACAGAGAAAAGGAAGATCGTAGAAGCAAGGATGTCAGAGTTCGATAAAAAGACGGATGCCTGCATTGAAGAAATGTTGAAACAGTTCGGTGGCATTCCGGCAGGGAAGGATCAAGATGTTATTCCAGGATGAGATCGATCCAAGATCGATTGAAGAATTTAAGACGCTCGAATCGATGGCTATTTCCGGAAGATGTCAGTAGCACAAGCCTGGATCCTTGGGAGAAGGGTCTTAAGTTGTGCGAAAGAAAGGCGATAGATACTACCAAAGAACCATTCAAATTTGGTAAAAAGAAGACTCATGTACAATATACACCCAGAGGAGGAGGAAGAAGTGGTGGAGGAAGAGGTTTTCAACCTAGACCTCTACCCAAAAATATCGAATATGTAGATCCCTGCAAGAAGGAAGGATCTACTAGGCGGTATGATGAAGTAGCGAATGCGGAAGTGGCCGGGAAGAATCCGACTACGTGAAAAGAATAGAAGAGGAAAACAGAAGACAAGACCAGCTATGGCAAGAGAGGCAATAGAGGAAGCGAAAAGATGATGCTGCGAAGAGAGCTTATGAAAAGAAGAAAGCAGTTGAAGAAGAAAGAAAAAAAAATGGAGCTGATGATGACAAAGCTAAAGAGGAAAGAAGGAGGCAGCGAAGACGATGAAGTGTAGCTGCGAACCCTTCATGTATTTTACTCTTGTAAATACATCTATGTGTAAGTCATCTGTATATTCAATAAAGTGTTTTGTAATTTCTCACTTTATATATGTATCTTAGCATAGATGCCTGTAATTTGCTTAGATTTAAATATGCTCTGATACACTTTGTAAACAGCTGTGTAAAGGACAAGAATGCTATGATCAATAAAAAGATTGATTCTAAGCATACATTCTTTATTACTGCATTGTCTATATGTATCTTTGTTGTTTACATGTTGTTTAATGTTTTTAAGTTTTGGCATCATCAAAAAGGGGGAAATTGTTGGAAAATTTATTTTGTAGATTTTGATGAATGCCATGTAAAACTTAAACTAGAAAGTTGACACCCCATTTTCTTTGTAATTTGTATTGTAATAGATAGAAATTTGGAAAAAGTCGAGTCAAGTCGCCTATGCCTAGAAATACAAGAACTAAATCAAGATCGAAGTGAAGACTCCGTGGGAACAAATGAGTATGGCCAAGAAAGAATATCAAGAACTTGATCAAGATGTATCGGATGAGGGACAGTGTGTGAAGTATCGCCTCTAAGTCATCTCGAAGCCAAGTCACAAGTTGAAAGTGACAAATGAGTCTTCAAATGATTGCAAAGACTCAAGTCACTCCTGGGAATTAGGCGGCGACCAAGAGAAATCAATCGAAAGGAAATCCGTTTGCCGAAGTCAAGAACATTACTTAAATAAGTAATACTTCCATTCTCGCCAGTCTTAAAGTGCTCGTCCCGAGCGTGCAAAAAGAATAAACCAATGGGAAGATCGCACCTCGTGTCGAACCTGAAAATCAACATTCATTTAATACGAGTAAAGGTCTACATCTCAAGATTGAAGAACAAGAAAAGACAAGCCAACGAACACAAGTGTCTTTTGAAAATCACCTATCTCTTCAACGGCATTTTTGAAAGTTCACTATAAAAGGCCGAGGAAACTCATTAAGAAAATGTTACCCAACCACGAACAAGCAAGCAATATTCAAATCAGAACTGCAAATATTATCAAAAATATTCAAGAAAATCCTCAAGCCTGAAATTCGAAGGAAATCAATCCAACACAAAGCTGTGAAGGAGAGACTACCTCAAACTATTGAAGAGAAAACTTTTGAAAAATCAAAAGGGGTCTACTTTCCAAGGAGGATTGTAAGGAGGATTGTAGGAAGGTTCAAGGTCGAACCAGTCTCAAGTTATTGGAGGGCTTAGTGATCAAATCCAAGAAGCTTGAGAAAGTGAGTTGAAGTAGCAAGCAAAGCGATTGCCCCGTGAAGAAGAAAGGCGAGTCGGAGGAGAAGCCACCGGTTGTGTGACCAAGGCATCTCTAGACAGAGTCCAAGGAGCAAGTCAGTTGTGTGATCAAGACTTGTCTCAAGACTGATAACCACTTTGTGAACTGATCATTACTTAGTGGATTCCTCCAGGAGTTGGAGAAGAGAGGATTAGAAGAATTACCCCATCTTCGAACCTCTATAAAAATCATCTGTGTCATTTACATTTCAGCACTTTTATTTCTGCATACTTACTTATATTTGCTGATAATTTTCTATCCAACAGATAAATAACTAAGTGCTAAAATCAAGTGTTAAAACATGTTTAAATCAAATTCAAGGGTGTTAAGTCTTCCGCTAAAAAACTCAACACAGCCAAGTTAAGTTTATGGCTAAACAGTTGAGTTATTCTATCAACAGCTCTATCGAGTCTGTTGAGTGGCTAACTCTACTGAATAACCAACTTAGATGTCCCTCAAGGACTTAGTTGTTTGTGTTAACTATGTAATTTCTTTAAAAGGACTAAATCGAAAATTTGGTAACGTTTATTCAACCCCCCCCCCTCTAAACCTTACTCACACCCCTTGGGACCTACATTTTGTTCGTAGTTTGTAACTGTATTAAGAAATCTGATACTTTATCTCAAAAAATGGATATTTTTACTTATAAAAGTGTTACTTTAACTATATCAAATTTATTTTTTATTTTTCCTTCTTTCCTTCATTCCTAATTTTTGACTATATTGAAAAACATGATACTTTATCTGAAAAAATAGATACTTTAACATATAAAAGTGTTACTTTAACTTTCTTATATATATATATATATATATATATATTGTAATATATTCATAATTTGTGACTATATTAAAAATATGTTACTTTATCTCAAAAAACAAATATGTTTACTTATAAAAGTATTAATTTAACTCTATCATTCAAAAAATAGATATTTTTATTCTTAAAACATGATATTTTGTCTATATACTTTTACCATAAAGGTGTTACTTTAACTCTGGCTAGTGTGCTGACCCTTGCGATGCACGGAAGATGTAATGATGGGCTCATATGATACGTGAATCATATGTTATTGATTTGTTGAATTATATAATTTGAATGGGTACACAAAATAATTAGAATGAGCACAAAAAAATAACAAAGACTACAAATGACTTTTTCAAATTAAAACACTACTTGTACATATGACAAATTTTGGAATACTTCTTTATACACAACATTCATGGTTTGTTTATTGTTTGATTCGTCATCACCACAAACTAATATTTTCAAACACTTATGATTCGTAACTTTCGAAACAAAATGAATGTATAATCGCCATGATCAACACTTTGGTTGTTTCAAGTACAACCCGACATTAGATAGAGATTGGCTTTGGCTCTTATTTATAGTCATGGCATAAGATACAATGAGAGGAAATTGCCTACGTTGGAACTTGAAAGGGATTCTGAGATCCGACGGTGTCAATGTCATTCGCGGAATCAAAACTTTATTACCTGCATTGGTTTCAGTGAGAATTTTAGCTTCAAGAACGTGCTTGGCATCCAGTGAGAATTTTAGCTTCAAGAACATGCTTGGCAAGCCTCGTAATCACCATCCTAGTGTCGTTACACAATCCAGTGGAATGGTCCATATTTCTCAGGAGCATAACTGGAGTCCCAACCTTCAGATGCAACTCATGATTAGGAACCCCTGAATATTTTATCCCATTCAAAAATTCGGGAGTGTGCAAATCATGCAGGAAGTCAACATTAGCATCCGATTTACATGTGCTGTTGGAACTCAAATATGTATGGCCCTCTGATGGGTTTAAAGATGTCATATATTGATTTATAGATTCGACAACATTTAGGGTATGAGCTAGTATAACCCTTTCTTTCAAGTACGTCGGATCATCAATGGCATCTTTAAACATTTGATAAGTACTTTCTACAATAGTTGCAATCGGATCACCTGAACATTCGAGCAAAATATCATCATGTAAATCAATCATGGCACAACCATCATTTGATCCTCCGATTGTTCCATCACCAATGCTCGCGATCCATTCAGAGAATTCGGCCAAATCTTTATAATCATTGGTATCACCAAGGTTCTGAAGACGCATCTTCTTAGTCAGTTTAAGGACAGTGCAATCTTTCCACAAATACGATGTGTTAATGGATGCATTAACAATATCTTGCCGAGTTCCCTTGGGAATAACAGGCAATATCTCTAAAATCACCACCAAAGACAACAAGATTCCCTCTAAAAATCTTTATATTCCAACATTGGGTCGATGAGTTTCAAAAGACCTCGTAAAGTCTCGTCTAATGCTTGAAAGCAATACTTGTGCATCATCGGTGCCTCGTCCCAAATTATAAGTTAAGAACGAATAATAAGCTCAGCAAACGGACTCTCTTGTTTGATATAGCAAGTTGAGTCCTAATTTGGGTTCAATGGAATAACAAATCGCGAATGTGCAGTCCTCCATCGGGCAATAGAAAAGAAGTTATACCGCTAGATGAAACATTCAGTACAATTTCTCCTTTCGACCTCAATCCTGAAGATAAAGCGTTCCACAAAAATGTTTTTCCTGTTCCTCCATATCCATAGACAAAGAACATCCCACCTTTATTTGATCGTACAGCACGCATTATCGTTGAGTAAACTTTATGTTGCTCATCGTTAAGTTTCGAGATGAGGTCTTTGTTCTCTTGCAACAGAACATCGTGATCATAATGCAACTCGTCATATATAAGTCTATTTTGGTTGTTATGAATTGTGTTAGCATCCGGAAATGCCATTGATTCAAAATCGCACAGACTCCTACCGAGATTTTGCAATAATTTCTCAATTTTCAACAACGTAAGATGATTTCGTTCTCACTCAATACCAAATATGTTGCATAAGATCATACTAATAATTATAAAACAACATTTTAACAAATATAAAAGGTTTTAGTAATTAACACAATTTTTTGTAAATAATAACTTGATGCTGTAAAAGGCGTCGATGTTTGTATAAAATATCATCAGAAAGAAACTCCCAACATTTCTCCCAAACGTGTTATGGTCGGCTCAAAGATTCGGACGAAAGCAACGATGCAAATAAACTTTTAAGATTCTCCACAGAAGCCCAAGAGCTCACTTCATTGATGGCATCAATATATTCCCTATCATCTTCTAACAATCCTGGAGCATAGCAAACCTCTCGATAGGAAGAATGTTGAACACCGTTGACCTTCTTGTAGTCGTCATAACATGTTGCTCCATGAACAACATTGATAAGACACCTCAAAAAGTACATATCACCAGCTCCGGGGGGGACATAAAAAACTAGTCCTATCGATTTGCCAATTTGTCTCGGCATCCATTTTCTGAGATTCGGTTTCCACGTGAATTTTGTGGGAGCTTCAGCGTATGTTAGCTCTCTCGCCTCAGGATATATTTTATTCGCTTCCATCCATGCTAAAAACATACTTTCTTTTACAGAATCTTTCCTAAGAACATCATCTATTCTTTCAAAATCTAAAAAAATAACGTTTTGTTCATCAGGGAGATTAAAACTTAAACGTTCAACTGGAGGATATTTATATTGAATTTTGAATCCCAATAGTCTCCATGCTGCCTCGCAGGACGAAACATACCTACAATTGTAATACATGCTCACCTCGTCAACAGTTTTTCCCGATTCCCCGTCATTGCTACTCGTATAGAACAATGTAGTGACACGATCATTTCCTTTATTGACATACTTGAACAAATACATTATCGACCTGGATTGGTTACACCATTCTACATTGATGTGAGCTCCATATTTCAGCAACAAATAACGATTGTGCAGCACAACATATCTATTGTCAAGAGGTACTCTATTTTCTCCACTATCCTCCCATCATTCCTACGTCTATAACGTGGATAAACTTCATCATCAATAGTCATCACATCTGCAACTTTTTTCGGGAAATGTTTAGTGCAAATTCCATCAGCATGCAAAGAGAAGTTTTTCTAGCATCACCACATGGACCATGTATCATATGGTCCTTCACTACCACATAATAACATGGGTCTAAACTCTCGTCGGGTATTTCACCTGATATAATTCGATCTATATCATCGGCAATCGAATTCTTGTTTTCTTTTGCCAAAAACAGCAAAATATAGGCATGTGGCAAGCCACGTTTTTTAAACACTATCGTGTATACCACTGCAATAAAAAAAAGAGAAAAAATTAAAAATATATTAAATCATATTGAAAGAAACAAACAATTGAAATAAATTTTTCACATGCCATGACTTCACCAAAGATTTTATTTTGCCGAAGCTCTTTGATCAAAGAATCCAACTTGAGTTTAAACACCCTACAGACAAGATGTCGAGTCGGTCCTCGAGGATTCAATTTCTTTTTCTCAAGAAATCTTAGAATCTCTGGCCACTTCGGATTGCAGGTGAATGTTATAAATAAATATGGATATCCTGCCCATCGACATATAACCATAGCATCCTGATAATTCTGAATCATATATCGAGCACATCTCGTGAAGGTAGAAGGTAAGATAATTCGTTTTTCCTGTGTACCAGGATTGATGTCTCCATGCAACAACGCGTCACTTAGACCCTTATAAATGTCGCAACGCAACTTCTTCTGATGCAAACGTGCATACTTTAATCGCGCTGACTCAACCATTGTATAACCATCAACAATGAATTGTTGAAACAATCTTCTAGACGACAAAATTGTAGAAGTTTCATCATCTCTATCGTGTAGTCGATACGCGAAAAACTCTCTCACACTAACAGTTTTTCTGCCTCCTGGAATCTTTTTTTTTTTTTAGATTAGAAAACGATATGTCTTCTCTGAAACCATATTCACCGTACGGTAATAACAACGGATACTGTAAAGCTAAGTATGAAGCATTCAACTTATTTATCCGTTTCAAACTGCCCGATTTTGTTTCCACTAATATATCCCTGTCTAATAAGGCTTGATCAAAATCTCAACAATCAGAGCAGCAACCTCAGAACTTGAAGGCATATTGTATCTCCTAGCATCCGTACTTCTCCTACCGATTAGACACAAACAGACATCACGTTGACCGCCTTCTAAAATCTTCTCTTTTTCCATTCTAAAAGTCTTAACTAATACATTATTTTCATATAGCATTCTCTTTAAATCATTGAAGATCGACTCATACAGATTATTATGCTCACTCCCTTGCCCAGAAAATAAACAGAATTAGGGACATATTACATATATAATTAAAAATAAATATTGAGATTCACAAATAAACATACCGACGTTTTAATCATTGGATATTTCATTATCACATGTCATATATGTATAATTGTGCGAATTTCGGTGTCGCACCATTGGATGGTAACAAACTTCCCATTAGATGATAACAGGAGGACCTCTGCCTTTATTTATGTCCGTGTCAATCTTGCCTCCCATCAATGTGAAACAGAACATATTATTGTATGATCTGATATTGTCTTGGAAGTGCTTGCTCTTATTTCCATCTCCAAACAATAAATCTCCAAGTACAACATGTGGTTCTTTGATGGAAGGAAGTTGAATTATGCCATGGGCACAACACGAAGAATATCTGGGTTTGAATTTTGGATAGGAGATCAACCTTTCCTCAAACCAAAACACCGCGTTACAAAATTCACATTTGTATGTTGCATCTCCGATATCCCAATACTCTACAAAAAGAAAAGACACAGATATTACACAAAAAAAAGTTAAATCGAAATATATTGCATTTAAAATTTCATCGTGAACTTTAATCCATAACATAAATACCTTGTTTTTCAACTAGGATGTCCCATTTGACGAATAATGTGTGAAATCATTCTTAGTGCCATCTAATATTGTTGTACATTAGAAATGGGATCCATACACATAGATTCCTCACATGTTAGATCAATTATTTTTGTCGAGTCCCAACCAATGCTTGAAGACCCCCCTATGCATTTTTTATTTTTATTGTATGTTGAAATTCTTTTTGAATACGATATCCTTGTAATTGTAAAACCAAATTACTAAAATAAATACACCTCAAATGAGTATATGTAATTTTAAATATATAAATTATACAAAATAATAAAAAATTGCAGAAACTTAATTTACCATTTGTGATGTTAATAAATGCCATTTTTGGCATTGGATTAACAATGTTACTTGATGACCCTTGCAATTCAAGTTGTTTGGATAGACTTGTAGCCGTCTTTAAAGATAGTAGACTATTTTCTGAGAAAACAGAAGAACATTATATTAGAATAATTTAAATAAACAAATTGCAAGAAATTTTATAATAAAATAATTTATAAAATACATATATGTATATTAATAAATATTCAACATTAAATAATAACAAATAATTAAAATAAAAAATTTAAAATTAAATGGAACGTACCATCTATAATGACAGAACTGAGAATATAATTATTTGTATTAATATTTGTGCCAGAATAGCTTTGAACATCATTTAGTCTACATAACCTCGACGACGACTACATATGTGTTCCTGCTGTCATTGAAGGATATGTATTTGTGATGTTAATAAGTGAATGGTTTGATAACTGTTTTTTAGGCCGATCTTGCAAATCTTTGTCGCATCCATGCTAGAAATCGACAAATTTGAGCTTCTGATCATATTTTCTGCATAGATCAAAACAAAATAAGATCAAAAATTAATTAATCTGCACACAATAGCATTTAAAAAAAATCATATATATTTACAATTATATAAATGAAATTAAAATAAACAGAAATACATTTTTTTGATACTTTTATTAAACGAAAAAAGAAAATAAATTAATTATATATTTATTTATTATCAAATCTATTTATAAGTATGTAATCAATTTTCATTTTTGTACAAATCATATATCTTCATTCTATTAACAATGGAAAATAAATATAAATAATCGTTAGAAAAATATTATTTTGTAATCTAAATTTTATTTAGATAGTATATTTTATATTAGTAATTTAATCAAACATTGTGAGCAATATGATCAATTGTGGATATGAAAAAAGTATTAATTTATATATAAGAATAAGAATTTTATATTTTTAATTTTTAAAACATTATAGTTTATTAATTACAACTATTGTGCTAGGATTAATATAATTACGTATTTTAAAATAATAAGTAAAAGTATATGATAAACAAATAAATAAATTATCGAAAATTAATTTATGTTTTCATTTTTAGTAAATTTATTTTATTTGTTTTTTATTTTATATATTGATTACTTTTTTAAAAAAATAGCCATAACAAACACAATTCAAATTGGGCCACCTTTTTAAAAAATTGCATTGAGTAGGATCCAATTCTAAAATGTTGGACCAGGCCCATCTCTTCATATTTTTTGGATTAGGCCCAATTTCCCTACAAATTACCAATCCTTTTTTCAGTAAAAAAACGGAAAAAAAATAAAAAAACCTCAGCCATCCGATTTGAGATCAGATGGCCAGAAATCTCCCATTTTGTTCTCTCATATAGAATACTCTAGAACATCTACACGTGTACTAACACCAGCACACATGCACCATTTTATTAAAAATCGAAAAAAAAAAAACCTTGGCCATCCGATTTGAAATCGGATGGTCATAATACATACAACCTTTCCAAAACCACTCACCCTCACTATTAGAAGCATCGCACACGGTTTAGTCTTCTGAAATGAATCAGTTGATTCATCTACCCTCTCTCTCTAATCTCTATCCGAAAAACCTCTCTCTCTCTCTCTACTGTGTTCTCTCACTGCGAAACCCTAATCTCTCATCTCTCATTATTCTGATCTTTGAACAGAATCAAAGTGTAATCTAACCCACACATCTCTCATTTTTCTCAGTCTTTTGGAAAACTATCGATTCCATTTAAGGATGTGAAGAAATTTCTGAGATGGTGGTTTTGCTGGGTTACTTTTGTTTTATGTTTTTGTTCATTTTCGGCTTAGGGTTTCGAAAATTAAAGCTGTAAATGTTCATTTTACAGATTTTTTGGGTGTTTATCGCTCATTTTTTTCGGTTCTGTATGAGGTTTTTCGAACATTTACTTTGTGAGTCATAGATCAGGTGGTTTCTTCATAGCCACTCGGATTATATGGATTTACAAAAAATTTAGTTTCAAACATAAAAAATTTTATGATTTTCTTACGGATCTGTAAGTATTCGGTTAGATCCACATGTTCTACACTATATTTTTGCGATTTTAAACATATGTGAACCACCAATGCAAAGAGTGTTGACGGAAACAGCAAAATCTGTTGATATTTTGGATATTCTGGATTTTCATTTTTATAAAATGGTTATTCCAGAAAAATGAAGGTTGTCGCTTGAATCGATAAGGCTTTTTTTGCTTTTTACTCTTTTACGATTGTTATTTATATAACATTTATTACAATTCTTTTAATTGTTTTTGCATTTTTTTTTCTAAATAGTATCTGCTGTGTTTTTTTTTACAAATAAAAATATATTTCAAAATTTATTTAATGTTTTTCGTAAAGAATACAAATGATTAAACCCAAAAAAAATTTATACTTAAATCGTAATATATTTTGGGCTTTTTTTGAAGTTATTTCCAGATATGTTAAACAGTATGTGCAACCTTGTTTTTAAATAAAAACCTAATTGTTAAAAAAAAATTATTGATATTTTAGTAAACAAAATACAAAAGATTAAACTGGAATTTTATTTTACTTAAATCTTCATTTGTATTTTCATTAGAGTACGATAATATGTTTTTCTATAGTTAGTAAGATTAAAAAGTAAAAGTCAGAAGATATTATTTTAGCAAATATAGATAGTCAGTTATAAAAATTAATATTAGATATATATTTTTTTTTTGGATTATCTAAGTTTTGTAATAACTTATTTAAAAAATATTATTAATTTAATATTTTGAGAAAATCAGATGATAAAAAATATTGTATATAATATTTTTTAAACTAACATATAAATTACTGTAATTATAATTTTTAAATGTTTCTGTTTCTAGTTATTCATACAGAATATAAAAAACAAAATACTCAGAAAAATAAAAAAATACATTATAATTTCGCAGTTGTATTTTTTAAATTTTAGTATTTATGTTTAGATCCTAATTGTCTAAATTTTGGTACAACTTTGAGGTTAACACCAACTTGACCCTACTCTCAGAAAGTAGTGGAATCCTGTTGGAGACTCAATGTATTTTTAACTGTATTTTTGTTGATTTTTGTTGATTTATGGGATGTAAAATCTATGTGAAAAAAATAAATATTAGAGGAAGGCTGGTGATTAGCTTCTTTCTTGTATGGAACAAAGTTTCACTCACAGCATCAAAAAAGATAGGTATTATATTTTTATTAATTTTAAGTTTCAATTTTCATTCAGTTTTTATATGAACAATTCTGACCAAATTCTTTCTTGTTGGCAGGTAATGAAAAAAAGGTTATTGAGTGACCAAGCCAACAACTAAGGTAATAACACATATTTTCTTCTGAATCTGTTATTTTTAAAACAAATTTTTTTTGGATTATACGAACACATTCAGCTTTATAAAGACTCATTTAGTATGTTTGAACATAAAATCTAGGTATGTGACTTGTAACTTACATTAAATACAGAAAAAATTTACAAAAATATGACAAGCATCTCAGCAAACCACTATACATATTAAAGTTAGGGATAGCTATCATACTTAAGTACTCAATCTAGTATACAGAAAAAATGAAAATTATGTAAATGAAATACAATTGTTTGTTAAAAATCCGAATTATTTGTTCACAGCATATAAAATATATAGAAGCAACATACCCTTTTCATTTTCTGAGTTTCTATTTCTCTTACTTCGAACAACACAGTGTCCTGTTAGCTTTCTCATCTTCAACTCTCAAGAATATGTACAGTTTTCAGTGTTCAACTATGAGATGTGTTGTGACAGTATAATTTTTTATCTGCAAATCCGTTTGGCATGATTGAAATGGTTTATATAGATTGTTGCTGGCTAAATATGGAATGGTTGTGATATGTTAAATAGTATCTTGCAATTTAGGTAAATTTAATCACAGCTATACATGATATGTGTATATTGGATATATTTTTGTATGTTTAAAATGTTCCATAAAATGATGATTGAATGAAATTACTTTTGATAAAATCAACCGATTAAAATTACAGAAATGGTAAAGATATTTTCAAATAGTATGTATTTGGCTATAGATTTGTTTAAATTTGGAACAAATGTGTTGGGATTTCTTCAGAGTTGAAAAAGCTTAATAACTGTACAGGAATAGGATAGTATATCTAATATTAATTTAACTTTGTAGTTATTTCATGTCAGTTATTGTTTAAATTACCCGTGATCTAAATGGCCCAAATTAAATTGATGATTATGTTTTATGTTAGAATTGTTATCTATATTGAACTTTGAGAACCCTGCTCCTAGAGAATGGTGGAATCCTGTAGGGCTCTCAAAGGATGATTGTGTATTTTTAGTTTACATGGTTATTTTGCTAATTAGGAATATCATATTTCAGCAATGTCTGCATGGTTTACATGGTTATTTGTAACACTTTTTTATGATTCTAATTTAGTTTATCAATAGATTGTATTATAAACTTGAAACCAACTTGACCCTACTCCTAGAGAGCAGTGGAATCCTGTTGGGTAATCACAATTTTAGATTGCATTGATTTTTAAATAGATATGAAATATTTTATTTGCAATTTTAATTCAAATGAAAAAAATATTTAATATCTCAAAAAAATGAACCAATAAAAATAGAATCTGTTTTTTTAATTAATAAACTTTTTTATAATTACATAAATCCATATAATTTAAATAATTAATCAACTCTTTTATCCAATAGTAATTTGATTAATTATATATTAATTAAAACATTAATTTAAATAATAATTTTTTATTTAAATAGTAATTTAATTACTTAATAAATCCTTTTATCAAATATTAATTTGTTAATTTAAATATTAAAATAAATATTAGTTTAAATTTTAATTTTAATACACTTTTAAATTAAATATTGATTAAAATTATTAATAAACCCTTGTATCAAAAGCTGGATATACACTTACAAAATAATCAAAAGAAGATTATAATTCGAACAATAACGACAAATAAAAAAAATTAAAGAAAATACTGTGAAAGCAGAATGACATAATAAACAGAAGACATTATTATAAGTTGAATAGAAAATTTTATTAACCCTAACTAATAAAAATAAAAAACTAAAATTAATCAATATTCAAAATAGAAAAACAACTTATAATGTGGGAGTTTAAATACCCAAAAACTAATTCTTGAACAAAAAAACTATTAAATGCCTATCTAATCTTCTTCCTTTTTAATAACGCTTTTCATTTTCATGCTCGTCGAAGACAACGAAAATTGCTCATTCAAAGTCCTCTTGCAAGTGGCGACACATCATTCCGATTGCGTTTGCCAAACAGCTTGCTAGGTGTGCTAACTTTCCCCAATGAACTATCATATAATTCATGTGAACACAAAATAACAAATTTTATGTTTTTAAATTCATAAAAAGAATATACACAAAACATAAAGATCAGATTCTTACATTTTCACGACGAAGTTCTTCTACTTGAAGCTTTGATAAATAGTCTGATTCCTACAGAATATAAAATTAAATTTATAAATAAATAAAAAAAATTAAATAATTATATATTCAAAAATGTTTTTAAATATTACCTGACTCTCTAGAGAAGTAGCTCCATATTTCCACACTAAATCATGATCTGATGCAAGCTTTACCACCGAGAAAGCTCCAGCATAGTTGCGTAATTATTCCTCTTTAATGTGAACCTTGAAAGAACCATCTTGTCAATAAGGCCTTGCAACTCAGCTAGCAATTCCACCGGCGAATTACTGCCACCTTCTTCTTTCTGTATAAAACCAGAATTTCAATATATAATTATATATTATATATTAATTTAATATAGATAATATATTTATAGCTTTTAAAAAAATATACCTTAACAGTTTCGTTCCTCAAATCCGCACAAGGTCTCCCAATCAACAGCTCACATTCTGTATCCCAACAAAGCAGGGTTGCACTTGCAGATTCATCTACCACTTGGAAGTGAATCATATATCTTTTCATATAAAAAAATAAAAACTTATAATCAGAAAAACAATTCAAAACAATTTTTTTTATTATCTCCACTTGTAATAAACATAAAAAATTACCGTATACGTCCCATTTCCTGCAAATGGTCACATTTTATGCAGTAAAGCTGATCCACAGCTGGATGCAATTTTTTGGTACATCGTGTGCACGAAATGTACAACCATTCATCTGAAACACCCACTATCCTCGCACAAACCCAAAAACTCCCGGCCTATATAAGTGAACATTAAAACATCAGAAGATATAATCTAAAGTTTAGAATAAAAAATTAAATGTAAAAAATATTTATATTACCGTTTCATTCGCATACAGATGTTCTAAAGGCTTGATTGAGAAATTTGGAGATTCTAGGTCCTCCAACACGGTTGTTGATCGTGGATTTGACACATGGCTTATTAGGATCCAATGCCCCGATTCTCTCATAGCCCAGGTCGGTCACCATGTTACTCAATTCCAACACCAAGCCCTTCCCTTTACATACCTAGGGGCTCCTCTCTATAAGGGTCACAAGAAATGGTTGCTTTTTATTTAGTGGTTAACCAAAATGCATAATAAAGTCAGAAGCTGGGAATGGAGATTCCTCTCTTTTGGAGGCAGACTCATGCTCATAAAAAGCACCCTCAGCTCTATCTTCATCCACCTCATCCAGGTTGTCAAACCCCCCCCCCCAATATGTTCTCCATAAAATGGAGCAAATAATGGCTAGATTCTTTGGGGGGGACTTCTTCCACCCAAAAGAGACTCCATTGGATTGCTTGGGAGACCATTTGTCACCCTATGTCTGAAGGTGGTCTTGGAATCAGATCGATTTCTGACATCGTTACTGCCTTCTCCCAAAAGCTGTGGTGGAGATTTAGAAATATGAACTCTCTTTGGGCTCAATTCCTTCAAGCTAAGTACATAGGGGGTCAGGCTATCTGTTTTGTCAAACCTTCCATCCAAGATAGCCCTATCTGGAGGAGAATGTGTAAAGTCAAGGATGCCATGCACGCACACATGTTTTGGACCTTAGGGGAGGGCAGGATTAGTTTTTGGTTTGACAGATGGTTGGGTAATCATACACTTGCTGAAGTTGTTAATATTGACAGAACTGGGTTAGAGAACATTCCTATTAACTTTTGTTGGAACAATGGGCAGAGTGGGACTAGGAGAGACTTCAGAAAATTGTTGGTCATACCAGGGCAGTTACTATGAGTCAGGTTCCAATTTCTCCTAATACAAAGGACTCCATGAGTTGGATGCTCTCAAAGAATGGCAGCTTCTCCTTAACTTCAGCTTGGGAACAGATCAGAACCAGATATCCTTGTAACCAGCTTTTCTCACAGATTTGGAATCAATGCCTCACACCTTCTATGTCCATCTTTATGTGGAGATTGCTCAAAAACAGGTTGCCTATTGATCTCAAAATTCAATCTAGAAGTATCTCCCTTGCCTCTAAATGTGTTTGATGTTCTTTCCCTCTTATAATATCATTAATTCTACTGAATCCCTCCCTCATTTATTCATTCTTAATGCACAGATTCAAAAAGTGTGGCTGTATTTCTCAAATTTGCTAGGATGCACACTACTCCACACTGATAACATTCTTCTATTTCGTAGCTTCTGGAACTCGTTTACACCTTCTTCACACACTGTGCACATTACTTTCATTATTCCCTGCCTTGTGTTTTGGTTTATATGGAAGGAAAGAAATGCTTGTAGACATGATGTAGTTACATTTAGCAGTTACAGGATTATATTTCAGGTTGAGGCACATATGAAACTTCTATACTCTGCTCATATTTTTAAGAAAAAGAACTGGATTGGATATCTTCATGTGGCTCATAGCAGAGTTTCTTTTTCAAAATAAGAAACCAGAAAAAAATAAGTCCCATTTCTTTGGAACAAGCCTGTCCTACAACACTCAAGCTTAACATTGATGGAGCTACTAGAGGACTTATCAATCAGGTAGTCTGGAGGTGTACTTAGGGATTACAATGGTAACATTTTGTGGGCATTTTGTGGCAAAATCAACTATGAGGATAGCTTCTTGGCTGAATGTGGAGCCTTGGAACAAGGCCTGGAGTATCTTCAACAACTCAATATTCAGGGGTTTGTATTGAATCGACACACAACAACTCATCTCTGTCTTGACTAACTCTAACCTTTTTTCTTGGAAATGGCAAACAACCCTTGCAAGAATTAGAAATAAAATGATTAGTACCATTATCAGTCTCTCTCATACTCTTCGTGAAGGCAATAAAGTAGCTGATGCCATGGCTTCACTTGGATGCCGCAGTACTTCTACACAACTAATATACCCAGACAACTTACCTCGTTACATACACTCTCTAGCTAGATTAGATCAATTACAAATTACTTCATTCAGAAGAAAACTCTGTAAATAGCTATTAGTTTTTGTTCTCGAGTTTTAGCCTTGTAAATGATGCACAATGTACAGACACTGATGAAATAATTGAAAGGTTGGGGATATCTTCTTAATCCCCCACCCACATTGGGTTCTTTATTCAAAAAAAAAAACTTACTACACTGTCATGGAAAACACATTCTAGTATCGCGAACTGATTTTTATCCGAAAAAGATGGCTTCTCATATGCTCGAATAAGCCTCAATTTGACAACCCACAATGTTTGTTATTATTAATGTTGTAAAAAGCGCTAGGCGCTAGCTAGGCGGTAGATTGGGGCCTACGCCTAGGCGGGGATTAATCGGGGCTAGGCGGGACTTGGGCGGGGTTAGGCGGAGCCTAATCGGAAAAAAAATCGTAGGCGGATGAGGGGGGCCTAGCGCCTAGGCGAGGATTAATCGGGGTTAGGCAGAGATTTTTACAACAGAGGTTATTATTGGGGTCGCGATTAGTGTTACGAATGGTGCCATCTGTTTTTTGTGTTGAACGAAAAATTCAGGAAAGATGCTCTAACTTTTGCAGAGAGAATTTTTAAATTCTTTGTAAAAATTTTACTTTGCTATGGTTCGAATTTATCTTGGTGATGGAATGAAGTTGTAAGAAAATTGCAACAAAATATTTGTGGTTAGATCTTTTCATTCTTTGTTATTAGCTGCACGATTTTTACCATATATTGTTATGAATGCCAATTCACTGATCAGAGATTTGGGTTTATTAAACAATAGATTATTTTCGTAGATTTGTTTACCAAAGTTCAACAATTTCTTGCAAAAATAGAACAATATAAATTGATATTAATTTTTTTCTATGTAAATAGATATCAAATTAAATTCTTTTGGTGAAAAGGAGACCATATTAATCACTATATTTCCGTATTCAAGTAGTTATAATCGTTTTCCGGACATAAAAAAATATGACAATCAATTTTTTCTTTTTGCATAGAAAACTGCCAGGAATATAAATATGCATTTTTATATTTTAAGAAGTAGACTTTCATTAAAATCTGTTTGTGGACTATATATGAACCAACGAAAATTTCCAAAAACAAATCGTTAATTTGCGATAAATTTTTTAATATTTCTTAGTTTATATTAAACAAAGTCAACTCTCTTTGAATCAGCAAAAGTTTTTAAAACTAAGTTTAACAGATTTTGCGGTCCAACTTTTAATTATGCCATAAATAACTAAAATGGTCAAATTTAACAAATAAAATAAGAGGGCTGAAATATATCCAAAATTAGACGAATTAGTCAACTTTTCTAAACAAAAACCAAAAATTTTTTTAGCAGTAGGTGTTTAGGCGGAAAACAGATTTAGAAAGGGGTTTGTTTATATATATATATATATATATATATATTTCCTTCAATCAAAAAATAATCATAATTTGTGGCTATATTAAAAAATATGATACTTTATCTAAAAAACGATACTTTTTCCATAAAACTGTTACTTTAACTTAGGAAGAAAAACATGAAAAAAAAGAAGAAAAAAAAAAAGCAGGTGGCTTTGACCCGCGGACCTGGTCAACAGGATTCGCGGGTCAATAGGATCCGTCTTATAGATTTAGACCCATAGGACGATCCCATATGAGTTTTTGCATTAAAAGAATAATATATGTTTAAGTTTCCTTTTCTTTCTTTTCTAATCTAGATTACCTTGAAAAAGGTTAAACGTAAATTTTATACGTAAACTTATTTTGTTGATGAGATCTGACTTAGGTTTGGGTTTATATAAATTCAATTTAAAACATCAAAAATACTTATTTAGTTAATTAGTTTTTGTTGTTGATTACGCACTTCCAGTCTTGTTATCTAATTAATGAAATTGTAGGTTTTTTTAAGGTTTTCTCCTAACTAATTGGATATATGGTTTTTCCTTAACTAACTGAATGTATGGTTTTTCTCTGATTAAATGAACACTAGTGCTTTACCCGTGCGATGCACGGTGAGTGTAATGTCGGACAATATGAAGTTTATTGTGTTTTATGATATTGGGTTTGTTGGGTCCGACCGTATAGACTGGATGTCTATAAAATTTATTATATATTAGTAAAAATAGAAAATGTACAAACATCGTCTCGAACAAATTAATAACTACAAATTTTGAAAAACTTCTTTGTACACCACATTTTGCGTCTGTTTGTTTTTTTATTCATCTTCGCCACAAACTAATATTTTTAGTCCCTTCCGATTGGTGACTCGGGAAACAGCAACGTATAATTGACCGTGATTGAATACTGGATTCTTCAAATACAGACCAACATTTGAGAGAGATTGGCCTTGGCTCTTGTTTATGGTCATTGCATAAGATACGATTAGAGAAAACTGTCTACGTTGAAACTTGAATGGAATTCTGAGGTCCGACGGTGTTAGTGTCATTCGCGGTATCAACACCTTATGACCTGCATGCGTTCCAGTGAGAATTTTAGCTTCAAGTACGTGTCTAGAGAGCCTCGTAATTACCAATCTAGTCCCATTACACAATCCAGTCGAGTGGTCCATGTTCCTCAAGAGCATAACTGGAGTCCAACCTTCAAATGCAAATCATGATTAAGAACGCTGGAACATTTTATACCATTCAAAAATTCTGGCATATGCAGATCATGCAAGAAGTCAACATTAGTATCAGATTTACTCGTCTATCCGAGCTCAAATAAGTCCGCCCCTCGATGAATTTAAACATGTCATATATTGATTTATGGACTCAACAACATCAAGAGTCGGTGCTGAGTATCGCCTCTCTTTCAAATAAGTAGGATCGTCAATGGCGTCTTAAAACATTGGATATGTATTTTCTACAATTGTTGCAATCGGATCACCAGATGATTCCAAAAGAATATCTTCAGGTATATCAATAGTGGCACAACCATCATTAGATCCTTCGATTGTTCCATCTCCGATACTTGCTATCCACTCTGAGAAATGGGCTAAATCCGCATAATCATCTGCCTGAATGAGGCTTTGAAGATGCATATTCTTAGTCAATCTCGATCTTTATACAATCTTTCCACAAGTACGATGCATTTATCGTGGCATTGGATACATCCTGTCGACTTCTCTTAGGTATAACAGGCAATATATGTCTGAACTCCCCCCGAACACAACAGTTTTACCTCCAAAAGGTAAATGTTCATTCTGTGGGTTGATTAACTTTAAAAGAGATTTTAAAGTTTCATCCAGTGCTTGAAAGCAATGCTTGTGCATCATTGGTGTTGTCCCAGATTATAAGTTTAGAACGAATAATCAACTCAGGAAGCGGACTCCCCTGTTTGATATTGCAAATCAAGTTTTGATTTGGGTTTAAAGGAATAACAAAACGGGAATATGCAGTCCTTCCACCAGGCAGCAATAGGGATGATATTCCACTCGATGCCACGTTCAACACAATTTCTTCTTTTGATCTCAAAGTCGTAGATAAAGCTCTCCACAAGAATGTTTTGCATGTGCCCCCATATCCGTATACAAAGAACATACCACCTTTATTTGATTCCACCGCTGTCATTATTTTATAGTAAACATTTTTTTGTTCCTCATTGAGTCTGGAAATGAGGTTCTCGTGCTCCACCAAAAGAGTCTTACGATCATAACGCAACTCGTCATATATCAATCTATTTCGGCTATTCCCAGTATTGTCAGCATTAGGAAATGGCATCGTATCAAAAATCACGTAGACTCGTGCCACGACTTCTCAAAAAAAAATTAATTTCCAACAGAGCAAGATTTTTTGTTTCACTCTCACTCAGTACCAATTCTGTAAGAGAAATAATACAGCAATCCATAAATAATAAGATATAAAAAATAATGTCAAATTATGATATTTAACATGTAATAATACTTTAGTTAATACCTTGATGTTGGAGAAGACGTCGCCGTCTATATAGAATATCATCCGAAAGATATTGCCAACACTTGTCACATACCGCTTCTAGTCTGCTCAAAGATCGGATGATAGCAATGACGCAAACAAACTTCTAAGACTCTCTGCAGAAGCCCAGTGGCTCGCTTCAGTGATTGCATCAACATATTCTCTATCGTCTTCTAACAAACCAAGAGCATAGCAAGCTTCAAGGTATAAAGAGTGTTGAATACCGTTGACCTTCTTGTAGTCATCATGACACGTAGCCCCACGGACAATATTGATAAGACAACGCAAAGAGTACATATCACCAGCACTTGGAGGGATGAAAAACACTCGACCTATTGATTTCCACATTTTTCTTGGCATCCAATTCCTGAGTTTTTCTTTCCACGTGAATTTTGTTGGGGCTTCAGCATAGGTTAGCTCACGGGCTTCGGGATATATTTTGTTTTCTTCCATCCATGCTAAAAACATGCTCTCTTTACCTGAATCTTTACTAAGCACATCGTCTATTCGCTCATTAACATCGAAAATAACACTCTGCTCATTCGAAAGATGGAAGTTGAGTCATTCGACTGAAGGATATTTGTATTGAATCTCAAATCCCAATAACCTCCATGCAGCTTCACATGACGATATATACCTACAATCATAATACATGCTCACGTCATCAATGGTTTTCCCATAGTCCTCATCGTTGGTACTTGTATAAAACGACGTTGTAACGCGATCATTTCCTTTGTTGACATACTTGAATAGATACTTAATAGATCTGGCCCTACCATACACCATTCCACATTTATGTGAGCTCCATATTTGAGTAACAATGACGATTATGAGGCACCACATGTTAGTCCAAGTGGCTACGATAATCTAGAGAGGGGGTGAATAGATTATCTTGGTTTTTCAGATGAAATGCTAAGTGCGGAAATTAAACAGCACACTTCGATTTATAGAGGTTCAACCCACCTAGGGCCTAATCCTCTACCACCCCAGTATATCCGGGATGGATTTCAAAAAGAAAAAAAGATTTTATTAATTTACCAAAAATTAATACAACACCTCGAGGATTACCACAACCCTCTTTACACCACCTCGAGGATTACCACAACCCTCTTACAACACCTTTGAAGATTACCACAACCTTCAAACACCTATCACCTAGATCACCTAAGTGTATTCTTACCACAAGAATACTCACAAGGATGTCTTGTGTTGAATGATGACCAAAATCAAGATTACAACTCAATAATGATTGATACAATATGAGTACAAGTGTAATCAAGAATTAAAAGCCTAGACCTCAAATTTGTGCAAGTGAAAATGCTAAGGCTAATACAACAAGATATATGAAAGTGTTTGCTTGATTGCTCTTTGCTTGTGTAGAGTGTTGTGTCTTGTTGCTTGAATGAAGCCTCTATTTATAGTAGAGGACTTGGCTTTCATTTTCGGACATAGGATCCTCTTTGGAGAGTGATTTGCTTTGCAAAAGAAACCATTTAAAATCATCAATGTAGCTGTTAGAAATCAATCCCACAAAATAGGAAAAGTCATGCGAAAATGCAACGGATAGTTTGGTCGATAAACAAGTGTGCGGCCGGTCACAGAGATAAGATTGAAATTAAATTTCTCGCTATTTTTACACAGGGTACCGGTCGGGGAGGTGCGGCCGGTGCCGCCCTGACTATGACCTAGGTTGAGGTTGATAAAAATATGAAACAGAGAAGATCAACCAAAAGAGCAACTCCCAGTCACCGGTTGCCCGGGGTCGACCGGTCGCCCTCACCGGCCGACCACCTGTCGACGGGTCGCCCTCCTCTTTTTTCTACGTCCCATTTTCTCTGTTTCAAAACTCAACTCAGTGCGGGTTGCCCTATAGGGCGACGGTCGAGCTGAAACAAATGTGTTGTCCAATTGTTTATCGAAAATAAACACCAAAAAATACTCCTAAAAATAGTAAAAATATTTTAAGTCGATTGGAAGTATTTAGACAACATTTAGGGACATTGTTTTGGTTTAAAAACTCATTTGAACAAAATCGAACAAAATCATCAAAATCATGATAAAAACATTTAACTAACAAACTCCCCTTTTGATGATTACAAACCAAAACAATTTTTTCGAGGACGATTTTGAAAACAAATAAATTTTTCGGTTTTACGAGTGAACTATCCGTTAAAAACATTCCATACAAAGCTCCCCCTATCTATGAGCATATCAACAAGAGATATTGCATAAGCTAGAAGCACAAGCTATAACAAGCTTATATAGGATGCATATAAACATCATAAGCTAAGCTCCCCTGTCACAATACTTATAATCTTTTGCAATTGAGTCCATAATACAAGCCATAGACTAGGTATTCTTGGCTTTAGGAAGCCATAGCTTATAGCTTTTACAACGAGCTTTTATTAGCTTCTTTTGGCCTAACGAGCCAATTTCCTGTTTCTCCCCCTTTAGGATCATCAAAAAGAATGTTAGGATGATAAAAACATCATACAATTGTCATCAAAGTGCGCCAAAGAGACGGTTTATCAACCATTGAGCAATTTAGGTTTAAAAACCAAGGAAAATGGGAGAAATGTATCATTAAGAGTTCATACGCTCGTTTTATTTGCGAAAACATGATCTCAATAAGTATTGAAGATTTTTGGAAGCAAGAGAATTATGTAGAAGTTGAAATTTTTATTGTGACATTTCATCGAACACTTTGTGGGCGTGAAAATTAAAAGAAGTTGTATATAGCCCTTGTAAATGATTCAAGCCAAAAAATTTCATCACCAATTCACATCAAACATCATACAATACAACATAATAACTAAGCTCATCAAGATCATATGCAAAATATATCAAGAAATATACAAGAAAGTCATAAACTCAAGGGTTCAACCCAATTGAGCAAAGGAAGAAAAATTCTTACCATTTGACCGGAAAGTATGAGCCATGATGATGATAAACATGTTATATAAGGTCCAAGTTGTGAATTGAATGCATGAAAACAAATTTTAAGTGAAATTTTTGTGAATTTGGCAAAGGGGACGAAAAATGGCAAAAAGAAGTGAAAATAACGAATCTTTGAAGACAGAGCGATTTTAATCAAATTATGGCTTAGGGCCACGGTCAGTGGTTGAGGGACGAGGTTGCCCTCAACCTCTTCACCACTTGTTTTGTCAAATTTTTCAAAATCCGAATTTTCAACCAAAAATCCGATTTTTCACCCCTAAGTTTTAAAAACATGCGAGATGCAAACGTAACCATCATTCAATATGCATTATGCCTAACCGAGCTCGTATGGACGCAAAAGTCTCGGAAGATAGCGGTTTTGTGAAAATGTCCGCTAATTGATCTTGAGATGGTACAAAAGATATCTCAATTTTTCGTTTTGAAACACAATCCCTTAGAAAATGATGTTGAATCTCAATATGTTTAGTACGGTTATGATGAATCGGGTTTTGAGCAATATTTATAGCGAATATATTATCACAAAAGATAGGTCGTTTTCAAAAGAGCATTTGTAATCCGCTAAGGTTTGTTTCATTCAAAGAAGTTGAGTACAACAAAAGCGGAAATATATTCGCCGGCCATTGAAGGAGAAACACGTTTTGCTTCTTTGAAAACCAAGAAACTAGGCAATCGCCTAAAAATTGACATGATTCGAAGTACTTTTCCGATCATCAATATTTCCCGCATAATCAAATCACTATAACCTTTAAGAGAAAAATTTCCATTCTTTGGATAAAATAGACCATATTGAATAGTGCCTTTCAAATATCGAAAAATCCTTTTAACTAAGACTCATATGAGATTCTTTGGGATTGCTTTGAAAACGAGCACATAGGCATACGGCATGAAGAATGTCCTGGGTCTACTAGCGGTTAAATAAAGTAAACTACAAATCATACCTCGATACTTTGATTCATCCACGGACTTGCCCTTTTCAACTTTGTCAATTTTGACATTTGTTGCCATGGGCGTAGAAACGGTTCTTCCTTCTTCAATGCCGAACTTTTTCAAAAGTTCTTTTGTATATTTTGATTGCGAAATGTATATGCCTTCTTGACATTGCTTAATTTGGAGTCCAAGAAAGAAGTTGAGCTCCCCCATCATACTCATCTCAAATTCACCTTGCATCAATTTAGGGAATTTCATGCACAAAGAATCATTAGTAGCACCAAAGATAATATCATCAACATAAATTTGCACAAGTAAGCAATCTTGCCCGTTTTCAAAAACAAAGAGAGTTGTATCAACTTTACCCCTTATAAAACCATTTTGCAAAAGAAAAGAGCTAAGTCTATCATACCATGCACGGGGTGCTTGCTTTAAACCATACAAGGCCTTTTTAAGTTTATAAACATCATTAGGCCTAGAAAAATTTTCAAACCCCGGAGGTTGTTTTACATAGACTTTTTCTTGAATAATACCATTTAAGAAAGCGGATTTAACATCCATTTGGTAAAGTTTGAAATTTTTAAAACAAGAATAGGCAAGTAAAATATGAATAGCTTCTAAACGTGCTACGGGTGCAAAAGTTTCATCATAGTCAATACCTTCTTCTTGACAATACCCTTGAGCTACTAACCTTGCCTTATTTCGAACAATGTTGCCTTGATCATCAAATTTGTTCAAATACCCATTTTGTACCAATAATAGTTTGAGATGGAGGACAAGGTACCAATTCCCATACATCATTTCTTTTAAATTGATTTAACTCCTCTTGCATCTCTAAGAACCAATCCTCATCCTCAATAGCCTCCTTAGCATTTTTAGGCTCTTTTTGAGAAATAAGAGCTTTCTCGGCAAATTTTCTCCGGGTCATCACTTTGTCAAGGGGATCACCAATAATAAGATCTTTTTGGGTGATCTCCTTTAAATTTCAATGCAACGGGAAGATCCGAGGTATCACCTCTATCTTCTTGAGGACCATTTGAAGTGGAAGGTTGATCATTTGATGTAGACGGTTGATCATCAACTTGAACAATTGGTTCAATAATATCCTCTTCATCACTTTCATCATTGGGTATTCTTTCAACACCCGAGGCTTCATTGAATTTGACATGGATAGATTCTTCAACAACTCCACTAGTCTTATTGTAAACCCGATATGCTTTGTTTTTTGTTGAATATCCCATAAATATCCCTTCATCGGCCTTAGGATCAAGTTTGTCCAATTGATCCTTGGTATTCAAAATAAAGCATTTACAACCAAATATCTTGAAATAACTAATATTTGGAGTTCTACCTTTCCAAAGCTCATATGGAGTTTTATTCATTTTAGGACGAATATAAACTCGATTAATAACATAGCAAGCGGTACTTATGGCTTCGGCCCAAAAATATTTTGGAAGTGAAAATTCATTAAGCATGGACCGACTCATCTCTTGTAGTGTCCGATTTTTCCTTTCGACTACTCCATTTTGTTGAGGAGTCCTTGGAGCCGAAAAATTGTGAGCATATCCCTTAGTTTCACAAAAGACTCTAAATTCACCATCAAATTCTCCACCTCGATCGCTTCGAATAGACTTAATAGTGTCTTCCTTTTCATTCTCAATAAGTCTACACAACTTAACAAACTCATTAACGGCATCGCTTTTATTGGTAAGAAAAAGAGCCCAAGTATATCTAGAAAAATCATCGATAATAACGAAAGTGTAATGTTTTCCACTTAGACTTGCCGTACCAACATCCCCATACAAATCAAGGTGAAGCAATTGTAGGGGTTTGGTTGTGGAAATTTCATTTTTGGGCTTAAAACTACGTTTAACTAATTTGTTCTTTTGACAAGTGTCACATAAGCCAAGATTTTCAAAATTCAATTTGGGTAGTCCTTTCACATGTTGGTTTTTGTAAATATTTTTCAAATTCTTGTATCCAACATGTCCAAGTCGCCTATGCCATAAACTAGTTAAATCATTATTGGCGACTAAACAAGAAACATTTTGACTAACCAAATCACTTGTACAAATTTTGTAAAGATTGCCTTTTCTATTTGCTTCACAAATAATTTCACCATTTTTAAGTATAAGGCATTTTTCTTTATTGAAGGAAACATCATAATTTGAATCACAAAGTTGGCTAACACTTATCAAATTAAACTTAAGCCCTTCTGCTAAAAGAACATTACTAAGAGAGAAAGAAGAGTTACCAATTTCTCCATTTCCAAAATTCTTCCTTTGCCATTGTCGAACATGACCATACCCTCTTCTTGGAGCTTGATGTTGGTAAAAAGTTCTCTCCTCCCGGTCATATGGCGTGAACATCCGCTGTCCACGAGCCATTTTGAATCTTCCATTGTTGTTATAGCCCCTATTACCTACAAAAGAATTTCTTTTAGGTACCTTATGATTTTGGGGTCCATGGGGGTTAGTCTTGAGACTTTTGGGTCTCCAAACATGTCTAGAGCTATTTCTCATTTTGCAATTATTAGCATAATGTCCAACTTTGCCACAATAAAAACAAGTAGGAGTATTAGAACTATTAGCACGTACAAAAGTCGGACCTTGGTTATTTTTCTTAAAAACACTTTGAAATGGCTTATAACCAAGTCCCAATTTGGAATGCTCACCTTTTTGTGCATCTAAAATTTTTGTCACTTTATCCGTGCTTATGTTGAAACGATGCACATCATTTTTTAAACATTCAATATCTTTTGTGAGCAATTCCTTTTCGGTTTCAAGAGAGTGAACTCTAGTAAGAGTACGAGTATGAGCTTTGTCTAGAGATTCATAAGAGGTAAATAATTTTTCTTTTTCAACCTTAAGCTCTTTATGCTCCTTTTTCAAATTTTTGTATTTAATAATTAAATTTTGAAACTCAATTTGCAGTTCATCAAAATCACATTGCAAGTCATCAACTATGGAGGAAGTAGACGAATTAGAGCGTACCTCATTATTCTCATCGTCTATGGCCATGAGACCATGTTCGGTTTCCTCGTCGGTTGTTTCGAGTAGTTCATCCCACGTTTTGACCTCCGCATTTAGAGCCTTCTTTTTCGTGAAAGGCTTCCTTTTCTTTTGCTCCTCTTCATCGAGCTTTGGGCAATCGACAATGAAGTGCTCGGGTTTTCCGCATTTAAAGCAAGCATTATCTCTTGTTTTCTTGCTTTATTTTTATTCACAAATTTTGCAAATTTTCTAACAAGTGCGGCCGTCTCCTCATCATCATCATCATTATCATAGTATGCATTATTAGAAGAAGAAGCAAGACCTTTAGAATAATTTGCATACCCGATTGATTTATGGATGGTTTGGAATTTTTCCTCTCCTTGAGATAGACTTCATAGATGAGGAGATTTCCAATAAGCTCGTCAAACTTGAGTGTCTCAAGGTTTTGTGCCTTCGTGATTGCCGTTACTTTTTCGGACCATGAGCTGGGAAGAGCATTCAATACCTTAGTCACCTTTCTTCTTCGGAGATGATTTTACCGAGGGCCACAAGAGGATTGACAATATTGTCAAGCCTTTCCACCATCTTGGAGATGCTTTCACCATCATGCATGTTAAAGTTTTCAAAGTCTTTAACAAGCATGGTCTTTCTTGCTTGCTTGACCTTCTTGGTCCCTTCATAGATTGTCTCCAATTTTTCCCAAACCTCATGTGCCGACCTTATGCCTCTTATGCGATTGTACTCGGTGGCGGTAAGAGAAAAATGTAAAATATTTAAGGCCTTACCGTTTAGAGAAAAAGCCTTTTTATCGTTTTCATCGAACTCCTTGAAAGGTTTAGGAGCCGAGGTGCCATCCTCCGATTTCTTGGTTGGTTGATCAACTCCTTCAATGACCACATTCCAAATGTCGAACCCGCACTCTTGTAGGAAGCACTCCATACGGTCCAAAATGTGTAGTTGTTGGCGTCGAATAGTGGTGGCTTGTTGGTGGAAGTGCGGTGGTGAGATGAGCATCATTTGTAGCCATGGATCTTTTCTCTTTACTCGAACGCCTAGCCAAAGAGTTTGGCTTTGATACCACTTGTTAGTCCAAGTGTCTACGATAATCTGAGGGGGTGAATAGATTATCTCGGTTTTTCATTTTGCCCTCTTTTTCGAAAAACTCAAGTAAAGATGAAATGCTAAGTGCGGAAATTAAACAACACACTTCGATTTATAGAGGTTCAACCCACCTAGGGCCTAATCCTCTACCACCCCAGTATATCCGGGATGGATTTCAAAAAGAAAAAAAGATTTTATTAATTTACCAAAAATTAATACAACACCTTGAGGATTACCACAACCCTCTTACACCACCTCGAGGATTACCACAACCCTCTTACAATACCTTTGAAGATTACCACAACCTTCAAACACCTATCACCTAGATCACCCAGTGTATTCTTACCACAAGAATACTCACAAGGATGTCTTGTGTTGAATGATGACCAAAATCAAGATTACAACTCAATAATGATTGATACATATGAGTACAAGTGTAATCAAGAATTAAAAGCCTAGACCTCAAATTTGTGCAAGTGAAAGTGCTAAGGCTAATACAACAAGATATATTAAAGTGTTTGCTTGATTGCTCTTTGCTTGTGTAGAGTGTTGTGTCTTGTTGCTTGAATTAAGCCTTTATTTATAGGAGAGGACTTGACTTTCATTTCCAGGACATAGGCTCCTCCTTGAGAGTGATTTCTTGGAAAAGAAACCATTTAAAATCATCAATGTAGTCATGAAATCAATCCCACAAAATAGGGAAAAGTCATGCGAAAATGCAAATCGGATAGTTTGTTGATAAACAAGGGAGTGCGACGGCCGTGGTCAGCAGAGATAAGATTGAAATTGAATTTACGCTATTTTACACAGGGGCGGTCGGAGGGTGCGGCCGGTCGCCGCTGACTATGACCGGTTGAGGTTAATAAAAATACGAAAAGAGAAAGATCGAACCAAAAGAGCAACTCCCGGTGCACGGTCGCCCGGGGTCGACTCTGGCCGCCTCCCCCTCTTTTTTTTTCTACGTCCCATTTTCTGTTTCAAAACTCAACTCAATGCGGGTTGCCCTATATGGGCGGCCTGGTCGAGCTCGAAACAAATGTGTTGTCCAATTTTTTATCCAAAATAAACACCAAAAAATACTCCGAGAAATAGTAAAAATATTTTAAGTCGATCGGAAGTATTTAGACAACATTTAGGGACATTGTTTTGGTTTAAAAACTTATTTGAATAAAATCAAACAAAATCATCAAAATCATGATAAAAACATTTATCTAACACCACATATCTATTGTCCAGCGACACACCATTTTTTTCAATTATTCGGCCATCATTTCTGCGTCTATAACACAAATAACGTTCTTCATCAATAGTAGTCGCATCTACAAATTTTTTGGGAATATGTTTAGTGCAACGACCATCAGCCATACATGGAGAGCTTTTCCTGACATCACCACATGGAACATGAATCATATGATCCTTTACTACAACATAATAAAATGGATCAGTTCTCTCGTCAGGTATTTCGGCTGATATAATTCGATATATGTCATCTGCAGTTGGATATTTGTCTTCCTTCGCCAGAAACAACAATATATGGGCATGAGACAAACCACGCTTTTGAAATTCTACCGTATAAATAACTGCAATATAATTAATAAAAAAACAAGAATTTGAGATAATAAACTAAGTAAATAAATATTTAATATATTATTAAAAATATATAAAAGATATTTAAAAAACAAATGCTAACCTGCAATCACTTTACCAAATAATTTATTTTGCCGAAGATCTTTAATTAAAGAATCTAGCTTCAGTTTAAAGATTCTGCAAACAATATCAGGATGATCTTCAGGATTTAGATTCTTTTTCTGGAGAAAACGAATGATCTCTGGCCATTTGGGATTGCAAGTAAATGTTATAAACAGATCCGGGTAACCCGCTCATCGATATATAGCCATCGCATCTTGATAATTTTGTATCATATATCGACCACCTCCAGTGAAAGTTGAAAGTAATATAATGTGTTTACCCTGAGTACTCGGATCAATGTCACCATGCAAAACAGCATCAGTGAAGCCTTTATATATATCACAACGAAGCTTTTTCTGATTCAAACGGATATTTCAATCGAGCGGACTCAACCATAGTGTATGTATCGACAACAAACTGTTGAAACAATCTCCGAGATGACAAAATAGTCGACGATTCATGGTCTCTGTCATGTAATCTGTATGCAAAGTATTCATGCACACTAATTGTTCTTCTAGCACCAGTACTATTTGTCTTATTTATTGAAAATTGTATATCTTCTCTAAAACCGTCCTCACCATAAGGTAATAATAATGGATACTGCAAGGCTAAATAAGAGGCATTCCATTCATTTATCCGCTGTAAAAATCCAGATCTTGTTTCAACCACAATATCCCTATCACCTAAAGCACGATCAAAATCACCAACAATCAAAGCGGCAACTTCACTGCTCGTTGGCATATTATATCTCCTAGAATCCGTACTCCTACCAACCAAACGTAATTTTACGTCTGAATATCCATGTTCTCGAATCTTTTCTTTTGCCATTCTGAAAGATTTGACCAAAACATTATTCTCATCCAACATTCTCTTCAATTCAGACACATAACTTTGTGCAAATTATTGTTATCACTCCCTTTCCTACAAATCTTAACATTTTTTTTAAAAAATTAAACAAAATTGCATTTAAAAATATTAACAAAATAATAATAAATAGAAAAAAAAAACATTTTATTTAAAAAAAAACAAGTTTGTGAAATTAAACCTATGACTTATTTCATTTTCAGTATGATATATGTATAGCTGAAGGAATTTGGGCGTAGATCCATTCGGCGGCAACAAACTTCCAATCAGGTGATAATTTTGCCCATACATTTGGAAAACCGGAGGACCTCTACCTTTATTTACATTCGTGTCAATCTTGTCTCCCATAGATGTAAAACAAAACATATTGTTATAAGATCTTATATTCTCTTGAAAGTGTTTGCTCTTATTTCCATCTTCAAACAATAGATCTTGAAGAATACTTGGTGGTTGTTTTATTGGAGGAAGTTGAATATTTCTGTGGCCACAACACAAAGAGTAGAGAGGATTTGATTTTGGATAGGAGGATAGTCTTTATTCTAACCAAAATAATGCTCGATGAAATTCGCATTTATAACTCGCATCCCATATATCCCAATACTCTGAAAACATAATAATTGCAGTAATTTATGAAACTATATTAAATAATCTAAATAAATTCATATATGAAATTAACATATATAAAAAAATATCATTAACCATCCGTTGAAGAATTTAAAACGTCACTGAGCTCAATATCAGTAACATTAACCCCTGAGTTTTGTAGAATGTATTATTGTTCGAAGTCACATGGGCTTCATTCGGTTCATCTTCTGTGAGATCAATTATTACAACATCTTTTGAACTCATCGAAGAGACAGTCCCGGATGTACCGTTACACCACGATCAATGATATTTCTTCTGAGGAGTAATCGTGTGCCCGATACTGTAATAATAAATTTGAAATATTATCATTATCATTATTCTTATTATTATCTATATAAAGTATATTTATTTATTATATACAAAAAAAATTAAATAAAAAAATTATTGAACATACCATTCGTGATATCACTAAGCGGACTGTTGGAAAATGGATAAACCATTGTACTTGATGAGCCTTTTTCAAAAGACGCCCTTTCGGATAATGATATATTTTACAAATAAAATTATTAAAGTCAAACTATAATAGAATAAAATTATATTAAATTTTATAATAAAATAAATAACAATAATATAATCTATATATATATATCGATAATAATAAACTAATATCGTATGTTAAAATTTGATTTTTATGCTATAATAATATAATAATAATTATTATGTAACAAAGAATAATAATTATTATATTATATTATTAATAATATGATTATATTTTAAATTAGATAATAATATAATAATTATTATTATTTTTACTTAACAAACTTATATAATACTTAACATTGATTATTATTATTATACTATAATATTATAATAATAATAACGAAACAACAAATAATAATAATAATAAATCTATTAATAATAGTATCATTATATTTTGAATTAGTTAATATTCGATAATAATCAGTACAAATAATAATGTAATAATAATTTTTATATATAAAATAGATAAATTATTAAGTAATACTACGCCTAAAATAATAATGTAATATAATATAATAAACTAATAATAATAAAAATAAATGGTTATATTTTAAATTCCATAATAATAATATAATAACAATATCTATATACAATAAATAAATAAATATATTACGGAAAAATATAATATTTATACAACAAACAATTTATAATAGACATCAAATAAACAATTAAATCTAATATTAATATTAAATATAGTTTTTTTAATAAGTTGGGAGATCTTGGTTGGAGGGTAGGAGATAAATTCCAAATAAATCGAAAGATACGGGGTTCAACTCCTGCTAACACCCTTATAAAGGGTTAGTGATACCACTTAGCCTAGTATGGTAGTGGTGATATTAAATATAGTTAATAAATAGAATTATTAAGAATTTGTAATAGACATTAAAGCCCAAATATAATATAAAAGCCCATTCAGCCATTAATTTAGTGTTTTAGTCCAAGCCCAAATCAAACTCAAACACAAAATAGCCCAATTCGGTCCAAGTCCGTCTCTAGAATGTTCTATCAGATACGGTTTGTATTAGATGGTATTCTTTTTACACGATTTTGACACGTGGCTAGATCAAGGGCTCAGATTTATTCAAAAATTGATGTAGTTGACCGACATTTTAGGGTTTGATGTTGATTCACTTTTCTCCTCATTTCTCTCATTCTCATTTCTGTTTTCTGTGAAAATCGGCTAAAAATCTTAAGAAACAAAAAACACCTCTCCATTTTTGTTTCTTCGATTAACAGATGTTTAACGAAAAATAAAAGATTGATAAGATTTTGTTTCTGTTGATCTTATGTTTTTCAGAAAAATTTCGTTTCTTACAAAAAAATATTGGCTTGTGGGTGATTTTTGGTTTACAAAAAAAATTGAGAAAACCAAATTTTAACCGAACAAAAAAAATTATTCTTCTGGAAATGTTACCATATTTTTTCGGTAGATCCTTAGTTTTTCAGAAACATTTGGTTTCTTATAAAAAATAATTCCAAAAATTATATATTTTTCACATTTCTGTGTTACGCCATTTCATAGATATTTGTTTTTTGTAGCTTACATTTCCAAAACATTTTTATGTAAGTGATTTTTTTTACATTTTTTACAGAGCTAAAAATTACTTTTTATTTTTTTTTTTACATTTTTTTAATATTTACGGAGGCCAGAAAACTATAAGGCTTCCGATTTTATTGGTAGAAATGAAGGTTTTAAACTTTTTCCATGGGTTAAATTCGAAAATATTTTTTATATTTCCAGATCTACATCTACAAAAACTAAACGGTACAGATCTAAGATTTCACGAAATATATTTAACTAAATTTATGTTATTTTTATAGTGAATTTTTTTTTGCTGAAAATAGACAATTTTAATAATGAGATATATTTTTTTTTTGAATTAGGGTTTTGTTTTAATTTTTCTAGGATATATTTCCAGGATATATTTCAGCATATTTTTTTCTAATTTTTCTCTACGTTTTTATTAAATATATTTTATGTTTATCTTATTGTTGTAATTTAAATGCTTGTGAAGTATATTATATCGAAAACCATAAAAAACCACTTGACCGTACACAAAAAGTGTATTGGAATCCTGTTGGTTAATAGTGTATATTATGTTTATTCTTCATTTGTTAGTTAAATAGTGTCATTATATCTAAAAACCTTTTTAGATCTAGGGTTTTCTTGACATCGAAACCCTAAGATTTCATCTCGAAGGAGTTCGTATCTGGTGCCGACAGAGAAAAAAAGATAAGTTTTTGCAGTATTTTTATTTTTGTATTTTATATGAAGAAATCGGTGAAAATGAAAATAAAAGCAAAACTACACATTAAAAAAACATGATAAATATTTCAGCACATCTTTTTCTAATTTTTCTCTACATTTTTATTAAGTATAATATAATAAAACCCTGAAATTTGTTTTGTTTCCTTCCGAATAGCGTAAAAAGATTTTAATTTTTTTTTCAATTTGAACCAGATATCCGGTATTTTTCTATGGTCTTACAATCATTAATTTCTGTTTAATTTTAAATAGAATATAAAATTAACTAATATAATTTTCAACAATATGAAAATAAAAAAAAAACAAATTTAATGCATATATGTTTACATGAACAAATAACAATGTTATTATTATAATAGTCCCTAATGTCTTTTTCCTATTTTTTCGACTGAGAATTGTCAAGAAATATACTCGGCCCTAATGTCTTTCCTTTTTTGATGTAGGTTCAATGATAATATTGAATGCTTCGAATAATCTATAATGGCAGGATCTGATACAAAGATAAGTATTTTACTTTTGAAAGTAGGAAAATAAGATTCATTTTTCCTTTTATCTGTAATAAAATTAACTATGTTTCATTAACTGATATTATTTTTTTAAAAAATAATGTAAATATGTGAAAAGTTCATTAAACAGAAAACCACATTAGAGTGACATCATCTATAAAGATAAGTATATCAATTTCAATAGATTATACTATGATATCTACTTAATTATTCTCCCTATGTGAATTTAAACATGAATCAAACTAAAGCCTTCAGTAATTTTAAAAAATACATATATGACTATTAACTGTCTTTTTTCTGATTTGATGCAGGTTCAATATTATTGAAACTGGTGCAAACAAATCCATAGACATGGAATTCAGCATTTAAAGATAAGTATTTTACATGAAACTATCAATTGCAAATGTTATGGGATAGTGATATTTATCTATCTGAATGATAAATATATATATATATATATATATATATAATAAAATAAGAACTAATACACAAACAAAAAGGATATCTAAATCAATTGCAAAACTTTGAACATAAATTACCTTGTTCATATAGGCTCACAATTTTCCGTTTATTGCCAACTATATTATGACCTGTGAGCTTCCTCATTTTGAAGAATAGGGTGTCTTATAATATATATAAATAAATTTTGTGAGTTGATTGTGCTCTGTGAAGTTTTTCTATGTCGTTTACTTTGATAGATTGTAAAGAATGTGCTGAATAAAATGGTCTGTGAACTCTTTATATACTGAAAAAAGAAACGTAATTGTTTTTGTTATGTGCATATAATTGAATGAGGTGATTTCTATAGTATCCTGAATCCGATTTTATTATATTTTTTTACTGAAAAATACATAGAATAATGTTTGACTCTAGAATTATATTAGGCATGTGAATTATTGAAGATATTTAAAGATTTTTTTAATAAAAAAGGCAAACATATAAAATACAATATCTAAAATTATTTACATGGAAACCATATCTCTATATATAAGTAAATGTCATCTTCTTTGACTTTAGTATATTTACAGAACTAACTTAGGCTGACAAATCTCAAATTTTTTAACAAAAATTGTAGTCAGCATAAATGGGAAGTATATGAATGTGTTCAATGTAAATGAATTGTGTTTATCAATTAATTGTTTCACATGCTATGTATTATGTCAGTGGTGATGAATGGCTTTTGAGTATCAAATAATCTTTAGACCTGTTTCCCAGTTTATGTTAGTTTGTATTGAACTATTTGTTCTATTTTATGTTTATCTTATTGTTGTAATTTAAATGCTTGTGAAGTATATTATATCGAAAACCATAAAAAAAACACTTGATCGTACACAAAAAGTGTATTGGAATCCTGTTGGATAAATTGTGAAATTTTTATTAAGTGTTCGTTTTTCAATTGACGACTTATAGATCTGTTTTGTTTTATAATTCTAAAGATGCATCAAAATAAAACCACTTGACCCTACAACATGATTGTAGTGGAATTATGTTGGTTAAAATAGTCTTCATTAAAAAACTAACGATATTTCAAATTATGTAAATTACTTTTCTGACTTATAATTACGAAATTATTACAGAAAAGATTCTAAATAAATACAAATAGCTAACTAAAACATTTTATTGACTAATACAAAATCGAAATTACATGAATTACCATAAGAATTTAATTTTAAATACATCTCCATATACCAAAATGCCATGAATTAGTTTTTAATTTATTTATAATCATAAGTGCAAAATATAACGAAAATACATCTTGTGAATCACGAAATAAATAACATAACACTTAAATAATTAAATGGCATTACAAAAGACCAAAAAAAAAAAAAAACAGTATAAACTAAGCCTAGCAAAAAAGAAACATTTCCAAGAGCTGTCCTTCAGCTTTTTCTAACTCCAGATCAGCAATGTCAGCTCTTGAACTTGATATTCTCCAGAAATCTAAAAACAAATAAACACATTCAGAGTTTTAACTAAACAATTCAGTAACCTGAGAACTTTTAAAATGCATTCTTAACAAATACAGAATTTTAACTAAACAATTTTGAATAATATTAATAAAATATAAAAATTAATGCATTTACATAAAAAATAATTACATGAATCTTAATGAGAGTTAAATAACAGATAAGCCAATAAAAAAAAAGGATACTATCAATTCATTTAAACTGGTTAGACAAAACAAACACAAACAAAACAATAAAAATACATAGATATAGATGCAGAAATAATATTTATTGTGGGGAAAAAAACTCAATAAAACCAATTAGAAAGTATTCTTCTCAAAACAGCAGAAAAAAAAAACCACAAGTGTGGCCAAAGCATAAACAATCCAACGAACTAAAATAAAAATCATTGTTCTCAACACCAAACTACGAATCCAAAAATCCCCATTAGCTATCCTTCTTCTCATCTTCAATCTTTATAACACTCTTCAGCTTTATAGATGTAGTTGATGACGAAATATCTTCATTTAATCTACGTTTGCATAGTGGAGATTCAGACGTCGAGGGCCTTTTCTTAAGGTTCTTGATAGGAGTATTGACCTCAGATTCTGACGAAGATTCTTCCTACAAACATAAATATCATATTTTGTTAATATTAATACATATATCACATTGTAAAGAATACTACTACTAAACATAATGTAGTATTATTAATTAAAAAAAACCCTAATAATAATAATAATAAGATAATAAATTAAACCTTGTCATCACAAACATCATCTGACTGCAGCTTTGATAGGAAATCCGATTCCTGTACACCAAAAATTAAATTAATGATTTACAATAATCCTTTATTATGAATATTATAAAAAAAAATTAAATCACCTGACTCTTAATATTCATCACTCCATATTTCCAAATTAAATTTGGATCTGCCGTAAGCTTAGCAACGGAAAAGATACCTGGATAACTATGGAGTTGTTCAGATTTTATTTGAATTTTGAAAAGAAGCTTTTTCCCGATGAGTCCAGATAGTTCTTCAGGCAACTCCTCACCTCCACGCTACAAAATTTCGTACAAAATAATACATTAATTGTAAAAATTAAATAAATGATAAAAAAAATATAACATATAATAATAATAAGGTTAATACCTCAAGATGCTCCTTCCTTAAATCTATGCAAGACTTTCCAATCAGATTTTCCCAATCCCTATTCCAACAAAGCAAAGTGGTGCTAGCAGTTTCATCAACAACTTGAACAATAATCATATACCTAGTCAATCAAAATTCGAAAAACATTGTTAGACCAATTAAATACGAAATTAATTATAATCTAAATAATAATAATGTTAAAATTACCTCAAAACCCCTGTTTGAAACAAATCATCACACTTCACACAATAGAAATTGTCCACCGGATGCATCTTCTTCCCGCACGAGAGTACACGCAAGATACCACCAATCTTCAGAAATTGACACGACTCTTGCACAAATCCAAAAACTACTAGCCTATATATATTTAATTAGTAAAATCGAAAAAACTAAGTAAACAAATAAATATTTAATATTTAATTACAATGAATTAAATAAAGGGACTATAAAAAAATTACCTTTTCACAATCAACAAATAATCAACAATTTTTACCGATGCATCCGGAGCTTCAAGTTCATCTCTAGTCATCCGAGCGAGGGCGCTAACATGACTAATGGAGAATGTAGGATTATTTCTCATTCACAAGCAATTTTGTAACATGAAAGGTATTGGATACCTTAACTTGACCTTATAAATATAAATAAAAATATTAAATCATTAAATTCCAGTGACAAAATTAGGAATAAATTGTAAGAAGAAAACATTCTATACAAAATTAATGAAAAAATTAGCACCTTTAAAAACTTTTGCTTGATCCATCTGCAAAATGATAACCACCGGCTCAAAAAGTTGATGCTCCAAGTGCGGCAATATCTGCTCCACATAATTCTCCCAAAGCGTATATTAAAAGAAAAATAAAAACTATGATATCTAAATTCATATACTATAACTTACTCTAGATCCTCCAAAGTCAAATCTAAAAATCTAGTAAGCCGTCCATTTATATCCTTATTTTGTGCGGAGTGCTTCAAAATCACTTTTCCAATAACATCTACAAAAAAACATTTAGTAAATTAAAATAAATGAAGTGAATTTTTTTATTATGAATGAATAAATGAATTTTACACATACCTATCAACATTGTGTCATCAACTTTATCAATCTCAGTTAACTCGCTAAAGTTTTTAAAGTTGTACATGAACCTAGGATATGTTTCGTCAAACATTTCAAAAACGTGTGTTTTTCCATAAAACATCATATTCAATTGACTGGCAGTGGTTTTATATTTTTCAGTTTGCTTTTCAACAATAAAATCTTTGATAGAATAAACATGCCCTTCTTTTAGAGTTTTTTGAAAATTGGGAATTTGATACTTTCAGATAGTACCATGAATCTGATCATCTTGTAATGGAGAAAATTAAAATTTTTAAATTATTAAGAATAATATATCAAAAAATTCGCAGAAAAAAATTGCAAAAAAGATTGTAAAAGAATAATAAATTACCGAAGCATCGTGAAAAATGCATTCAATACTCCCTATTTGCTTGTTGTCGTGGAATGCTGGTTTCTCGTACTTCCGCACGAGCCTTAATTTTATTGTCCAAAGTGTTTTGCTTTGTTGTTCAATTACGAATTAGATTGAACACAGCACCATGGTTTTTTTTTTTTCAAAATAATGAATGGATGTGTAGTAGAAAATATATTATTCATGTTGCTTTTGCAATTTTTTTGAATGTGTAAAATTAAATGATCGGGATTCTTGTAAGTCCAAGCGGCTACGATAATCTAGAGGGGGTGAATAGATTATCTCCATCTTTTTTATTATGCCCTCTTTTTCGAAACAAATAAGCCAAGACAATAATAAAGGTGCGGGAAGTAAACAACATGCGTCGATTTATAGAGGTTCAACCCACCTAAGGCCTAATCCTCTACCACCCCAGTATATCCGGGATGGATTTCAAAAAGAAAAAAAGATTTTATTAATTACAAATATTAATACAACACCTTACAACATCACCTTGAAGAGCATCACACTCTTCTTCAACACCACCTTGAGATTACCACAATCTCTCAAGATTACCACAATCTCCAATCGCACCTTGAAGATTACCACAATCTTCAACCTTGAAGAAGACCAAATTCTTCAACACCTCGAAGAGCACCACACTCTTCAATAAGAAGATCACCACAATCTTCTTGCACCTATCACCTAAATCATCCAAGTGTGTTCTTACCACAAGAACACTCACAATGATATCTTGTGTTGAATGATAACCCAAAAAATCAAAATTACAACTCGATAATGAATGATACAAATTTGAGTGCAAGTGTAATCAAGAAATAAGCCTAGACCTCAAGATGTGAAAGTGAAAAACCTTAGGCTATTACAACAAGAATAATAACAATGAAGTACAAATATGTTTGCTTGAGTGTATTTTGTTGTGTTGTAGTATTCTCTCTTGTAGTTGTGCTTCAAATCTTCCTCTATTTATAGGAGATGATTGATCATTGATAGGCTCCTCTTGGGAACCTATTTCTACAAAAATATTGCAATTAAAATCATGATTATAGCTGTTAGAAATCAATCTCACAAATTAGGGAAAAGCTATCTGCTGCACAACGGTTAGAATTTTGCTGTCAAACCATAGGGCGACCGGTCGCGCACAGATAGAGATTGAAAAGATTAGACAGAAAAAATCAACAGAGGACTTGGCCCAGGTCCCGGGGCTCTGACTCGGGCCAAGATAGGGTCCGACTGGTCTCCCACCCTCGGGTCGGGTCGCCCTTCCCCAAAATTACATTTCGGTGCGTTACGTAATGTTTCCAGTGTCATCGTCGCTTCAAGGTCGACCTGGCCGACCTCCGTTTTCTCAAACGCCTCGTTCGTTTCAAAACTCATCTCCAGTACAGTTGCCCTATAGGCGTCGGTTGAGCACGAGACAAAAGTGTTGTCCAATTTATATTGAAAATAAACTTCAAACAATACTCCGAAAAATTAGTAAAAATATTTCAAACCGATCGGGAGTATTTGGACAACATTTAGAAATATTGTTTTGATGTAAAAACTTATTAACACACAATCATTAAAAGTGTTGTCCAATTTTTTATCAAAAATAACTTGGAAGAAATACTCCGAAAAATTAGTAGAAACAATTTAAATCATTTAGGAGTATTTGGACAACATTAAAAACATTATTTTGGTATAAAAACAAAATCATCAAAATCATGATAAAACCATTTATCAAACAATCTCCCCTTTTTTGATGATTACAAACCAAAACAATTTAACGAGGTCGATTTTTAAAACAAAACAATTTTACCGGTTAAGAATGAACTATCCATTGTGAGCGACAACATTACACACAACATAATCATAAGGATGGGAGTATAGATTTTCAAAAATATTTTTGCAAAAGCTCCCCCTATCAACATGCATAACAAGAGTAATGTAGAAGCAATCAACCAAAAGCTAAAAGCTCTGTTTTTATAACTTGAGCTTAAGTATCAAGAGCTTATAAGCTCCCCCTGTCAACAAAACATCATAAGACATGAATATGAGTCCATAATACATCAAATGGACTAAGTATAATCCACAACTTATGGCTTTTAATAGCCACAACTTATAGATTCTTTCTCGAGCTAATTTAAGCTTCTTTGAGCTAATAAGCTTATAACATGTTTCTCCCCCTTTGGAATCATCAAAAAGAATGTTAGCACAATAAAAACATCATATATTTATATCAAAGTGCGCAACTAAACCGATTTATCGAGCTATTTGAACATTGAAGCTTATAAACCAAGTAGGAGGGAAAAGTCGATCAAATGACTTGTAGAAGCTTATGAAAACTCATTTGATTAGAAAAACATGATCTCTATAAATATATAAGACATTTGAAAACGAGAGAATCTTGTAGATGATGAATTTTTCATTGAAACGTTTTATCGAACACTTGGTGGACATCAAAAATTGAAGAAGATATATATAGCCCTTGTAAATGTAATCAAGCCAAGTTTTTCATCACCAAAAGCAATTTTACAAATATAATCCAACAACAATCATCATTCATAACACGATTATATAAGAATTCCATCAATATAATAAGTAGAAGCATTTTCTCAAGGGTTCAACCAAATTGAGATAAAAAGAGTAGAATTCTTACCATTTAATCGGTGAGGATGAGTACAATGATGATAAACGAGCAATATAATCCCCGAAATATGTAATTTATGCAACAAAACTCATTTGAAGTGAATTGTGTGTGAAATTTGCAAAGGGGACGAAAGTAGAGTGAAATTAACCAAAATGGCGTAGTATGAGAAACGTAAATGATTTTAACCAAAAATCAAGCAGGTGGGTGATCGGTCCCAGCCGAGGGCGGCCGTTTACCTCCAAATTTGGCGACCCATGGGTTTGTTCTATTTTGAAAGTTCAAGTTTGAACCAAAAATCCAATTTTTCGCCCCTAAGTTTTAAAAACGTGCAAAATGCAAACTTAAACCTCATTCAATATACATTATGTCATAATTAAGCTCGAAATGATGGTAAAAGACTCGGCGGTAAATGGTGGAAAACAACTGTCCGCGAGTTATCCTTGAGACGAAATTAAACACATCTTAATTTTTCGTTTTTAGAAACACAATCCCTTAAAAAAATATCGAATCTCAATATGTTTAGTTCGATTATGACAAACCATATTTTGAGAAATTGTAATCACCGGACTTGTTATCCCGAGAAAATATGAACGTTTTAAAATTTTGGATATTCAAAGCCATAAGAAGAAGTGCCTTTCAAGTATTTGAAATTTTCTTTTATTGGCACTTTAATGAGATTCATTGGGATAGTTTTGAAGTCGAGCATATAGACATAAGGCACAGAAAATGTCGAGTCTAAAGGAATAAGAAAAGTTAATGAACATACCTCGAATATGTTTGTCAATCAATATGCCTTCCTCAACCTTTGTCAAACTTTACATTGGTAGCCATAGAGGTTGAGATGATTCTTTCTTCTTCAATGCCTAACTTCTTCAAAGGTTCTTGTGTATGCTTTGGTTGTGAAATATAACCACCTTCATGGCATTGTTCAACTTGAAATCCAAGGAAGAAATTGAGCTCCCCCATCATGATCATCTTAAATACACCTTGCATCAACTTAGAAAACATCTTGTACAAAAATTCATTAGTAGCACCAAATCAACTTAAATTTGCTCTAATAAGCAATCTTGCCCTTTTTTTTTTCAAAAACAAAGAGAGTAGTTTCAACTTTACCTCTTGTAAAATTATTTTGCAAAAGAAAATATCTAAGTCTATCATATCATACACGGGGTGCTTGTTTTAAACCAAACAAGGCCTTTTATAAAAAATCATTTGGCCTAGAAAAATTTTTTTCAAACCCCTTTGTTTTACATAGACTTCTACTTGAATAAAACCATTTAGAAAAGTGGATTTAACATCCATTTGGTAAAGCTTGAAATTTTCTTAAAACAAGAATGGGCAAGTAAGATGCGAATAGCTTCAAAAACTCATTATGGGTGCAAATGTTTCATCAAAATCAATACCTTCTTTTTGACATTACCTTTGAGCTACTAACCTTGCCTTGGTCATTAAGCTTGTTCCAAAATACCAAAAATTTCTGCAAAGTCTTAACAAGATGTCTTTGCACAAGAGCATAATAATATCGAATAATAGATATACAATAACAAGTAACACATACTATGCTTTCAAACAATTCATCAAGAGTTTCATAAAACATGTAAGTTCAAATAAGCTTATAGGAAGCTATATAAGGTTTCTTTTGACATTTGAAAAATTCGAGAGCATATAGTTGAGACCTCTTTTAAAAGAAGCATTTGAACAAGAGTTTGGACAAAAATGAATGTGAGCAATCAAATGCATACTTTTGAGATAAGGATGAAAATCAAAAGTTTTATCAAAACAAAATGTAATCCTTTACAAGTCTCGGATAAAACAAGCTTTATCGAATAGTGCCTTTTTAAAAATCAAAAAAATCCTCTTAATGGCACTTATATGAAATACTATGAAATATCTTGAAAAGTAAGCACATAGGCATATGGCAAAAATATATCGAGTCTATAAGATGAATAACAATGATGAGCGTACCTCGATAGTTTATGTCTCTCTTGTCAAATAAAGAGTAGATAACCATTTATGAAGATACATAAAACCTACACAATTCTTAAAACAAATCTTGCACAAAAGCATAATGGTACAAGTGTAGGCTAAGCAATAAGAGATGTCACAAATATGTTTATTATATATAAATCCATAAGAGATAATAAAACACATTAGCCTTAATAAATGCACAAGAGTTTTTATAAGCATCATATAAGGACTCCTTTTTCAAAAACTTTTAAAAACACAAATATATATTGAAGACCTTAATTTTAAAAATATTTTGAAAAATCATTTTACAATTATGATACAAATAAAAGCATGCATAATAATAAAATAAAATGCATATTTAAATGGGGAGATACGGTTTACCAACTTCGCCATTTTCATGGGTTGTGTCTTTCCCATTGTTGATGATATCTTCCCTTTTGAAAATCATCTTGTTGATGATAATTTCTCCAATTGTTCCATTTTCAAGTATTGTGGCCTTCCCATTGTTGAAAGTGTCTTTCTCTTGGAAATTCATTGTGGTGATGTCTTCTCTTTTGATCAAATGAGATGGTCATTTGATGTCTTCTAGGCGGTGTGAGTTTTCCTTGATTTTTATTCTGCCGGGTACCTAATATGACATTGTTTTGTGGTACCCTCAAGTGTTTGGGTCCTTTGGGATTAGCTTTGAGACTTTTAGGTCTCCAATAATAATTAGAGCTATTTCTAGCCCGACAAGTATTAACCATGTGACCCTTTTTACCACAATAAAAACAAGTAGTAATTCTAGTAGCATAATGACCAACATGCATAGATATTTGATCCTTTTTCATATGATTAACAACATTAGGCTTATGATCAAGTTCTAGTTTCAAATTATCACAATTATGAATATCAACAATCTTGGTCATTTTATTGGTACTCAAGTTGGATTTTGATAAATCCTTTTTCATGCAATTAATATCCTCAACAAGAGTACTATTTTCTTTTTCAAGGTTTATAACCTTTTCAAGTGTGGTGGTGTGAGCCTGTTGGGCCCAGTGGCTTGTTTTCTTTTTTAGTTCGCCATTTTTGGGTTAACTTAATCAAAAGCATAGAAGAATTTCTCTCTCTCAACCTGACCGCCGGCGGCTATTTTTAGAAATCTCCAGTCGTCTTCTCCGTTGCTCCCATGGCGGAGCCTCCGTGGTATGGGCTTACTTCCAACTTTGCGCCACCCTCTCATCCCCGACAAAGAAACATCACCTTCATCAAAAGCGTCGCACCACCAAACCCTGTGACAAAGATGTCGTATCCCCAACGTACGTTGATCACATGCAATTTTCTCTCTTCCATGAGAACCCAACGACAATGGGATTTGGTCTCTTATTCCCTAAATTAATGACTTCGACGCGACCCAGTGTTCGGGTTCCTCACCATGTGGTTAAAGAAAGGGGGCGACGCCCTACATCACCGCCCCGCTTCTTGCGCCCTTTACCCCCATGGTCGCTAATGGCCATGGGGGCCCCTCCCATGCTACCTTGGGGCCGCCACTCCGCCCTCCGCAGTGGTCCCCTCCCGGGGAGTGATGACCCCGGGCTACAGATTCCCATCCTCGTAGCACTCATCCCGCATGTCCACCAATGAATGCTTCTCACCTTCTTGGATGCTCGCCACCACGGGCCATCCCAACTCGTCAACCCAACAACCTCCGACTAGTAACATGGGTCATCAAGTTTATTCTTTTTCGCAGTGGTTTCAGAAACCCCATCCGACAGACTCAACTTTCACACAAAGCTTGTATCAAACAAATGGATTCCACGACTCGTGCCCCGTAATTCCAATTTGTTTTCTACGGTCTCTCGTAAAAATTCGATCCCCAAACCAATTCGCAAAGGTGATTACTATTCCGTAACTATTGATGATAACATTTACCAAAGAACGCCTCATTGAATTTTCCTACTCATTAATTGATGGGTTATTTTAGGAAAAGGTACCAAGCCATGGGCTACCATGCTTTTACAAAAACGCTTATCCGAATTATGGGGCATCAAGAATGAATGGAAACTAATTCCCCTGGGCAAGGATTCTTTTGTGTCAAATTGTTTAATGCGCAGGATCGTTCGTCGGCCCAAAGAATGCACCAATTGACGCTTAACCCTGGTATTATCCGCTCTATCTCCGGGTGCCTCGACTTCAACCCTTACAAGGCTCGGTCTTGATGAGCTTGAGCTGTTTGGGTGCGGATTTTTGAACTCACTGAATACCGGGACCCCAATACAATCATGGGGATTGCCAAAGTGCTCTTGGGAACCCGAGTTTTTTTTTCCTTCCAAGGGTTTTTCCCACAAGGTGGTTTTACCTGAAGGTTTTGACGAGGCCCCAACCATTCACCATTTGGTCGGCTTGTGACCACTGCGTACTTTAGTTGTTGACTTTATTTCCAGGCTTTCATTTGGTTACCTGATCTGCCTGTGATCAGGATTACTCTCTTTTCATTTTTATATATATTCGTGATTATTCAAAAAAAAAGTGTGGTGGTGTGAGCACGTGATAGTGATTCATAGGAAACAAATAGACTATCCTTATCATTTTTCAACACATTGAATTCCTTTTTCAATTTTTTGTATTTAACAAGTAAGCTTTGGAATTCATTTTGAAGCTCATCAAAATCATTTTGCAAATCACTATAATCATTATGTAATTCATTATCATAGGAAATAAAAGGTTTAGAACTTACCTCGTTTTCTTCGAATCCCATAAGACAACGTTCGTTTTCATCATTGTCGTAAGTTGTAGTAAGCTCATCCCATGTTGTTGGGTTTGATGTTGTACCCATTTGAGAAGTATATGCTTTTGAGTTGCTCCTTTCATTTGCATATACTTCTTCTAACTTTCTCCATACTTCATGTGCCGATTTAATTCCTACAAGATAATCATATTCCAAAATGGTAAGTGAACAATAAATAATATTAAGAGCTTTACCATTTAAGGAGATGATTTTCTTCTCTTCATAATTGAGCTCCTTGAGGACTTTGGAGGTGTGTGGTGTATCTTTTATCGGAATAGATTCTCCATTGACAATCGTGTTCCAAATATCGAATCCGCAACTTTGTAGATAGCATTCCATTCTTTCTTTCCAAAATGTATATTTTTTGGAGTCAAATAGTGGTAGCTTGGTGGTGGAGGCGCCGGTAAGGTAGACTTCATTCGTAGCCGATGATCGTTCATCTTTACTCGCGAAGTGGAACGAGCTTGCCAAAGAGTTTGGCTCTGATACCACTTGTAAGTCCAAGCGGCTACGATAATCTAGAGGGGGTGAATAGATTATCTCCATCTTTTCAATTATTCCCTCTTTTTCGAAACAAATAAGCCAAGACAATAATAAAGGTGCGGGAAGTAAACAACACGCGTCAATTTATAGAGGTTCAACCCACCTAGGGCCTAATTCTCTACCACCCCAGTATATCCGGGATGGATTTCAAAAAGAAAAAATGATTTTATTAATTACCAAAATTAATACAACACCTTACAACATCACCTTGAAGAGCACCACACTCTTCTTCAACACCACCTTTGAGATTACCACAATCTCTCTTGAAGATTACCATAATCTCCAACGGCACCTTGTGAAGATTACCACAATCTTCAACCTTGAAGAACACCAAAATTCTTCAACACCTCGAAGAGCACCACATTCTACAATAAGAAGATCACCACAATATTGTTGCACCTATCACCTAGATCATCCAAGTGTGTTCTTACCACAAGAACACTCACAAGGATGTCTTGTGTTGAATGATAACCCAAAAAATCAAGATTACAACTCGATAATGAATGATACAAATTTGAGTGCAAGTGTAATCAAGAAATAAGCCTAGACCTCAAGATGTGAAAGTGAAAGACCTTAGGCTATTACAACAAGAATAATAACAATGAAGTACAAATATGTTTGCTTGAGTGTATCTTGTTCTGTTGTAGTATTCTCTCTTGTAGTTGTGCTTCAAATCTTCCTCTATTTATAGGAGATGATTGATCATTGATAGGCTCCTCTTGGGAACCTATTTCTACAAAAAAATTGCAATTAAAATCAAGATTATAGTTGTTAGAAATCAATCCCACAAATTAGGGAAAGGTTGTCCGATGCACAATGGTTAGAATTTTGTCATTGTCAAACCATTGGGCGATGCACCGGTCATGATAGAGATTAAAAAGATAACACATAAAAAATCAACAGGGGGACCGGTCCGGGGGGGTCAAACCGGTCGGATAGGGTCCGACCGGTCGCCCACCCTCGGGGCTTGGCGCTCTTCCCCAAAATTACATTTCAAAGGCGTTTTGTAATGTTCCTGTGCACTTTGCCGCCTTCAAGGTCGACCTGGCCGACTGGGGTTTTCTCAAACGTCCCGCTTTCTCGCTTTCAAAACTCATCTCCAGTACAAAGTTGCCCTATGGGGGCGACTGCTGAGCACGAAACAAAAGTGTTGTCCAATTTATATCGAAAATAAACTTCAAAAAATACTCCAAAAATTAGTAAAAATATTTTAAACCGATCGGAGTATTTGGACAACATTTAGAAATATTGTTTTGATGAAAAATTTATTAACACACAATCATTAAAAGTGTTGTCCAATTTTTTATCGAAAATAACTTTGAAGAAATACTCCTAAAAATTAGTAGAAACAATTTAAATCATTTAGGAGTATTTGGACAACATTAAAAATATTGTTTTGGTATAAAAATAAAATCATCAAAATCATGATAAAACCATTTATCAAACAATTCTAATATTTATAGGCAAATGAATTTCTTTTTGTCTAGATTATTAAGATTTTGAAAATATTGTAAAATCCAAATAAATAAAAATAGGATATTCGAGAATCGGTCAAAAGGAATTTCAATATAGATGGTAAAATATAGTATGCAATCACCAAAAGGAATTTTCGAGCACTTTAAATGGTATCAAAGAATATAATTACCTGGTTAAGTTTTTAACTATGCAATGGATATTTAGTATCGCAATTTTTTTTTTTGATTTTAATTACCGAAAATTTTTAGCAATAGCGTTTAGGCGGGAAAAAAAATAGAAACCATTTTCCAGTTATATATATATATATATATATATATATATATATATAGGGGGAGGGTTATATAGGACCCTCCTATTATATGAGTACATAAGACCAAATCCAGACCACATATCTACCTATTTCAATGACTATTATTAATTCTGATTAATGTTAATAAAATAAATGGTAAAGTCAAAATGGGGGAAAATTAGTCCACATAAAAAATAGGGAGGTTGACTAAATCTAGTAAATCCCATGAAAATAGGGCAGTTACCCACAATTGGTCATCCTTCATTAAACACACGTTGTGTAGTTGATTTCAAATAAATTTGATGATATGTTTCCTTAACTCCATGTGCTAAATCTAGTAAATTACATAAAATTTCGTCATTTCCATTTTTACTTTTAAAAAAAATTCTTGATATGGTCATAATATTGCTTATATGTGCTTAAAAACTTGCTTGCACGTATGCAAAATGTTGCTTAGTTATTACTGTGTTTTAAAATCTCATATTAATAATAGTTTGTTTGAGAAGAACTATCATGTTATGCAAAAAATTAAAAATTTATACTTATATGGACTCTTATTCATTCAATCGTTGACGGTTTTTTTAACCTTAAATTTGCTTGGGTAATACTAAAATGTTGTTTATGTATGCACGAATACTTACTTGTATGTGGTCAAAAATTTGATTACGTCCCCATTTGATTACTTATAAAGAAGGAATGAATTTTGACAATTCGACAACTAATACCATTTTAAAAATGATTATTAATAAATAAAAAAGAGTATGTGTTCGAAAATATGTTGTGACTGCTTATTTATTTGTTAAATACTTCTTATTCACATATTACAAATTGCACATGTGTGGTTATTGTAATGCTTATTACTACTATGTACTCGGCTTATTTGTGAATATTGTAGTGCTTTTCGAGCAAATAATTCAACATTCTTACAAAATTTGGTTACTACAAATTCCATATATTCAATTGTTTATTTGTGCGTAAAGTATTGCTTGTGAAATGATGTTATGGTGCTTAGAAAGCAATTGAATTATGTTTACAATACCATCAAACCATCAAAATAATTGCTTACAAAGCAATTGAATTCTGCATACAAAGCAATTGAATATTGCTTACAAGGCAACTGAATTCTGCTTACAAAGCAATTGAATTCTGCTTACAGTATCTAAAAACCATGAAAATAAATACGACACAAACTAGAAAATATTCCTATATCAACTACGCATGTACGTCAAAACCAACCATATTTAAAATGGCTATAAAATACTACAAAATTCAACATTTTGATCAAAGTATGAAACAACAACGTTTCGTTGTGATCATAACTCGATTTGGCAGACTCCTTCGCCATCAAAAAAATCGACTTATTTTGCTCGTTCATACGTCTTTTGCCATTTCCAACAGAAAATCTATCAAAAAAAAAAAAAAAAAAGACACTAGTCATTTATATAAAGCATTTATTAACAAGCAAAACATTTATAAGCATAAAAACCAACCAAGCATAAACATAATATAAGACATGTATAAGCATAAAACAAACTACAGATAAGCATAATTATCAACAACAATAAGCAAGTTGAAAACATCAATAAGCAATCCCCTCACTTTAGAAAAAAACATGGCAATACCAATTACCTCCTGATTTGAGAGCATAATATAAAACATATATAAGCATAATATAAAACATGCATAAGCATAATTATCAACAGCAGTTGAAAGCCTCGTTAATCTCATCATGCGCTAACTTTTTTTTCAACTAGTAAAATCGGTAAAAAAAAGAAATTACAAAGAAAGGACAAACGAAGAAGATAAAATGATTTAGTACCGTCGCCGAAATTCAAAAAAGGACGAACGAAGAAGATAAACAGATTTGGTACCGCTCGAATAAGGATTTTACAGCAAATTTGGGGGTTTCTGGGCCGCTACTTCTGAGGAAATTTCAAAACGCCCTAAGTGACGTAGTTGTAGATGGTTCAACTCCTACTTAAAATTCGACCGACTGATGAGTCTGATTTTTTGATTTTCCGATGAAAGATTTCACACTTTGTTTGGTATTTCTCCGGTAGGGGTGAACAACAACTAATCGCGGTAGGGGTGGGTCAGAGACGCTTTGGTGAGAACCCTCAAGAATTAACAATGGATAAATGTTAAATTTCTCGAGAGAGATTCTTGTGTTAGCAAATGAGAATAACTATTTTCTGACTCTTCATTTACCAAGTTGGAGAGATATGCAAAGATTTTGGATACACACGTCTCCAAAAATGGCTCCTAAATTATAGCCCACTCTCAAAAATAACTTCCCTCCCAAAACTGATTTTAATTAAAATTACCAAACAACCCTTTTTATATTAAATAATATATTAAAAAATGGTAAAATCTTTAATCTCAACCGCTTAAAAATTAAATCAAGGTCTCGATTTGGTCTCGTACTCATATAAGATATGTGGACTCACCTCCGATCTAAATCCTATATATATATATATATGCCTTTTTCTAAATTAATGTGAGTTATTTAACGTAGATTTTTTTTCTAATTAACTGAATGTAGTATTTTCTCTTACTATATGAATGTTGAGCTTTCCCCTAATTAGTTGAATGTAAGGTTTTGCTCAAGTTGTTTCATATACGTGATTTAATTATTATGATATGTGCTTACGTTTATTCTCGTATTTAATGATATGTTGCATCACTTAGGTTCATGCATCATGTCAATATATGTTCTTAGCATTTCATGAGCATCCTAATATTAAGTGAAGTCAAGTCTAAATTGACTTAATAATATTTTTCAAAAAAATTGGTGCACATTGTTTTATGATGTTGGAGTGAGTGGGAAATGGGCGCGGGGGATCGACGTTCCGACAATGTGCCGCTTGCGGTTAATGTTAATGTTCAAGGAAATGGTATTCGGGCAAAATGAAGAGAAATGGGCCTTCGGACAAAATGTTAATCGCGTTCCAAATAACAAGGCCCACTCCTGAATAGAAAAATGTGCCACCAAGTGAATTCGCGTCTTAAAGAATGTTTTAAGTAAAAAAAAATGAAAAATTTTGAAGTAAATATTATAATATTACATTAGGCATGTATTCATGCATGAGATTACTTGTTGAGTTTCTTTAAGCTCAACCCATAAATGTTTAATATTTTCATATGAGAACCCTGATGAGGAAGGAGATGGCGTAGCGCAGTGACTCGCGAATCCACGTCTTTCATGATTTTCATGTCTTTCAAGTTTCTAAAAAAAAAAAGAGTTTGAATTTTAATTTATATTTGGATGTTGACTGTCATTTTCATTTCATTATGGATGTTTCTGGATTTATAGTTGTTTCAATTATTAGTCTTTATTTCCGTTGTAAACTTTGAAATGAAGTAATAAAATTATTATTCCGTATTTTAAGAAATCTTTAAAGTATTTATATTATAATTACTTATTTTCGCATTAAAATTCAATAAGCTTGAAAGTACTACATTTTGTGGTATCAGTGCAGAGGCTTTTAAAATCGGTTCTGTAGACTTCAAAAGTTTTTCTTTAGAAAATATTTTTAGTCAAAAAGTTATGGATTTTAAGTCGCGCTTCGAGCATCTCCCTCCGCAATTCGGTAATCACTTACGATATAGTCAAAAAATCGATTCCATTTTGTTTCCCTTGAATTGGATGATATTACCAACTTTGAAGGTGAGAAAACAAAACCAATAAACAAATAAGAAACAAGAAGAAAAGACCATCTCCCTATGCAATTCTACTTTAAATTCCGATGAACCGGAGAAAAAATGATTCATGCAAGACTCCGACAAGATGTCTAATGCATAAGACTTTTAATTTCTCAAAACTCGCACTTACAAAAATCAACATCATATACTCAAATCCCATCGGTTGATGATGCTACTCATTTATCGAGAAGAAATTGCCACTCATCGCCCAAGTTAAACCCGAGAAAATCCCACGCCTTAACGAGTAGGAGGCCACTGCAAAACAACCATTCCATTGACGACAAAACTTTATGCCGCCGCTGGAACCCAAGCCTGTTGATGAAATTGGAAGCTGCAAATATCCAATGGAGTTTTTCGAAGAGCTCAACCAAATTACAGGGTCAAGCGTTTCGCAGCCAAGGCAGTTTGTTTTGATATTTGGTCGGTTAAAATATTGGCACGCCCACGGATTGGGTTTGAGTTTGATATTGGGGCTCCGTCTCACATATTTAGATCCATGAAACGGTCTCATAAGAGACTCACTCTTTATGTTTTGGGATTCATCCTACCCTGTCCTTGTGAAGTCATTCTTGTGAAAGGTGAGCATGGTACTGTAAAATAAACAATAACATGAAAATATATATATGAACACACACACACGAACCCAATACCTAATCATGCAAATATATATATGACTCCACGGTGACATTCGGAGAAGCTGACAACATAAAATACATTGTCAAAGATCAGCCTCTAAGGCGAATGACCTGAGAAATACACACATTGCTACAATGACATCATCGTGTAGAACCATCTCGGAGCGCAGGAATAGGTAAAATTATCGTCATATACACAAAATTCAGCCCTACAAGCTCCAAGAGCAGTCCAATTCCTCAAGCTAAGCTTCATTTCCTTTTGACTCCTCGGCAGGGAATATTTTATCAGCATGGATGCATGTATCACCCTCCACAAGTGTCAGCACTTCAATGCATAGCTGGAGCTCAATCGATAAATTATTGCTAAACCACATAGTGGTGGTATATGGAGTTATGGACCAACTACTTATACAGACTGTTTGATTTTCACATTCTCAGCCTCACCATTTCGGTTGACTTCCTTGATAAAAGTCCTCAGACAGCCATTAATAATACGAGGTGCTGCCCCATCACAGAACCGCTTTGCAAGGTCAACAGCCTTCAAGAACAAGACACTTATTGTGTGTTAACACGTTTGTTGAGCACAAGGATAAGCAATGATTGACAAGCTTCTCATTTGGAAAATAAATTAGCAACAAAAACAGAGCATATTTGAATTACTCGAGCTAAAATATCCTTCATGCATGTCACTCCTTAATTGACTCCAGAATAACATTTCTCAAAATATCATAAGCTTAACAAAAACATATATCTAACCTCTGCATGAAGTGAATTAAAAAAGAGCTTGTAAATTGTCAAAACGTTCAGGGACCTTGTTGAAGTTCCAATGGAGAAAATCAGAAAACAGGCCTTTAAAAAATTCACAGGTATTGGGAACGCTATCTGTTTCTTGAAAAAAGATGAGAAAGATTAACCAACCTCATTAATGACTATTTGGTGCCTTGTACCAAGAACCGCAATTTCAGACATTGCTAAGTGAAGAATTGAAAACTCCAGGATTCGGCCAGCTGGCTGGTTCTGAAATAGAACAGCAGAAATAAGAAGAATGATTTCCATTATCTTTGATTGAGAATTCAAATTACATTTTAAATTTATTTCCTTTAGCAGCTTGTTTATTTTTGGTTGTTTCAAATTATGATTTCATTTCCTTTTTAGTTTGTAGCCTGATTGCAGATTTTGTGTTCTTTCCTTATGTAGTAATTAGCTTGCAATTCCCTACTATATAAAGGGACCTTTTTATTCAATAAAAGGCAGACAAGAATTAAGGAAAAACAAAGGAGAAGGAAAACTCTCAAACAATTCCACTTTGTTCTTTTTAGTTGTGTATTTCAATAATCTTTGTCATTTCATTTTCGTCCACAAGCATAGCTAATCCCATTCCATCTTCCAAAAAATTTGAACGCCCTTTGAGCGAGCTTTTGCAAAGGATCATAACACTAGACTGAGTTCCCCTCCAAAAGATAGTTGTAGTATACACTATACAGACAATTTAAAGTGTGGGATATTTATTACTGAGTTTGGTTTTAGAATCAGAGTTTGACACTTTGACTAACACCGCAGATATTAGAATCATGGTCGAAATGATTAATAACTACCATAGTAACATCAACATCAAAAGAATATACTCCTATGCATAACAAATTGATGACCTGCCCATACTGAGCTAATGAAATAAGTTTTATCGGAATAACACAGCTCTTTTGCAATTACTGAAGATGTAAACTCATCCCAACATAACCAGCACTACTAGTACTCCATCAACTGTGTTATATTTCCTCAAATTGAAACTGCAGTAACAATGGAATAGTGGATGTTTTAGTTACTCACTTCACCTTTTATAGTTCTTACATGCAATAAAGGCTGAAATTGTATTTAATCACAAGATCACTTTAATCAACAGAGGGCACCATAATAGTATGAAGATAGGATATTGAGAGCATGAGCATTGAGCACCCGCGCGCACACATGCACACACACACACACACACACACACATATATATATATATATGGAGTTGAATTCACAAATGACCAAGGGACATCTAATGTCACAAAATTAAACTGTAATTGATCATTCATCACTAAACTGTGAGTGTCACTCAGTACTTATTTGAAAGCTGAATGTTCAAGAGGACAATGATTGAAACAGTTATTTGTTCCTTGGTGGTTGAGTGCTGCTTATAGTTATAGGCAGTCTTTTGCAGCAAATTAGAAGGAAAAAACACATAAAGGGATTTATATATATCAAAGAGTGGAAATCAAACCTTCCAATTACTGGGTGCAGCTTTATCAATTGCAAGCACATTACTGTCCCACTTCTCTGCCACAGCTACCAAAAGTTTTCGGGTAAATCTGTAATGTATAGATACGGTTACATCAACTGACTTCTGTAACAGTGTCTGGAGACAACTACATATACATGGCAAAGCACATAACTTAATCTACAATGAAGTGGCTTACCGCAAAAATTAATTTGCTGTACACCAACTTTGGAGGTGCTGAAAGAACTTCGGCTTCTGAGAGAAGGAAGCTATGTAGTTAAATCTTGCTCTTTGAAAAAAATCCAACCACAACTTGTGATAGAGTACATGTGCAATGCATATGCATGTAATATGCATACACATGCATAAATATATACATGCAAAGAGACGGAGTTTAACATAATTCACATAGATCAAGACTAGCTTGCTAGGAAGTGAACTAGCAAAGCACAATAAAGAAAAATAAACTAGTATAATCTTGAAATCTTTTTATTTGTACTTTAAAGCTATAACCTGGACTGAAATAACTTCCCCTTTAAAGGCTAATGAACATTGAGCACCACATGTCACTTAGCATGACTCTAATACTGGAAGTAGCTACACACCAAAGTCTAGTCAGATAATTTACGGGATATGCCCTTACTAATTCTAAAGGGCCTTGACACACACATCACACACATGTGTGTGTGTGTACAGATGTAATTCATCTTTCCCTAAAAAGAAAATTTTATACACGCCAAGAGGCATAACTCTACAAGACTATATACATGGCATATCAACTAAGTTAATACTGTAGACATGAATTACCAATGTCAGACTCCTTTTGATCATTTCGATGAATCTCATCAGCTTCTTCAGCCGTCTCCGTGGTAACTGGAGGCCCGCCAAAGCTCATATGATCATACTCCATCAAAGCCTCCTTATCAAACTCATATCCAGTTTCTGAAGGGAATAACAAGCTAAAGAATTACGTTCTCTTTCTCCTCTCCAAGTAAAATAACATATAAATAAGCAGGCCCACGAGATTACGAATGATTGCGAATTAAAATACAAAAAAAGTGAAGAAAATGCTCTAATAACCTTTTCTGGCATTCAGTCTTTTCTCAAAAAGTCGAACTGGGTCAGAACCGTCTAAACAAGCCGCGTATAGAATCAACCTAAGAGATATAATGACTAACATTTTAGGCAAAACGCAGTAAAGATGGAAGAATTATCAATTTAAAAAAAAAGTAGATTTAAAAGGACACGGAAAAAAGAGGAGATGAGACGAGAAAGCAATTACAGAGCGAGTTCGCGGGCGGCTCTGGGGCTGCAAAATCTGCCACTTTTGTCTATTTTGGGAAGCATATCTTTAGAATTGGAAATTCCATTTAGGGAGTCTAGTGTAGGATTCTCAACAACCTGACTAATTGTGAGAGGAGAACTCCTGGGGCAGGAAAAGAGCACGCGGGGCCATTGGGGGAACGAGGTACCATAGGAAAACCTAGCAGATGAGGTTTTTGGAGAATTAGGGATGAAACCGAAACGGGTTTTGGTGGAGTTAAAGGACGATGGATAAGCTAAAGAGGACGAGTTGAGGACAGAGCCTGCCTCCATCTTTGCCGTTGAGTGAGCAACTCACTGTCCAAATTTCTTATCCTTTAGCATTAGGAAAAAAGATAAAAATAACTTCGGAGAAAATTGCACTTATAATCCCACTAGATTTAGTAGTTGTAGTTTTAGTTCCAAAATTTTAAAATGATTTTAAATTTTAATGCAAAAATGGTTTAGTCAAGCCGTCAATTAACCTATCAATGCTGTCAAATAGAATTTTTGGAGGGAAATGGTAGCCTAGTTGAGTTTATGGAAGGAAATATGATCTAGAAGGCTCAGGGAGCGATTGGATGTGAGGAAGATTCCATTTTCGTTCTGCTGGAGAAATCTTTTTAACCAAATATGTGATTGTTTATCAAAATTTTCAGAAAATATATTATTCTCCTACTTTCACTTTTTCTCATTTTTATCTCTTATCAATCACATCTACATATTTTTTCACAAAAAACTAATCATTATTACACATTCTCCCACAAATTTAACTATTCACTCACTCACACATTTCTTACTACCAATCATATTCAATCATTATTTACTATTTAAAAATCAAATCAACTTTCATCTTTATTTTTTCGTCTCACATCCAATCACACTCTAAAAAATCATCTTTTTTCTTCCAAATTTTTTTCACCACTATTCTCTAGCAAAATGAAATTTTCAAAATTAAAGCATATCCAATCGCGCCTTTAAAAGCCTTTTTCTTTTATATTTCTTCCATATTCTGTGTCTCTACCTACAAATCAAAAGAAAAAAATTAGAAAAATAGGTTATTACTTCTCATTCTCGCAATCTAAAAATATTGCGGTGGATTCGATTGGTTGCGGACTTCGTGGACAAATGAAATTGCAGGAAGAACATATCATTGTTATTCTAATCTGTTGGGAAAAACAAATTGGTGTATCCGAATGGTAAAATTGAAGCGAGTATCGGTAAAAATCGAGACGTCGAGGCGAAAGTTTGACTCTTTCTCTTTAAGACGAGATTGCCCGCTCACGGTGCTTACGAATACGGCAATCGTCTCCCAAGATACAACGACGAACAACTTGCGATAGTTGCACTACAAATCGCAAATGTCAGACGACTTTAACACTAAGATGTTTTTGAACTCTCTTGACAAAGTTATGCGAAAAAAATGAAGCGTAAATTTCGAAATTGATGTGATGAAATGAATCCTGGGGCCGGTTTGGTTTATATAGAGCTCCTGGTGCCTCCTCAGACCGGGTCCGCAACCCCTGGTCCGGATCGATCTTGACCGTCGAATCGCGCCCGTGGTTAACGATTTGCGTCGATGGTCTGATCTATCTGCTGAAGGAACACACCTATTAGCATGCACCCTTCACACCGGGATGACCAGACGCGTCGATCACGGTGCCCGTCGTGACGAGGCGCTCCCAATCGGCGCCACGTGTCGCCACTGCGATGCGATCTGCCAAGTCATCGCCACTCGAGTACGCCCCGCCACGCCACCGTCAGCCACTGGATTGAACCCTGGTTCGATTTTCCAAAACTTTAAGGCTCTCCTCGACCGTGCGAAGTGCAAAGTGCAAAGTGCGCCTTGAAAGCGCCAATGCGACTATGTGCGGCGTGCGGGCCCGGCCCGCCGACTCGGACGGTGCTCGCACCGTCCGAGGTGCTTTTAGCTAGCCAAAGGCTAGTCAAAATTGACTTGGTCCACTAGGGTGTACCATAAGGAGTTCCACATGATTACTCCTTATTAGTGGTGAAGCTCTTTATTAACTAGTCAAACATTTAATATGTTTCCTATGTGGGATATGGCTTTCCATATTCCCACCCTTTTATATTCCATATATAAAAGTATTTTAAGTGGCTAACTTTATGCATTTATTTCTCATTCACCCGATATTGGTTTTGAGAAATTAAAAATGCTAAACTTATCTACCCGCGGCGTAGATGCCGTTTATCTCATTTATTTCACACTTTGAATAAATGACCCCACTTAAATAATTGGTCAAAATCGGGTCAAAACCTAATTTAATAAAACCAATTCCAACACTAACTCCCTTAGCGGTGATGGTGGTGGGTTTCTGAACGGGAAGACATCCCAATGTGTACAAGATCAATGACAATAATCCTTGGGGTGTTGCGGAAAATTAATAAGTTGGATATCGAAATTAAAGAGTTGCAAGAAAGGGAGCATAAAAGTGAATAATATGGTAAAAGATATTGCACAACTAAGGAGGGAGAGAAATATTGTATTGATGTTACTTGGACTATCTTGGTTGTCCTTGGTTGTCCTTGGTGTTGAATTGGTTCTTCTAGGCAAAATATTGCCGTGTTTTGGCCAATGCTTTTTTGTTCTATTTATGAGTGTCATGTTCTTATAGCCATTGGTTTTTAAATTTTTGTTATGGTTGGTTTGATTTTTGGTACGGATGTATTAAGGAAATTTGATGTTATGGTATGTATTAATTTTCGTGCTTCATTAACAACAAACTACCAGCAAATAACACAGAGGAAAACAAACTCAAGCAATTTCAGACTTTGTCGGATGAAGATAGATATAAACTCGTGATATGGCATCTATTAAGCCAACTTGGTCCTAATAAATCTGAGACGAATAAGAAGCTAAATCGAGTGAGTAAGAATGGTTGTTAAGCTAGACTACTGAGTTCCCATCCCCGTTCATATTGCCTATTAGGCGATAGCTCGCCTATAGCGCCTCAGTTCTACCAATAGGTCTCAGCTTGTCCATTCTACTTTAGCTTAGTCTTATAACGTGAGGCCCGAGGCAGATTGATCTGGTAGTTAAATCCAAGAAAACCCATGATATAAACTAGAATCACTGAGCAGATACGAAAACAAGACACTGGTAGGATACTTTGGATAAGGAACGAAGATATTTGCTAAACTTCCTTATATTGTGAATAGTGGTAATGGTACAAAATAGTCATTTAGAAAATGTAAAGATTAAAAATAGCCAACTTTTTCAAACACATTTTTTTAGTCATTTTGGGGTATGAAATGGCATTCATACCCTTTAAGCATATGAATGGTCATATACTTCTCTTTTCACTTATCTCTATGTATTTTCTTACTCTTTCTTCAAAGTTTTGTTTTTTAAAATCGAATCTGTATTTTTCGTTTTTAAATATGCAATATGGGTGTTGAATTATAGATATCGAAAAAGAGTTAATTTGATATATTATACATGCAAAACAATTTAAAACGAAAAATTATTTAAATTCAAAGTTTTTTGGAGAAAAACAAAATAACTGCTACAGTGTTCGAGTTACACTGCTACAGTGTTCGAGTTAGTGCTACATTGTTCAAGTTACATCTTTACATTACGGTGTTCGAGTTACACCGCTTTCTCTGATGTTCGAATTAATGCTACAGTGTTCGAGTTACACTGCTACAGTGTTCGAGTTAGAGCTATAGTGTTCGAGTTAGTCTTTGCAGAACTCGAGCTACGATCTCGAGTCACTGTGGCTTTTTCGAGTTTTTGGTGTGGTTGGTAATGTTAGTTAGACTTGAAAAGGTCTTTTGAACTACTAAAGGGCAAGTTTGGAATTTCACACCCCAAAATGGCTAAAAAAGATGTGTTTGAAAAAGATGGCTAAAAAATATTTTTAATTGGCCTAAAAGGCTAAAAAAAACTGCCTCTTGTGAATATATGCCCTATCGAAAAAAGGTAATAAGATTGTGAGGGATTGCATTAATCTCGTGTATAATTTATAAGTATCTAAGAGTTATTTGCACACATTTATCACATACTAGTAAGGTGCACGTGCGTTGCACGTGAACCATACGATATTACTAATTTAATTAAGACTAAGTTATTAATGTATTATAATTTTATTTAATGAAAATGATTTATATTGTAAATATTGTAGCTTGACTTGATAATGCTGTTAATTGACTTGATAGGAAATCTGCAGAATTAAAAATTTGAATCGCATAAAATGAAATGTAATAGGTGAAACATAGTGAAGACATTGTGGAAAATAAAACCATCACATCACATATCCTTGTTTTGCTGAAAAAAAGGAAAATTTTGGGTAGAAAAAAGGAAAAATAGCTAGTCTATGACAATAACTCTTTTATCTTCCTACCTCTATTTTGTTATATGTTGATCCGACGCTCAAATACATATCAAATGACAACCCCCATTAGGCACGGCCGAAATTGCGAACACACTCAATTTACAAAAATAAAATTGTAAACGTAAGATTCCATATATATTATATATGCGCTAAATTTCCAATATCATCCAGAGGTTGTCATTCATTTTGTTACGTTTATCCAAATAATTTAACATAAACCCACACCCCAACAAATTCTAATAGTCAAAAGATCGACTTATGAACATAGCAACTTCGAAAACACCCCATAAATTATAATAGTCAAAAGATCGACTTATGAACATAGCAACTTCGAAAATTCATACAATTAGACATCTATCATCTTGATTTTACTGATAAACATGAGCTCATGAGCATGACCAGCTCGATTTTCTCTAACAAAGAATTATAAGACAAATTATAACAAAATGAAAGAAAAAGACAAACAACTACCACTTAAAAGAGAAGATAAAAAATATGTTTGAAAACAATCCAAGAACTCCACCACCCAAATTCACATTTACAATGAATGATTACGTGAAACAGATATGGTGAGATCTCTTCACTCATTCTTGGATTTCACAAATTATATATTTAATTGGTTATCACTTTCGTAAATCTTAAGAAACATATAATATCAAACCTATTGAAGCTAGTCTTCTAAAAAATCACTTTCTAAGACTCTAAGTCACGTAAAAATATTTTTACTAAATGTATAGTGATAAACGGCTAAACGTCGAGGAATCTCATCAATGCGATATTAAAGTTTAGAGAGCTAACATATTAAAAAGTCATTTTTCTTTAAATATTTGGAACAGAAACATGTTGAACTTGCTGGCATTCAATATCAATCACTTATTATTTAAATTTTGGTATATATAATTTTTACTCTTACCTTGCTCTTAAAAATTAATGGCAATATATCTCCAACTAAAATTTTATCTTCAAACCATGCATGTATAGAGTATGTGCTAAGCCGCTTGTAATGGTCTTCATATGAGTTAATGGATGACCACTAAAATAAAGAAAATGCATGAGTTAAGTCCTAGGCCATCAGACAATTTAAAATACTCAATTTGCATATTTGCATAGGAATTAAGTAATTATCTTCATTTTTTCACTTTACTCATCTTGAGCAACATAAATCTCATTCTCAGACGAGATCAATCTTGTGTTCTAGTGGTCGGAGTTGTGTTGTAAGGGCGATTGATCCGGGTTCGATCCTATATGAGTGTGTCCTTTCGCCTACTATCCCCCATTGTACTCAAAAACAAAATCCCATTCTCAAGACTATGCAGTTGCAATGGGTAGTAATGCATCTCATTTCAAAACTCATGCGATTTCCCTTCTCACCACCTAGCAAATTCAATAATTGTTAACCACTTTGGTCGATATAAAAAAAAAAGAAAAAACTCATGATTATTATGTAGTCATCTACTACCATTTACAAAGCATTAAACTCATCTAATGACTTCATTAGATATCACAAGTATTGTATTTAGAAATCAAACATAAGATTGGAGTGGGGCATTAATGCACACGATATGTGATTTCCCATATTGATCATATATATATATATATATATATATATATATATATCTTTGCACTTCTATTTCTAGTCTTATTAAGTCATGGAGATAAAAAGCGATCGTCCATGCTCATATCAATATATTTGAAATCCCATAGAATAGCTCGATCATAGAAGTTGACACAAATATTCAATATTGCTAATTAGAGTCTTCATATCTCAAAATATAGATAATAGAATCATCAATCCAACAACTTCATAAGCAAACCCAAAACAAAATTATGAGTAGAAAAGACAACCCGCAAAAAAAGTATACTTAGATTTCGATTAGTTGAAAGACAAATATACTCAAAAGAATAAAGCCCATATCGATCGAAACAAGATTAAATTTTTTACCACGAGACACCTAAGCTACGCCTAAAATGGAAATACATGTACGAGAAATAGAGAGGGAGGGTTATTGGGTTAACAAAACAAAAAAGTATCATAAAATAAGCAAAAATCAATTTCAAAGAAATTATTAAATAGATATACATGACAAGATGCAAAAGAATATCCGGAAAATAGATTTGTCAAGTAAAAATACCAAATAGCGAGATATCTCGCATTTAGAGCACCAACCGCAACACAAGTGCCCCAATGATTTGCCCGAAGAGGGTAAGATGCAATGGATTTAGGGTTGGCAATGAGTGACACAACACGATAACACGACATGAACATGACACGATTATAAACAATGTTACAAAGACAAATTACATAATAAAGCACGACACGACACAAACACGAAACTATAAATTAAATTAAAATTACAATTATTGTTATATTTAAGATCAAATAAAAAACATAACACGAAAACATGATAGTGCAACACGAAGATAACATGATGACACGATTTGTCACCCCTAAATGGATTGTTATTTTTTGGGTGTTTAGTACATAACATGACTCCAATTTTTATGTTTACAAAATGAAATAGAGGGTTTGAATGAAGAAGAATGATAAGGGAAAATGGATATTATCCTAGGTACTGGAGGTAAAGTTAATTTGCCATCTTGTTCAGAATGGTGAAAGTATTTTAAAGAACTTCTAAGATTCTTGTTCTAGGATGATTTGGTTTATAGAAGATTTTTTAAGAAAAACTTTTATCGAATAATAATTTTTCAATGGTTGGTTTGTTAGATATATAAACAGAGGTGATATTTACAAAAACACACCCTGTGATTTGGGCTAATTACAGAAAAACTCCCATTAAGTTTTATTAGATCTTAAATTTGAAGAGGTAACTGTACGTAATATTCTATAAATATCAGGTAGTGATTGAAATATATTTTTACTTATGAAGGGAAAAAAGTACGACAAAATCAAACCTTAATGTGATTTTTTTATAATTTTCAAAAACCTCCTAAATTTTTGTATTAGCCCGACCTCGGGGTTTTTTGTAATTATCCCTAAAAACAATTATAAGAGAGAAAATTCCCAAGTTAGGATCGCCATCCGGTCTCTCTCTCTCACCGCTAGCAACCAACCCCACACACGGACACATCCTTTTTTATGTCCCAGAACTCAGAAGACCCTCAATTAACCACCAAAACCATGATGAATTAATTTTAAGATATAAGGCTTTCCTTATTATAATGAGTTGTTCAAAGGATTCCCGGTTCTCCCATCAAATATTCATAGAAGAGAAAGCATTCTATGTATTGACAGAAAAAAAAAATGCATAACATCTTAAAGAAATGAAAGTATATTTTCAAAGTTATTACTATTCTTTTATGCGAAACCACCATTCATTAAGTATAATACAAGGAAAGTACATAATCTTTACCGTAGCATTAAAATTTTCATTGATGAACACAACATCTAGATAAGTTGTGTAACATTCATATTTGAGATGAAACTAAAAAATTTGTAACGAAATCACGGACCTAAAGTGGCATCAATGAGAATATATCACAACGCGAAACTCGAGACCTGTTGTTGTGTCCCCTACGTTTGGAGTTTCCTTTTTGCGTTTTCCACTAATGTCGTTCAAGTTGCATTTTTTCTTGGTAGATGCAGATGATGGCTTTTCCTTATAGAACAATCAAATTTTGAAGTATTTTTCATCTTTGCCGTTATCGAAGGATGTCTTTCCGCATGGGATGGTAGGCTTGAGAATTCATCTTTTGAGACCAAGAGGAATGTCCCAGTCTCAAGCCCTCATCAGACATCAACTTTTGAGCCATAGATTCTGCAGGGTGGCTATTACAAGATTCAAATATTGGCAAGTGTCCTCTTTGAAGGTCCACCATGTATTCACATTAAATGTCGTATACGGTACCCAGATCCAACTTTTATCATTTTCTAGATTAGACTCATAAATAACCCCTGCAGTTCTCTAGCTATTGGTATTATGTTATCTATTTGTGATTACATATATGTATGAATCAATCTATTCCTGTTGGGAGTTCCTCTCAGAAGCATCAAAATGTTCATTCTTAATGGCATTTTGAATCTACACTTAATAAAATATTTGCACGGCCAATAATAATTAGAATGTGAACTAACCTCTTCCTACAAAACATATTAAAGAAAACAGATTAAACCTAATGCATTAAAAAGTTTTGTAGTTGAAACAAGCATTTTACTACAGACTTTTCTATGGACAACAAAACATAAACAACCAAAATATCCATTTAATTTTTTTTCATTCCATCTAAGAAAAGCAACTATGTTCACCAGACCATGAAATTAATAGAATGTTTAGGAGAGCCGACAAATTTCCACGGAATTCCAGACTTAAAAGTCTGATTACTTATTAAATTTTGCAAGAACACATGAGAAAGAGTAGTTCCTGTCTTAAGCTATATTTTAAATCCCAATTCTAATTTGAAATCAAAAATCTCCAATTTCTAATAATTTCGCAAAAAACACAAGACCAAAATCAAGATGCACGAAAAATATGCAAATTCAATTCGAATTTGAAATCGAAAAACTCCATTTTGTGAGAAGTTCGAACTAAATCTTGTTGCTGTGTAATGTGAATGTGGAACAAAACCTATGGGAAATTCGAGTTGACACTGTATAATATGAAATTACCCTTGGACAATACAAGTTGTTGAATATTGAGCATAATTGATTGAAATTGGATCAAATTTGAGCATATTTGGAATGGTGTACGATAGATATCATACCTGATATGAGAAACCCGATCAATTAGGCCGACTTTTTCTAACCCGAGGAGAAATCCCTTTACCAAATCGGAGAGAGGCCAATGGTGTACGATCCAAATTGCAGTATTTGTCAACAAAAAATCACTTCACAAAAAAGAACCTTCATTTTGTAAGATGATACTTTTTATGCAATTTTGATACTTCCTAGCATTAAAAATGACACTTTTGATCTAAACTAGTATTACACCTGTGCGATGCACGATGAGTGTAATGTCGGACAATATGAAGTTTATTGTGTCTTACGATATTGGGTTTGTTGTGTTCGGCCATATAGATTGGATATATAAAAAAAATATTATATATTAAATAAAAATATAAAATGTACAAACATCATCTCAAACAAATTAATAACTACAAATTTTGAAAACTTCTTTGTACACCACATTTGTCGTTTGTTTGTTTTTTGATTCATCTTCACCACATACTAATATTTTCAATCCCTTCCGATTGGTGACTCGGAAACAAAGAACATATAATTGGTCGTGGATCAATACCGGTTCTTCAAATACAGACCAGCATTTCGAGAGAGATTTTCCTTGGCTTTTATTTATGGTCATTGCATAAGAAACGATCAGAGGAAACTGTCTACGTCGAAACTTGAATGGAATTCTGAGGTCCGACAGTGTCAGTGTCATTCGTGGTATTAACACCTTTTGACCTGCATTAGTTCCAATGAGAATTTTAGCTTCAAGTACATGTCTGGAGAGTCGAGTAATCACCATTTTAGTTCTGTTACACAATCCAATCGAGTGGTCCATGTTCCTCAAGAGCATAACTGGAGTCCCAACCTTCAAATGCAATTCATGATTAGGAACGTCGGAACATCTTATCCCATTCAAAAAAATTGGCATATGCAAATCATGCAAGAAGTCAGCATTAGCATCAGATTTACACATGCTATCTGAGCTCAAATAAGTCTGCCCCTCCGATGAATTTAAAGACATCATATATTGATTTATGGACTCAACAACATCAAGAGTCGGTGTCAGTATCGCCCTTTCTTTCAAGTATGTAGGATCATCAATGGCATCGTTAAACATTGGATAAGTATTCTCTACAATTATTGCAATTGGATCACCAGCGGATTCGAGAAGAATATCTTTAGGTATATCAATAGTGGCACAACTATCATTAGATCCTCTGATTGTTCCAACTTCAATGTTTGTTATCCATTCTAAGAATTGCGCCAAATCTGCATAATCATCGGCTTGATTGAGGCTTTGAAGACGCATGTTCCTAGTCGATCTCGATCTTGCAACCTTTCCACAAGTGCGATGAATTTATTGTGGAATTGACTACATCATGTCGACTTCCCTTAGGTATAACAGGCAATATATGTCTAAGGTCTCCACTAAACACAATAGTTTTCCCTTCAAATGTTAAATGTTCATTCTGTGGGTTGACTAATTTTAAAAGAGATTGTAAAGTTTCATTCAGTGCTTCAAAGCAATACTTGTGCACCATCGGTGCTTCGTCCCAACTTATAAGTTTAGAATGAATAATCAACTCAGCAAGCGGACTCCCCTATTTGATATTGCAAGTTGAGTCTTGATTTGGATTTAAAGGAATAACAAAACGGGAATGTTCAGTCCTTCCACCAGGCAGCAAGAGGGACGTTATTTCATTCGATGCCATGTTCAACACAATTTCTCCTTTTGATCTCAAACACGCAGATAAAGCTCTCCACAAGAATGTTTTGCATGTGCCCCCATATACGTATACAAAGAACATACCACTTTTATTTGATTCCACCGCGGTCATTATTTTAGAGTAAACAATTTTTTGTTTGTCATTGAGTTTGGAAAGGAGGTTCTTGTGCTCTACCAAAAGAGTCTTACGATCATAACGTAGCTCGTCGTATATCAATCTGTTTTGGCTACTCCCAGTATTTTCCGTATCCGAAAATGGCATCGTATCAAATTCACGTGGACTCATGCCTTGACTTCTCAAAGTTTTTTCAATTTCCAACAGAGCAAGATTTTTTATTTCATTCTCACACAATACCAGTTTTGTAAGAAAAATAATATGACATTGGATAAATAATACTAATTTAATAAATACTACGATATATAAAATGATGTTATTAGAAAAAATATATGATATTTAACATATAATAATACTTTAGTTAATACATTGATGTTGGAGAAGACGTCGTTGTCTATATAGAATATCATCATAAAGATATTGCCAACACTTATCCCATACTGCTTCTGATATGCTCAAAGATTCGGATGAGAGAAATGACACAAACAAAACTTCTAAGGCTCTGCGAAAGCCCGGTGGCTCGCCTTGATGATGGCATCAATATATTCTCTATCGTCTTCTAACAAACCAAGAGCATAACAAGCTTCACGGTATGAAGAGTGTTAAATACCATTGACCGTCTTGTAGTCATCATGACAAGTAGCCCTACAGACAATATTGATAAGACACGACAAATAGTACATTTCACCAGCACTTGGAGGGACGAAAAACACTCGACCTATTGATTTCCCATTTTTCTTAGCATCCACTTTATGAGTTTTGGTTTCCATGTGAATTTTGTTGGGGCTTCAGCATAGGTTAGCTCACGCACTTCTGGATATATTTTTTTTGCTTCCATCCATGCTAAAAACATGCTTTCTTTAATTAAATCTTTCTTAAGCACGTCGTCTATTCGTTGTTATCATCAAAAATAACACTCTGCTCATTCGGAAGATTGAAGCTGAGTCATTTAACTGAAGGATATTTATATTGGATCTCAAATCCCAATAACCTCTATGCCGCTTCACATGACGATATATACCTACAGCCATAATACATGCTCACTTCATCCATGGTTTTCCCTGAGTCCTCATCATTGGTGCTTGTATAAAATGACAATGTAACGCGATCATTTCCTTTGTTGACATACTTGAACATATACTTACTCAATATGGCCCGGTTACACCATTCCACATTTACATGAGCTTCATATTTGAGTAACAACTGGCGATTATAAGGCACCACATATCTGTTGTCCAGAGGCACACCATTTTTTTCAACTATCTGACCATCATTCATGCGTTTATAATGCGGATAACCTTCTTCAACAATAGTCATCACATCCACAAATCTTTTGGGAAAATGTTTAGTGAAAAGACCATCAGCCATACACGGTGAGTTTTTTCTCGACATCACCACATGAACCATGAATCATATGATCCCTTACTACAACATAATAACATGGATCAATTCTCCCGTCAGGTATTTCGGCTGATATAATTCGATCTATATCATCTGCAGTTGGATATATGTCTTTCTTCGCCATAAACAACAATATATGGGCATGAGCCAAACCACACTTTTGAAATTCTATCGTATAAATAACTGCAATATAATAATAAAATAATAAGAAATGGAGACAATATACTAAAATAATGAAATATTTAATATATTAGTAAACATATATATAAAGTATTTTAAAAACAAATGTTAACTGCTATTACTTTCCCCCAACAGTTTATTTGTCGAAGATCTTTGATCAAAGAATCTAGCTTCAGTCTAAATATTCTGCAAACAATATTGGGAGGATCCTCGGGATTTAGATTCTTCTTCTGAAGAAAACGAATGATCTCTGGCCATTTGGGATTGCAAGTAAATGTTATAAACAGATCCGGATAACCCGCCCATCGACATACATCCATTGCATCTTGATAATTTTGTATCATATATCGAGCACCTCCGGTGAAAGTTGAAGGTAATATGATGTGTTTACCCTCAGTACTTGGATCAATGTCCCCATGCAAAACAACATCAGTCAAGCCTTTATATATCACAATACAATTTTTTTCTGATTGAAACGGATATATTTCAATCTAGCAGACTCGACCATTGTATAGGCATCAACAACAAACTGTTGAAACAATCTCTGAAATGACAAAATAGTCAACGATTCATGGTCTCTGTCATGTAATTTGTATGCAAAGTATTCACGCACACTAATTGTTCTTCTACCACCCGTACTATTTGTCTTATGGCTTGAAAATATTATATCTTCTCTAAAACCGTCATCACCATAAAGTAATAATAATGGATACTGCAAGGCCAAATATGAGGCATTCAATTCATTTATCCGCTGTAAAACTCCAGAGTTTGTTTGAACAACAATATCCCCATCGCCTAAAGCACGATCAAAATCACCAACAATCAAAGCGGCAACTTCACTGCTCGTTGGCATATTATATCTCCTGGCATCCGTACTTCGTTTACCAATCAAACGTAATTTTACGTCTGAAAATCCATGTGCTCGAATCTTTTCTTTTGTCATTCTAAAAGATTTGACCAAAACATTGTTCTCGTCCAACATTCTCTTCAATTCAGACACGATAACTTTATGTAAATTATTATTGTCACTCCCTTGCCTACAAATTAAAATATTATATTTCCAAAATTAAACAAAATTGTGTTCGAAATTCTTAAGAAAATAATACTAAAGAGAGACCAAACAATAAAAAATAAAAAAACCTTACATAATTCAACCTACGAGTTATTTCATTTTCCGTATCATATATGTATAGTTGAGCGAATTTGGGCGTCGATCCATCTAACGGCAACAAACTTCCAATTAGGTGGTAATTTTGTCCATACATTCGAAAAACTGGAGGACCTCTACCTCTTCACACACTGTGTCAATCTTGCCTCTCACGATTTAAAATAAAACATATTGTTATATGATCTTATATTCTCTTGAAAGTATTTGCTCTAATTTCCATTTCCAAACAATAGATTTTGAAGAACATTTGGTGGTTGTTTGATGAGAGGAAGTTGAACATTTTTGTAGCCACAACACAAAGAGTAACGAGGCTTTAATTTTGTATAGGAGAAAAATCTTTCTTTGAACCAAAATAATGCTCCATATAATTCGCATTTATAACTCGCATCCCCTATATCCCAATACTCTGAAAAAATAATACTTACACTAATTCATGGAATTATAAAATAAAATTAATATACTTATAAATGAAAATTACAGTTATAAAAAATTTCACTCACCATCACTTGAAGAATTTAATACGTCACTGAGCTCAATCTTAGTTACGTTAACCCCAGAGTTCTCACAGGTTGTAGTAATATTTGAAGTCACATGGGCTTCATTTAGTTCATCTTCCGTGAGATCAATTATTACAGCTTCTTTCGAACTCATCGAAAAGGGTGTCCCGGATGTACCATACTAAGATACGCCACGATTACTGATATTTCTTCCAGAAAGTAATCGTGTCCCCGAAACTATAATAATAAATTTTAAATGCTATCATCATTATTATTTATATTATTCAATATAAAAGTATATTTGTTTATCTAAAAACAAAATAAATAAAAATATTACTGAACATACCATTCGTGATATCGCTAAGCGGACTGTTGGAAAATGGATAAACCATTGTACTTGATAAGCCTTTTTCAAAAGACATCCTTTCAGATAGTGTTATATTTCCTGAAAAAGATTATTAAAATCAAACTATAATAAAATAATTATATATTAAAATAAAAAAATAATATAATAATATCTATATATAATTAACTAATATAATACGAAAAAATTGATTATTCCACTAAAAATATAATAATAATAATAATAATAATAATAATAATAAAATGGTTATATTTTAAATTAAATTATAATAATATAATATAACTAATATTAATATAATAATAATAATATCTATATATATAATAAATAAAGTAATATAATACGATAAAATTGAAATTATTAAAATAATATATAAAATAACAACAATAATAATAATTATTATTATTATTATGAAACTTATTAACAATTTAATTTAAATATATTTAATAAATTTAATTAATAAGAAATGGTAATACACATAAAACAAAAATAATTAAACACTACAATAAAGCCTAAATGAGAAATAAAAAGCCCATTCGAAATTGAATTTAGTATTTTAATCCAAGCCCATATCAAACCCAATTCTTATCATTTTTACCCAAAGCCCACATCTAGAATTTTCTTTCGGATAGGTTTTAGAAATGTAGTTCACACGATTTTGACACGTATCAAAAATGAAGAGTTGAGATTTCTTCAAGAGATGGTGTAAGTCCAGCGGCTACGATAATCTAGAGGGGGTGAATAGATTATCTCCGTCTTTTCGATTTCGCTCTTTTTTGAACCAAATGCTCAAACACAATAATAAAGGTGCGGAATGTAAACAACACACGTCGATTTAAAGAGGTTCAACCCACCTAGGGCCTAATCCTCTACCACCCCAAAGATATCCGGATGGATTTCAAAAAGAAAAAGATTTTATTAATTTACCACAAATTAATACAACACCAACTTACAACAATACCTTGAAGAGCACCACACTCTTCTTCAACACCACCTTTGAGATTACCACAATCTCACTTGAAGATTACCACAATCTCCAACGGCACCTTGTGAAGATTACCACAATCTTCAACCTTGAAGAATACCAAATTCTTCAACACCTCAACAAGAAGATTACCACAATCTTCTTACACCTAACACCTAGATCACCCAAGTATGTTCTTACCACAAGAACACTCACAAGGATATCTTGTGTTGAATGATTACCCAAATTCAAGATTACAACTCGATAATTGATAATACAATAGAGTGCAAGTATAATCAAGAAAAGCCTAGACCTCAAGGATGTGAAAGTGAATAGCTAGGCAAATTACAACAAGAAATAAGACAATGTAAGAACAAGTGTATTCTTGAGTGTATCTTGTTGTGTTGTAGTTTTCTCTCTTATTATGTTGCTTCAATTCTTCCTCTATTTATAGGAGATGTCTTGTACATGATAGGATCCTCTTGGGGACATGAAATCGTAAAAATTGCAAGACAATTGAAGAAAAGAGTCATTAGAAATCAATCCCTTAAATCAAGGAAAAGTTGTCCGCAAACTCAACGGATAGTTTCTTTGTCAAAAGAGAGGGGTTCGACCGGTCGCGAGAGATAAGATAGAAATTGAATTCTACGAATTTTTACACAGGGGACCGGGCGCGGGGGGGCCGACAGCGCCCTATGTTGGACCGGTTGAGGAGATCAAAAATAAGAAACAGATGTTTACTCTTCTTCGGGGGGTACGTTCAGGTACCGATCGGGAGTATTAGGACAACATTCAGGGGACATAGTTTTGATGTAAAAACATTTTGACAAACAACATTAAAAGTGTTGTCCATTTTAGTCGAAAACAAACTTAAAGAAATACTCCGGGAAAAACCATTTTAAATCATTTAGGAGTATTTGGACAACATTTAAAGAATATTGTTTTGGTATAAACAAAATCATCAAAATCATGATAAAACCATTTATCAAACAATCTCCCCCTTTTTGATGATTACAAACCAAAACAATTTGAATCATTTAAATCATTTTAAATCATTTAGGAGTATTTGGACAACCTTTAAAGAACATTGTTTTGGTATAAAACAAAATCATCAAAATCATGATAAAACCATTTATCAAACAATCTCCCCCTTTTTGATGATTACAAACCAAAACAATTTGACAAGGCCGATTTTGAAAACAAAACAATTTTGAGAGGCGATTTTGAAAACAAAACAAGTTTTCCGGTCAAAAATAAATATCCGTTGAGAGCGACAACATTCCACGCAATATAAACACGAGGATGGGAGTAAAGATATTCAATCGCATATAGCAAATGCTCCCCCTATCAATATGCACAACAAGAGTTATATAGAAGCAACTAAAACATAAGCTAAAATATTAGCTTTTCGATATTGAGCTTAAGTATCAATAACTTAAAAAAGCTCCCCACAAAGAGACGTCATTAGAACCGTATATAAGTCCATACTACAACCAATGGACCATGATTCATACATAACCATAATGCACCAAGTGGACTAAATGTGATCCACAACTTATGGCTTTATGAAGCCATAGCTTATAGCTTCTTTTCGTTATGCTTATCTTAGCTTCTTTGAGCTAAAGAGCTTATAACCTGTTTCTCCCCCTTTGGAATCGTCAAAAAGAATGTTAGCACGATAAATACATCATATATTCATATCAAAGTGTGCAACTAAACCGATGTATTGAGCTATTTGAGCATTGAAGCTTTTAAACCAAATAAGAGGGAGGAGTCGAATTATACGACTTGTAGAAGCTTATGAAAACTCGTGAGATTTGCGAAACATGATCTCTATAAATATATAAGACTTTTGAAATCGAGAGAATCATGTAGGTGATGAATTTTTCATTGAAATATTTTATCAAACACTTGGCGGGCGTCAAAAATTGAAAAAGATATATATAGCCCTTGTAAATGATATCAAGCCAAGTTTTTCATCACCAAATACAATTTAACAAATATCATTCATCAACAATCAATAAGCTCATCACAAACATATATGAATTACATCAAGAAAAATACATATAAGCCACAAACTCAAGGGTTCAACCCAATTGAGCTAAAGATAGTGAAATTCTTACCATTCAATCGGTAAAGACGAGCAATGATGATGATAGTCGAGCTAGATAATCCCCAAAATATATAATTCATGCATCAAAACTCATTTGAAGTGAATTGTGTGAAATTTGCAAAGGGGACAAAAATGGCCGAATGTGTCAAAGTGACGAATCTTTGAAGACATAACCATTTTAATCAAATTATAGCCTAGGGCGACCGGTCGACGTTGAGGGCGACCAGGTTGCCCTCAACCCTTTTGGCCACCATGTCTGTCGGTTTTTCCAAAATCCGAATTTTCAACCAAAAATCCGATTTTTCGTCCCCTAAGTTTTAAAAACGTGCAAAATGCAAATGTAGACCTCATTAAATATACATTATGTCATAATCAAGCTCGAAATGAGGTAAAATACTCGGCGGTTAACGATCAAAAAGTCCGCGAGTTATCCTTGAGACGGAATTAAACACATCTCAAGTTTTTGTTAAAAAATCACAATCCCTTAAAAATATATCGAATCTCAATATGTTTAGTTCGATTATGACGAACCAAATTTTGAATATGAATAACCGTATAATAGATACCAAACTTGTTATCCGAAAAATAAGAACGTTTTAAAGCTTTGGATACAACAAGTCATATGAAGAAGTGCCTTTCAAATATTTGAAAATTTCTTTTAATGGCACTTTTAATGAGATTCGTTGGGATAGTTTTTGAAGTCGAGCATATAGACATAAGGCATATGGAATGTCGAGTCTATAGAAATAATACAAGAAAACATACCTCAAATTTAATTGTCGATCGACATGCCTTTCTCAACCTTTGTCAATCTTTAGCCATAGAGGTTGAGATAGTTCTTCTTTCTTCGATGCCTAACTCCTTCAAGAGTTCTTTTTAAAATATAACCATCTTCTTGGCATTGAATAATTTGAAGTTCAAGCAATAAATTGAGCTCCCCCATCAAGCTCATCTCGAGTTCACCTAGTATCAACTTAGAAAAATATCTTGCACAAATATTCATTAGTAGCACCAAAAATATTCTCATAAATATGCACAAGTTTAAACAATCTTGCCCTTTTTCTCAAACAAAGAGAGTAGTATCAACTTTACCTCTTGTAAAATCATTTAGCAAAAATAGTTAAGTCTATCATACCATGCATGGGGTACTAGTTTTAAATCATACAAGGCCTTTTATAAAAATCATTTGGCCTAAAATTTTAAACTCCGATAGACTTCTATTTGAATGAAATCATTTAGAAAAATTGGATTTAACATCCATTTGGTAAAGCTTGAAATTTTCTTAAAACAAGAATGAGCAAGTAAAGTGCAAATATTACATCAAAATCAATTACCTTTTTTTTTTAAATACCTTCGAGCCACTAACCTCACCTTAGTTCGACCAATGTTGCCTTGGTCATCGAGTTTGTTCCGGAATACCCTTTTTGCATTTATAATCATTTGTGATGAAAGACATGGCATCAACTTCCAAGTATCATTTTCTTTTTAGCTCCTCTTGCAATTCTAAAAATCAATCTTCATCTTGAAGCATCAATTTAGGAATTTGTCTTCTTCATCACTATTGGGCATCCAAATGATCTAAGGTGTTCATAATAGAACATTTACATCCAAATATTTGGAGTATTTCCTTTTCTACACAACTCAACAAACTCATTAACGGCATCTCTTATATAATCAAGAGAAAAATAGCCCAAGTGTAAAAACATGCCTCAATCATCAATCACAAAATATCTTGCATAAGAGCATAGTAGAAGTAGACATTACATATATAGACCATGAAGCAAGGAACACATTACTATGCATTTATAATATCATCAAGAGTCTAATAAATCATGCAAGTTCAAATAAGCTTAAGAAAGCTATAAAAGGTCTCTTTGAAATTTGAAAATCCGATAGCATATAATTGAGACCTCATTTAAAAGAAGTATTTGAACAAAAGTTGACAAAGCAAATATGTGCAATCAAATATCGAATAGTGCCTTTCAAAAAATCTAAAAATCCTCTTAATGGCACTTGTATGAGATACTATAAAAAACAATCACATAGGCATATGGCAATACATATATCGAGTCTATAAGAGTAAAAGTAATACAAGTAAACGTACCGATAATTTATGTCTTTCTTGACAAAATGGCCATTTATGAAAATATGTAAATCCTACACAATTCTTAAAACACATCTAGCACAAATCATAATGATAAAAGTGTAGGCTAAGAGATATCACAAGTAAGCTCATGCCATAAAAATCCATAAGAGATGATAATACACTTTAGTCTACAAAAATGCACAAGAGTTTTAAAAACATCATATAAGGTCTCCTTTTTCAAAAGAATTTTAAAAACAAACATATATATTGAAGACCAAAAAAATCAATACTTGAAAACTCATGTTGCAATAAAGACACAAATAAAAACATGCATAACAAAATAAAATGCATATTTTAAATGGGAGATATCTTGTGTGTAGGTCCCAAGGGGTGTAAGTGTAAGGTTTAGAAGGGGTTGAATAAACCTTACCAAATTTTCGATTTAGTCCTTTTAAATATTCGAGTTAATACTACACAACTGTCTCCTTGATGGACATCCAATTTAGTTAATCAAGAGTTAGTCTCTCACCGGACTCAACCGAGCCGTTGATGGAATAACTCACTTGTTGGGTCTAAATTAACTCAATTGTGGTTTTGTTTTCAACGGAAGACTTAATACCCTTAAGTTTGATTAAGCAAGGATTTAGTGCTTGATTTAGTACTTATAAATTATCAAGTGGATAGCAAATTTATCGAAGAAATTTAAGCGATTAAGATGCGAGGAATTAAAGTGTTGAAAAGTAAATGACACAATGAAATTTTTATAGAGGTTCGAAGATGGGGTAATTCTTCTACTTCTCTCTTCTCCAACTCCTGGAGGAATCCACTAGGTATTGATCAAGATACAAAGTGGTAACAATCCCGGATACAAGTCTTGATCACACAAACACTTGATCCTTTGGGACTCGATCAGAGACGCCTTGATCACTCACCGGCTTCTCGTGCGACTCGGCTTCTTCACAGGCAAACAGCTGCCTTGCTACTACACTGACTCACTTGCTCAAGCTCTTTGGATTTGATCACGAAGCCCTCCAAAAGCTTAAGACTTGGTTCGACCTTGAACCTTCCTACAATCCTTCGTGGAATGTAGACCCCTTGATTTTTCAAGATTTTCCTCTTCAACTGATTGAAGTTATCTTTCCTTCACAAAGTGAGTGTTGGATTGATGTTCTTCGTAGTGTAGGCTTGAGGATTGAGAATGTTTTGATTTTCTAATAATTGCTTGAACGTTTTTGGTTGGTCTCAGAACTTGTGTCTTTTTTTTTTCTCAAAATAAACTCCTCGGCCTTTTATAGTGATCTTTCAAAAATTTGCCCGTTGAAGAGATAGGCTTATTTTTGAAAGTCACTTGCGTCGTTGCTTGTCTTGTTGCGTCCTTGGAATTGCCATTTCCTCGTATGAATTGTTCTTTCACCTTTTTAGAGTTCGACACGGTGTAGTGCTTCCCATTGGTTCATTCCTTTTGCACGCTTCTAAGGGGTGAGCACTCCAAGAAAGGTGATATGGAGATATTACTTGTTTAAGTAATTCTCTTGATTTACGTAAACGGATCTTTTGATTATCTCGACTTATTTGCATTTCTTTGCTTTCCCCGAGGTAACTTAGAGTCGACTTCTAATCATTGGATGACTCTTCCGTCACTTCAACTTGAGACTTGGCTTTTCTTGAGTTGACTTGACTGATACTTCACTCGATTGCATCTCATTTGTTTTTTTGATGAGAGTTCCGTCTACTCTTCTTTGTCATACTCGGCTGTCTCGCGCGAGTCTACCTTCTAGTCTCCGATTGTCTTCTTGCGTGTTAGGGCGTAGGCGACTTAACTCGGCTTGGCCACCTATTTATTACAATGCATTTTACAACAAAAAATGGGGTGCCAACTTCCTATTCTAAGTTTTACATGGCATTCATCAAAATCTAAACAATAAATTTCCTAACAATTTCCCCCTTTTTGATGATGCCAAAACTTAAACTATTCAAAAATGCAAATAACAAAGATACATACAGATAGTGTATTGACATAGAATGTATGTGCGAGAATCAATCCTTTTATTGATCATAACATTCTTGTTCTTTTACACAATCATTTTTACAAGGTGTATCGGAGCAAACATTTGTCTACACAAAAGATTAAAGAATTTGTAGCTTTATTGCGAGAAAACTTACATAGTATGTATTTACATCATAAAATACATGAAGGGGGTGGACAAAGAACATTTCATCTCCTTCGTTGTCTCCTTCTTTCATCTTGTTCAAAGATCTTCTCGCGCTCTTCTTCTCTTTTTCTCATCGTCACCGCCTTTCCTTCTTCTTCTTTTCATATGCCTTCCTGGCGGCTTCATCTCTTCTTAATCTTTCTGTCTTTCCTCCCATAGCTGAGTTTGTCTCTTGTTTTCTTCTTCTATTCTTTTTGCATACTCGGCGTTACTTTTAGCCACTTGCAAATTTGCTATTTGGTCAAGCCCAGCCCAAAGATCCTCCTTTCTTTCCGGATCTACGTGTTCAATGTTTTTGGGCGGAGGCTGGGTGAAACCTCTTCCTCCACCATTGCTTCTTCCTCTACCTGCGGCGTGTATTGTCTTTGGGGTCTTCTTCTTTCCAAACAGTGATCGGCGGAGTGACCAATGAGTGATCGCTTGGTAGTCTGCTTTGCTGTCGGCTTCTTCACATAACGTGAGACCCTTTTCCCGTACAAGTCCCAAGCTTGAGCCATAGACATATTTGCAAAGTATCCTTCGGATGCGGCGTTTTAAATTCATCAACTGATCGTGGCTCTGTCCCGACATCCGAGATGGCATAAGTGTCTCTCTCTCTTTGGGAATGCCTCCATGTTTGTTTCAAGATGTTCATAACCGGGCATCCATTCTTCCTTCCACTTCCTCCATCCCCGCTTCAATTGTTTTTCTCTTTTCGGCCGTAGATATAGCGAGTGTTGGAGTGGCGAGTCACGGGGAGTTTCTTTGTCGATAATGTCATATGTGTGTGACAGGACCTGTTGGGGGTTTGTGCAATCATTAAGGTCACATCTTTCGATCCTTCCCCCTCGGCAGATTTTCCTTTCTTTTGTTTCGACTCTTCCTCACCGTCTTTCCCTTCACAAACAGCATCCTCTTTTTTTTTCGGCTTCGGATCTTTTGTGCTTTAAGGTATTCCTCTTCCCCCTTTTTGGCATCATCAAAAGAGAGGACACACTGGAAACATCTTGCAAGCGGGAAGTCGAACTCACGATGGTAGAGTTACATCTCGAGTCTGCTGCGGAGTATGCAACACGAAATTCGGATCGAGTAGCGTTGGACTCTGCTTTGAAATCGGCTTCATCTCGGCCATGAGAAGGCTGAATTTTGTATTCATGGTTTCTTCCAAACGCCAGATCACTCTTATTTTGCTCACGCAGCAGCCTTTATCTCGGCGGTGTGAGCTTCATGCATGTGCTCAATATGTTCTCTCGGCTTCGTTTTTGCATCGGCATTTTCACTCTCCATACCAAAGACTTGTTGAACAATGTCCTGAGTATCTAACTTGTTCCACAAGCATTGTTTCTTCTTTGCCACCATTCCCGATCTGATTGTTATGCCTCTTAAATCGGCTGATAAAATTGGCATCTCTGTTGTCGATCGCATGTCCATAGAGGCCGATGCCTCTCCATCCGTTCAATCTCGGCGAATAATACCTTGAACACTTCGCGGACTTGGTGATTCCTCCGTTGCGGTGATGGCCATGCGGCGTCAAAATCATAATCAATCGGAACAATGGTGCACGATGGAAAACGGGAGGTCTGTGCGTGGCGTGCTTTGAGTTCGTTCTACGATTCTTCGGGGAGGTCGAGTACCTCCAGAGAGAAAGGAAAAGATTCTATAAAGGAATCATCACGGCCAACCGGTATTTGCTCAATGATGAGAGGTGCGCGTGAAGTTCCTCTTGAGTCGAACCTGCTGCGGCTTGGGAGCTGCGCGATGGACTGTCTCGGTGGGGTCTTTTGTGAAGTGGACCCGACTTTGCGAGCCTCAATTGTCTCAACACTTCGTTGGTCTCGGTGATTTCTCCAATTGAGTAGATGGTCCTCGGCCTTTATCGAGCGTCATCGGACGATGATGAGATTTCCATTGGTGGCTCATCATCAAAATTAAAGGTTTGACGAGTAGTCTTGGGATCGGACTTGCTCGTGCTTGGAACATCCGCGGTGAGTCTTTTGGATCTCATCGCTGGGGATGACTCGGCTTCTTCTTCGCCTTTCGATCCCGGAAAGGTTACATCGAGATTATCCTGGGAATCATGAAGCGCGCTTATCTCCTTTTTCGGATGGGTCGATGATAGCGGGAGGGATGTTCTCTACTTGACTTCTTTATCCCGAGAAGTCTCAACCTCCCGTGGGCCTTCATTACCTCCTGCAGGTCTCGACTGCAGCGAGGGCCTGGTCCTCCCTTTCGGCATGTCGGTTGTCTTAGGGTCTTCGTGGTGGCATCCATTGGAGTCTCAACCCCATGGATTGCACTTTCATTGCCAGTGTTAACTCCCGGGGTTGTTCCTTCCTGTGCCTCGATTGCATCGCGCGTCATTAGCCTTCAGAGCGGTTGGCACCTCAGTGAGACGATCTGAGCTGAACTCGAGCTTCGTTGATGACAACTTGCATTCGTTTAGTGTTTGTTCTTTTTCCACTTCGCCTCCCGAATTCGTTTGTGAAGTCATCTGCGCATCCTCCAACCTTGCTGCGGTGGAGGGAGTTTCCCCTCGGTGGCGCACCGAGTGACTTGGAATGGGGTCACTCGTCTCCAACCTCCCGGCTGTTTCTATTGAATGTTCAGTCGTTGGGGCGGTGGTAAGACACCTTCAATAGGGGTTGGCTCGACAGGGGTCCCCACTCTCCCGGTTTCATCGCCAAGTCCCTTATTGCCTTCTTCTTCCGTGGTGGGAAGTGGTGGCAGCAACAACAATGGTGATTTCTTTGAACCACTCCCATTGGATCAATTTCGGTTGTGTTCTGGAGGACTCTCCTGGTCCCTCCATCAATCTTTGCTCGTGAAGGATTCGGATTCGTGCAATGCTTGCTTTGCATTTGCAACTCTTCGTGGCGGCGGCATTCTCCGGATCCTCATCACTGTCGGAGAAGACATCAAGGAGAGGATGTGTGTGTTACGTGGTGCCGGGAGATAGGGCGGAGATCTTTGGCCTTCTCACGTGCCTCGGCTTCCTCCTCTCGCCTGTCTTTCCTTCTCCTTGTCCTTGAATATCTGCGGGATGTCGTGCGATTGTCTTCATCGATCTTTGGGATCACGGTGGTTAGTCCAAGGAAATTTAACACATTCCTCTTCTTCTTCTATAAACTCGGGCCATTGGAACTGTTCCCTTGATTTACTCAATTTCCATTTTCTCCACTCACGCAGACGATTTTGGATATCCGGGTAAGGTGGAGATAGGATCATCACATCACTATCAGCTCTATCGCCTTCTTCTTGTGTCTCAGTGCGCGACTTCAACTATTTCTTCGAGGTTGCCTCTCTTGATCGATTTCGAGACTTGGTTTTTTCATCAATTACATCTGGGGACTCGATTGCTTGGCGGTTTAAGTATTTGTTCCAGTGAGTGGGCGACTCGGCCGGTTTTCAAGCTCGGAGCGCTTGATGATTCTTCTTCTCTTCTAGTTTGTACCGAGGGATTTAGGTTCGAGAGACAGTTTAAAATCGAGTCTTGGGCGGCGGGGGGCGTCTTGGTGTCTTTTTCGAGGAGCTGGCCGTCTTGGCTTATCGAGATCTTCTCTTTTGACGATCGGAGAAAGGTATTTGAGAGTCCTTCTCGACCGCTAGCTGCTGGGCGGGAGACACGAGCTGCGAGGGGCGGTGACTCTTGCGGGGCGGGAGCGAGTTTTGACTTTCTTTCTTTGCGGGAGCGTGATCTTCTTAGCTTAGCTGCGGGGGCGACTTTTCTTCTTTGGTGGAGAGGAAGCAGTTGTATCTTGGGTCACCGATTCCCCCTCACTTGTGTCGGCTCTCTTGGCGTAGGCTCTCTTAAATGCGCCGGAGAGGTTTGATCTGAACATCCTCTTGTTAACATGGAATGCCTTTCCATGTCTAAGAGGGACTCCTTTCACCTCCATCATCCGGCCAATCACCGGGCCATATCTGGGATCCTCCAAATGTGCCATCTTCCTTGAAGGATTTGTTCCCTACATTCTCGGCATAATCTGCTGTAGACAAACTCGGCCATTTGTTTTCCTTTCTTCAATGATCGCGCCATCACGATCGGCTTTGCTTTTGTGATTGGTCAAAGCTGCCAAATTTGATGTCAATACATTTGGAAACTATGTCCAACGACTTGTGACAATCCTCCTTCAAAGGCTGACCTCTTGTTTTTTGTGTAAACTATTTTATCGGCATAGTCGGCTTGGCTATTTCCTTCCAGCGGCCAGGTTTACATCGGCCGTTAATTTCGATGCTCCTTCCATTGGTAGTGGCGATGTTCACCAAGTCCTTGGCGAGAGATGGTGAGCCGCTTTCCGGTATGCGAATGACTTTATCCCTTCATCGTGAATCTCGGCATTCACGTGAAGCGTGCGACCTCCTCCACATAGGTCATCGGATATTCGGCGTCGAAACGATTTCACCCAGGCGTTTCCAATTTCTCGCGATTTTCTTCACTAGGGTGTCATCGGACCCTGTTTCACCATGCCGTCGAAATCCACATTGAGACCGGTGTGGATTTGCTTTCCTAACTTGGTAAAATCATAGGTTGGTGCCATTTTTTAGGATTTTATCAAAGAAAATTTAGAGATTGATTTGAAGATAGATAGGGTTTTGAGAAGATTTTTGCCTCTGCTTCGAGAGAGAGAAAATGAACGGTTTTGATAGTGTGTGAGAGAAACGGACGAAAATGGTTTAAGTATGGTTTATGAAAGGGCGTGCGGGTGGTTTTGAAATGTGATCGAGATCAACGGTTTAGATTTTGCACGCCTATTTAGCATTTAATGTCTCGTATTTAATGCGGCATTTATATCCAATCATAAGCTTGGTGTGCGGCTTTTATGTCCGTACACATCATCATTATCTTGGCGTCATTCTTAAAACATTCCCGCTTAGTAAAAACATTGCGTTTTTGTCACTTTGCTCATACGTGACTCGGCTTATCCTTTAGTTGATTTAACTCTTCTTCTCACGAGTTCTCTTAGTGACTCGGCTAACGGTGACTTGGTATAGTTGTCTTTCCGATCTGGTGATTTACTTAGGCGATTTGTGAGTTCGGCTCTCTTTTTTTTTTTTTTTGTGTTCCATTTCTTTTCTTTGATTCTTCGAGTGTCGGCTCAGGCTCAATTAACCTAACTCATGTTTGAGTTCTTCAAATCTTGACTCACATAATGGTTTTGTGAAGATGTCGGCCCGATTGTTTATCGGTTGAGATATATTCCAAGATGATGTCCTTCTTTTCAACATGATCTCTTATGGAGTGATATCGACATCAATGTGCTTTGTTCTTGAGTGCAACACGAGGATTTTGAGTGATTGCAATTGCACTTGTGTTATCACACATGATTGGAATTTCTTTTTCCTCAACTTCATAGTCTCTCGATTCTTTGTCTCATCCATAGGACTTGGGCACAACAATTTGCCCCGCCTTATGTATTCCTTGTTTGTAGTAGGTGGCTATTGAATTTTGCTTCTTGCTAAACCAGGAAATCAGCTGTTTCCTAGCATTTGACATGTGCACGAAGTGCTTTTTCGTCAACTCTGCATCCAAAGCATAGTCGAGTCGAATAGCCGATTATCTTGAATCCACCTTCCTTTGGATACCATAAGCCAACTTCTTGGCTTCCTTTCAAGTATCTCAATATTCTCTTAGCTTTGTCATATGGCTCTCTTTTGGAGCATTGAAATCTTGAACATACACCTACACAAAGGTGATGTCGGCCTGCTTTGTAAAGATAGAAGCAATGATCGATAAGTGCTCTGTATCTTGTTTGATCTACTGAGGCTTACCATCTGCATCCATGTCCATTTTGGTGATGTATTCATTGGTATTTTCACGAGAAGACTTCTCCTCCATACCAAATTTCTTCATTAAGTCTCTGGTGTATTTTGTTTGACTTATGAAGGTTCCATCCTTCAGTTGTTTCACTTGGAGTCCAAGGAAGAATGTTAGCTCTCCCATCATGCTCATTTCAAATTTACTCTGCATGAGGTTTGAAAATTTTCACACGACTCTTTGTTTGTGGATCCAAAAATGATGTCATCCACATATATTTGAACAAGCGTTATACTCTTTTTGTCTTGAATTACGAAAAGTGTTCTATCTACCTTTCCTTTTGTGAATCCATTTTTCGATTAGGAATTGTGACAAGGTATCATACCATGCTACTCAAGGGTGCCTGTTTCAATCCATACAAGGCTTTCTTGAGTTTGTATACCTTATCTCCAAGAGTCTTCTGCTCAAATCCTGGAGGTTGTTCAACATACACTTCTTCTTCCAATAAACCATTTAGGAATGCACTTTTTACATCCATCTGATATACAGTGAAATTCTTGTGAGCTGCATAGGCAAGAAACATTCTTATAGCTTCCAATCTTGCTACGAGGCAAATGTTTCATCAAAATCTATTCCTTCTTCTTGGCAATATCCTTTGGCTACTAGTCTTGCCTTGTTTCTTACCACATAACCTTCCTCGTTCATCTTGTTTCTGAACACCCATTTGGTACCAATGACATTTTGATGTGTGGGTCTTTGAACTAATTTCCATACTTTATTTCTTTCAAACCGATTGACTCTTCTTGCATAGCTTGAATCCAATGTGTGTCATCCAATGCTTGTAACACATCTTTGGGCTCTATTTGCGAGATAAAGCATGTGAACATGGCTTCTTGTTGAGTTCTGGATCTTGTTTTGACACCTTCTTTATATTTCCAATGACAAGTTTTGGTGGATGGTCTCTCAGCCATCTTACATCGGTTGGAGTAAGTTAGTGGATTGATCGTCTTGCGGTGTGTTCTTTGTGTTTAGCTCTCTCGTAATCACTTAGCAAATTTTCCACTTTTTTTGAGATTCACTATCTCATCTTCTTCTCGAGTTTATAATTCGGCTTGACTTGATAGGGACTCTTACGTATGGTTGGATGATTCGACTTATCACCGACTCTTCAATGTCTTCTCCATTTACATTTGGCTCATCGAATACCACATGAATGGATTCTTCGCAACCATAGTCCTTTTGTTGAGTACTCTGTAGGCTTTGCTTTCACCAGTATCTGAAGATACCTTCATCGACTTTAGCATCAAAAGCCTTTAGATTGTCTTTGCCATTGTTGTGGATGAAGCATTTACATCCAAATATTACGAAATATGCAACATTTGGTTTTCTTCCGATCCAAATCTCATAGGGAGTCTTTGTCACCGGTATGTCATTTATCATACATCTGTTTTGAGTGTAGCAAGTTGTGTTGATTGCTTGACCCAAAATCTTTTTGGTAACCTGCTTGACTAACATGGTCCTTCTTTGCTTCTTTGAGAGTTAATTCTTCTTTCTCGCAACTCCATTCTCATTTGTGGAGTCCTTTAAGCTGGATAGTTCATGACCAATATCATTTTCAATACAATATTGAGTTATTATTCCATTGACAAACTCGAGTTCCTCTGTGCGATCTTATTTTGATAATGGTTTGACTCTTCTCGTTTTGAATCCTCTTCATCGGTGTGGTAGTTTTTGTAGAGTTTCTTTCTTCTTACACATGAATATTGTCTATGTGTATCTTGAGTAGTCATCTACTACCACCAAGGTGTATTTCTTTCCACTTATCTTTGGCCGGTTCCACTTGGGCCAAATAGATCCATGTGTAGCGGATGCAATATTCTTGTTGAAGATGAACATGTCTTTTCTTTGAATGAAGATTTGATTTGTTTTCCCTTTTGACATGCATCACATATACTCTCCTTCTTGTATCTTGATCGGAAGTCCTTCCACAAGACTACTACGGCAAGCTTGTTAATCGTTTTGAAATTCGGGTGACTCGACTTTTTTGTGCCACGCCAAACTTGATTCAATGTGCTCTTTGCTAATAGGCAGTCTTTGTGTGTAGTGGTTGGCCAATCTACTACATACATGTTCTTTTGTCTGCATCCTTGCAACACAACTTCATTTGATTCAAAAGATCCTTGATTTGGCATACACCGTGTTGAATCCAACATTGTAGCCCTTGTCACGAGTTGGTGATGCTCGATAAGTTGAAGTTGAGTCCTTCAACATATGCAACATCTGTGATTTCTAATCCATTCCTCTTGATGGATCCAATGCCTCTTATTTCACCAGGAGCTTCATTTCCTCCAAATATGACTTTTGCTCCTTTAACTTCCTTGAATTTTGACAGATTTTTCTTATTTCTGTCATATGTCGGAGCGACCACTATCCATGTACCAGGTTCCTTGGCACTTTCATTGTTCCTTGAACTTGCGATCAAGGAAATTAAGTTTTAGGTACCCATACTTGTCCGGGTCTGAGGGGTTAGAATTGTAAGATGATCCAACCAACTTATAGCCAAATGATTTGACTCTAAGGGGTTGCCATCTATCGATGCCATAGTCATAATTAATTTTGGCAAATTGCTTGGGGATTCTAGGTTCATACAATTTGTCTCTTTTGTCTGTATGCTGTATATGTGTTTTAGCAATTGCCTTCTTTGGGTAATTGTGGTGTCTCTGAGTGTAGTGCTAGGTGCATATGTGTCTTTGATGAAAGCTCTTATACTTTTGGAATGGCCTTTCTTTGAGTTCTGGCCTTTGCCATTTGGGCTTATATTCCATAAGTCTATCTTTGATAGTTCACATCGTTCCAATCGACTTGGCTTGGATATTTTCTACCATTCCCATCATATGTATTTCTTTTATGGATTTTAAGGGGTTTTGGTAGCTCTGCTTCTTCTTTACAGTATTTTCTGTTTGGAGTTTCTTTGAGAACTCGGTGAATCTCTTCTCGGCTATCCTTTCAGCCGCACTCAACTGGCCGTTTTTCCTTTTCCTTTATAACCAAGGCCAGTTTGCTTGTTATTGTGTTTTGGAGTGAATGTGTGTGCAACATTTAGAGTTTTGGATTTTTAGACTCTTCATGGCTTGAAGATCCTTTTTCCAAAATTACTTTTGAGGTTTGACATAGCACGGAGGAATTAAATCCTAAGCTGTCTTGTCTCCACATTCTCTTTGACTCATAATAAGATCATCCAATGATTTAGATGCCTTAGTGAATGAGGTAATAACATTTTTGAGGTCATTCTCCTCTTCTCTATAAGCGGCAATTTCTGCTATTAATTTAGCATTTTCGGCCTTTAAACTTTCATTCTCATCGGCTATTTGACTTAGAGTACTCGGCTCCTTAGTCGGCTTTGAGTTTTGACTCTTGAGTAGGCTTTGTTTTCCTCATTTAATGGTATGTGTGAGGATTTAATGTGTTCAAAATCTTTCATCATTTTTCCTAATGAATCATAAATATCGGAGTGGGTGATGAAGTGTGTGTGTCACGATCCACTATCACTAGAGTCCGAGTTTGATGAGTTAGAGTGTACCTCATCTTCTTGGTCGAGTTGATCTTGTTCCTTGGCCATCAAGCGGATCGGGCTTCTTCTTGAGTCACTTGAGTAGTCGGCTTCACCGATCTCTCGAATCGGTTGTCTCTCTTGACTTGGTTTGTTTTCAGCATCTCTGACCATCATTGCCTTTTTATTTTCTTGTTTTCTTTCTCTGAAGACCTTTCTTTCTTCTTCATTCTGTATTTGTTAACTACGGGATATGAGCGATCAATGGCATAGTGACCTGGTTGTCTGATTCGACATAGATATTGACCTTTTGATCATCTCTTTCCATTCTTGGATTGTCGACCCTTTGATATTCACTTTTTGATGATCTGTTCTCTTGGTGCCTATCTTCCCTTGATTTGGAGGAGGTGAGTGTCTTCGGATGATTCGCCCTTTCCTCTCTTGTAGTTCTTATTGAAGAACTTGTTGAATCTTTTAACCATCGGGCTATTTCTTACGGATCAATGACTTCTTTGACCTCGGCTCTCTTCCCATCTTTGACAATTAGAGCACCGTTTTGGGTACAATTGTCTCTTCCTCGGTCTTTTCTTCTCGGCTCAAACTCGTAGGCTTTGAGGTCCGAGAATAATTCATGGTTGGATGTCTTTGATAGGTCCATGGAATGTCTCGGTGCCATGACCTTCATTTCCCATTCACCGGAAGACTTTTTAGGATCTTCATACACATTTCCTTCTGTGTATATTCCTTTCCAAGTGCAGATAGCTCATTGGTGATTTACGTGAACCGAGCATCCGTTGATCCAGGTTTTCTCCGAGATCATTTTGAAGTTCTCAAATTTGCTGTACAAACCATTTGATAATTTGTTTTCTTTGATTTGCTCCGAGCCTTCACAAATCAATGTTAGCTTGTCCCCATTTCTTTAGCCGTTTTGCATGATTTGACTTTATTGAACATGGCTTTGTCGAGGTTTTGTAAAGGATGTCCTTGGCTACATTGTCCAGGTTGTATCTTTTTCTCGTCATCATTTGTCCACTCGGTTCTTGGTTTTTCAACCATGACCGTGCAGGGAGCAACATCCTCTTCTCCTTCACCGCACTCTTCTTACGATTGTGTTCACCTTTAAGATTTGCGGTGGCCCATCTTCTATCACTATCCACATCTCATCATCTAATCTTGATAGATGAGCACGCATCACGAATTTTCCAATCATCAAATTCTTCAATTGTGAACATAGGGATGCGTGTCAAATTTGCTTCCATGATAATAACTTTTAATGATAGAAAGAGTTTTGAGAGTTTAAGTACTAAAGCGGACTTTGAAAAGTTTGGAGATCTAGTTCGAACCGGTGCGGAGGGTTCAATGAACCAACCGCTCGATACCACTTGTAGGTCCCAAGGGGTGTAAGTGTAAGGTTTAGAAGGGGGTTGAATAAACCTTACCAAATTTTCGATTTAGTCCTTTTAAATATTCGAGTTAATACTACCGCGATGTGTCCTTGATGGACACCAATTTAGTTAATCGGTAGAGTTAGTCTTTCAACGGACTCAACCGAGCTATTGATGGAATAACTCAGTGTTGGGTCTAAATTAACTCAACTCGTGGTTTTGTTTTCAGCGGAAGACTTAACACCCTTAAGTTTGATTAAGCAAGGATTTAGTGCTTGATTTAGTACTTATAAATTATCAAGTGGATAGCAAATTTATCGTGATTTAAGCGATTAAGATGCGAGGAATTAAAGTCTTTGAAAAGTAAATGACACAATGAAATTTTTATAGAGGTTCGAAGATGGGGTAATTCTTCTACTCCTCTCTTCTCCAACTCCTGGAGGAATCCACTAGGTATTGATCGGTATACAAAGTGGTAATAGTCCGGATACAAGTCTTGATCACACAAACCGACTTGATCCTTTGGGACTCGATCTGAGACGCCTTGATCACTCGGTGGCTTCTCGTGCGACTCGGCTTCTTCACAGGCGTTGCCTTGCTACTACACTCACTTGCTCAAGCTCTTTGGATTTGATCACGAAGCCCTCCAAAAGCTTAAGACTTGGTTCGACCTTGAACCTTCCTACAATCCTTCGTGGAATGTAGACCCCTTGATTTTTCAAGATTTTCCTCTTCAACTGATTGAAGTTATCTTTCCTTCACGGTGAGTGTTGGATTGATGTTCTTCGTAGTGTAGGCTTGAGGATTGAGAATGTTTGATTTTCTAATAATTGCTTGAACGTTTTTGGTTGGTCAGAATTTGTGTAACTTGTGTCTTTTTTTCTCAAAATAAACTCCTCGACCTTTTATAGTGATCTTTCAAAAATTTGCCCGTTGAAGAGATAGGCTTATTTTTGAAAGTCATTTGCGATCGTTGGCTTGTCTTGTTGCGATCCTTGGAATTGCCATTTCCTCGTATGAATTGTTCTTTCACCTTTTGAGTTCGACACGGTGTAGTGCTTCCCATTGGTTCATTCCTTTTGCACGCTTCGGGTGAGCACTCAGAGAAAGGTGATATGGAGATATTACTTGTTTAAGTAATTCTCTTGATTTACGTAACGGATCTTTTTACGATTATCTCAACTTGACCGCATTTCTTTGCTTTCCCAGGTAACTTAGAGTCGACTTCTAATCATTGGATGACTCTTCTGTCACTTCAACTTGAGACTTGGCTTTTCTTGAGTTGACTTGATCTACTTCACTCACCGCATCTCGCCTGCTTTTTCATGAGAGTTCCGTCTACTCTTCTTTGCCATACTCAAATGTCTCGCGGAGTCTACCTTCTAGTCTCGATTGTCTTCTTGCGTGTTAGGGCGTAGGCGACTTAACTCGGCTTGGCCACCCTATTTATTACAATGCATTTTACAACAAAAAATGGGGTGCCAACTTCCTATTCTAAGTTTTACATGGCATTCATCAAAATCTAAACAATAAATTTCCTAACAACGGGTTACCAATTACGCCATTTCCATGGGTTGTGCCGTTCCCATTGTTGATGATATCTTCCCCTTGAGAAGTCACTTTGTTGATGATGACTTCTTTGATTACTCCATTTCCAAGGTTTGTTGCCTTCCCATTGTTGAAAGTCTCTTCTTCTTTGAAAATCATCTTGTTGATGATGTCTTTGCCATTTCAAGGATTGTGTTCTTCCCATTTTTGATTATATCCTCTTCTTGGAAATTGACTTTGTCGAAAATAGTTTCTCCTTCTTTGATCAAATGAAACGGTCATTTGATGTCTTCTTGGCGGTATAAATTTTCTTCGATCATTATTTCGCCGGGTACCTAATATGACATTATTTTGTGGTACCCTCATGTGTTTGGGTCCTTTGGGATTAGTCTTGAGACTTTTAGGTCTCCAACAATAATTAGAGCTATTTCTAGCCCGACAAGTATTTACCGTATGACCCTTTTTACCGCAATAAAAGCATGTAATAATTCTAGGAGCATAATGACCAACGTGCATAGTGACTTGATCCTTTTTCATATGATTAACAACATTAGGCTTATGATCAAGTCCTTTATCACAATTATGAACATCAACAATTTTGGACATTTTATTGGTACTCAAGTTTGATTTTAATATATCCTTTTTCATGCAATCAATATTCTCAACAAGAGTACTATTTTCTTTCTCAAGATTTCTCACTTTATCAAGTGTGGTGGTGTGAGCACATTATAGTGATTCATAGGAAGTAAATAAACCATCCTTATCATTTTTCAAAATGATGAATTCCTTTTTCAAATTTTTGTATTTAACAAGTAAGTCTTGGAATTCATTTTGTAATTCATCAAAATCATTTTGTAAATCATTATAATCATTTTGAATGACAATATCATAGGAAGTAGAGGGTTTAAGACATACCTCGTTTTCTTCTTCGATACCCATAAAACAATATTCAACTTCTTCATAATTGGAAGTTGTAAGAGGCTTGTTCCTTAGATTTGAACTTGTATCCCTTTGAGAAGTAGATGCTTTTGTTTGACTCCTTTCATTTGCAAATACTCCATAGATGGCTTCTAATTTTTGCCATACTTCATGTGCCGACTTTATTCCTACAATATGTTCATATTCTAAATTAGTAAATGAACAATACAAAATATTAAGAGCTTTACCGTTTAAGGAGATGATTTTCTTCTCTTCATCATTGAGCTTTTTGAAGCCTTTTGAGGTGTGTGGTGTATCTTTCATCGGAATGGATTCTCCATTAATGACGGTGTTCCAAATGTCGAACCCGCAACCTTGTAGATAGCATTCCATTCTTTCTTTCCAAAGATTAAAATTTTTGGAATCAAATAGTGGTGGCTTGGTGGTGGAGGTGCTTAGGATAGATGAGCTTCCTTCATAGCCGACGATCGTTTCTCTTCACTCGCGATGTGAAACGAGCTTGCCAAAGAGTTTGGCTCGATACCACTTGTAAGTCCAGCGGCTACGATAATCTAGAGGGGGTCGAATAGATTATCTCCATCTTTTCGATTTCGCCCTCTTTTTCGAACCAAATGCTCAAACACAATAATAAAGGTGCGGAATGTAAACAACACACGTCGATTTAAAGAGGTTCAACCCACCTAGGGCCTAATCCTCTACCACCCCAAAGATATCCAGGGATGGATTTCAAAAAGAAAAAGATTTTATTAATTTACCACAAATTAATACAACACCAACTTACAACAACACCTTGAAGAGCACCACACTCTTCTTCAACACCACCTTTAAGATTACCACAATCTCACTTGAAGATTACCACAATCTCCAACGGCACCTTGTGAAGATTACCACAATCTTCAACCTTGAAGAATACCAAATTCTTCAACACCTCAACAAGAAGATTACCACAATCTTCTTACACCTAACACCTAGATCACCCAAGTATGTTCTTACCACAAGAACACTCACAAGGATATCTTGTGTTGAATGATTACCCAAATTCAAGATTACAACTCGATAATTGATAATACAATAGAGTGCAAGTATAATCAAGAAAAGCCTAGACCTCAAGGATGTGAAAGTGAATAGCTAGGCAAATTACAACAAGAAATAAGACAATGTAAGAACAAGTGTATTCTTGAGTGTATCTTGTTGTGTTGTAGTTTTCTCTTTATTATGTTGCTTCAATTCTTCCTCTATTTATAGGAGATGTCTTGTACATGATAGGCTCCTCTTGGGGACATGAAATCAGAAAAATTGCAAGACAATTGAAGAAAAGAGTGTTAGAAATCAATCCCTTAAATCAAGGAAAAGTTGTCGCAAACTCAACGGATAGTTTCTTTGTCAAAAGAGGGGTTCGACCGTCGCCGCACAGAGATAAGATAGAAATTGAATTCTGCGAATTTTTACATAGGGGACCGGTCGCAGGGGGTCCGACCGTCGCCCTATGTTGGACCGGTTGAGGAGATCAAAAATAAGAAATGATGTTTCTATTCTTCGAGGGTACGTTCGTGCAGGTCGCCCAAGGGTCGACGGTCCGCCCTCACCGGTCGACCTGGGTCGGCCGGCCGCCCAAATTTTGTCTCCGTCCCTTTTGTTCCAAAACTCAACACAGTGCGGGTTGCCTATAGGGCGGCCGGTCGAGCTGAAACATAAGTGTTGTCCAATTTTATATCGAAAATAAACTCCAAGAAATACTCCAAAAAATAGTAAAAACATTTTAGACCGATCGGGAGTATTAGGACAACATTCAGGGACATAGTTTTGATGTAAAAACATTTTGACAAACAGTCATTAAAAAGTGTTGTCCATTTTAGTCGAAAACAAACTTAAAGAAATACTCCGGGAAAAACCATTTTAAATCATTTAGGAGTATTTGGACAACCTTTAAAGAATATTATTTTGGTATAAAACAAAATCATCAAAATCATGATAAAACCATTTATCAAACAGTTGGTAGGATGACTCTGCTGGTTAGGGTTTGTAACATTTCATTTCATTTGTTTCGATCCTTATCCACTCATACACATATGTTTCGATCCTTATCCTCTCACAAACATATGTTTTGCTTTTTTAGATCGATTCTAAAAAACAAACATATGTTTCGATCTTCCTCATAGTTCCTTATAAATTTTGTTCAGTTTCAAAAATATGTTTTCGAATCATTCTCACTATATGTTTTTTTCAACAGAAAAAAAAACGTGTCTCATTATTTAGATTTTTCGTCCTTATCAATTTTGAAAGGATCTGTGATAATATTTTCTTTACATCAGAAATTATCTGATTTTTTTTTTTATATATATATTTGCATATTTAGCAAAAACTCTTTCATGTGATTGTAATGGTGGAAATGGGAGTTTTAAACCCTTCCACGGCTTTAATTTTTGAAGATTAATGTTTATTTTATTTTTTTATATATATTTACAGATTCTAAAAAGTATATATATATTATATTTTTTACATATTTTCATATCGTAAAATCATTTGTGTTTCTGATTTTAATGGTGTAAATGGGTGTTTTAAACCCTTTCACGGCTTAAATTTCTGAAAGAAATGATAGATCTAGGATTTTTCAAATTTGAAAACCATAGATCTTTTTTGATAAATGATTTTATCATGATTTTGATGATTTTGTTTTTATACCAAAACAATGTTTTTAAAGGTTGTCCAAATACTCCTAAATGATTTAAAATGGTTTTAATATTTTCCTGAGTATTTCTACAAGTTTACACCAAAACAATGGTTCTAAAATATTGTCCTAATACTCCCGATCGGTCTAAAATATTTTTACTATTTTTTGGAGTATTTCTTGAAGTTTATTTTCGATATAAAATTGGACAATACTTTTGAGGCCAATCGGTCGCCCTATAGGGCATCCCGTAACCTGAAAATTGTGAAAAATAGTGAATAAGCTATTTGCTGAAAAAAGGGTGGTTGACCGGTCAACAGGGTGGTAGACCGGTGTGGTCGACCGGTCGACCGGGGCGTCGACCGGTGCGGTCGACCGGTACCTGGGAGCATTTTCTGAAACAGAACTTTCTGGACTCGTTTTTTGGTTCTGCTCGACCGGCTGGACATAGGGTCGACCGGTCGGACCCCCCGTCGACCGGTCGCCCTGTGTAAATGTGTTTTCTCATTTTCAAACGTCTATTTGTGCGCGACCGGTCGCCCTGAAGTTTGACAGCAAAATTCTAACCGTTGTGCAGCAGACAACTTTTCCCTAAATTGTGGGATTGATTTCTAACAGCTCTTTTCTTCAATTGTCTTGCAATTTTTTACAGAATTCATGTCCCCAAGAGGAGCCTATCATGTACAAGACATCTTCTATAAATAGAGGAAGAATTGAAGCAACACAACAAGAGAGAAAACTACAACACAACAAGATACACTCAAGAATACACTTGTTCTTACATTGTCTTATTTCTTGTTGTAATTTGCCTAGCTATTCACTTTCACATTCTTGAGGTCTAGGCTATTCTTGATTACACTTGCACTCAATTGTATTATTCATTATCGAGTTGTAATCTTGAATTTGTGGTCGTCATTCAAACACAAGATATCCTTGTGAGTGTTCTTGTGGTAAGAACACACTTGGGTGATCTAGGTGTTAGGTGTGAGAAGATTGTGGTAATCTTCTTGTTGAGGTGTTGAAGAATTTGGTATTCTTCAAGGTTGAAGATTGTGGTAATCTTCACAATGTGCCGTTGGAGATTGTGGTAATCTTCAATTGAGATTGTGGTAATCTCAAAGGTGGTGTTGAAGAAGAGTGTGTGCTCTTCAAGGTGTTGTTGTAAGTTGGTGTTGTATTAATTTGTGGTAAATTAATAAAATCTTTTTTTCTTTTTGAAATCCATCCCTGGATATCTTTGGGGTGGTAGAGGATTAGGCCCTAGGTGGGTTGAACCTCTTTAAATCGACGCGTGTTTGTTTACATTCCGCACCTTAATATTGTCTTGTCTTGTTTTTGTTTGAAAAAGAGGCGAAATCGAAAAGATGGAGATAATCTATTCACCCCTCCTCTAGATTATCGTAGCCGCTTGGACTTACAGATACTACTCTTCGATATATATTCATTTTAATGACAGATTTAGGTTTTAAAACTTAGGACTCGATTTTCATAAACAACATATTTTTCATAAAAAATTATAGATCTATGATTTTCTCGAAATATTTCAATAATTTTCTTATTTTTTTGTAGATTTAGATTGTCATTTTTTTCTGAAAATCGAGACTTTAATCTGTAGATCTGAAAAAATTATTAGATCTAGGGATAATTACAAAAAGTACCCCTGAGGTTTGACCTAATTACAAAAAAATCCAACTAACTTTAAAACTTACAAAAAGCACTCCTGAGGTTTGATTTAGTGTTAAAATTAGGGGGTAATCTGCAATGATTTTACAAATATGAAGGGGGATTTTGAAATATATTTCAAACCTCAGGGGTACTTTTTGTAAGTTTTAAAGTTAGCTGGGTTTTTTATAATTAGGTCAAACCTAAGGGGTATTTTTTGTAATTATCCCTTAGATCTAAGGTTTTTTTCAAATTGAAAACCATAGGTTTTATTATTCAAATTTTCATTTTAATGGTGGATATATATCTGATAAAATTGTTAGATCTAAGGTTTTCTTGAAATCAAAAACCATATGTTTTGTTATTATGATTTTTTTATTATAGATAGTGGATAATGGATTTGGAAAACTTAGTAGATCCGGGTTCTGATTTATATATCGGAAAATCTATGTTTCTTATTCAATAATTTTCTTATTTTTTTATGTATCTATAAAAGATGTTTAAATGTTAGAAATAGATTTTCATAACCCATACACGACATTTAAAAACCAAGTTTGATACTAAGAACCTTGTGAGTCGGGTTTAAAAGTGTAGATCTAATTCAAGGGCTTCAAACCAAAACCCGTTGGAAATTCCTCAGTTGAAGTTCATTTTGGTCCGAGCAATGAAAAAGATAAGTTATTTTATGTTTGTTTCATATTTTTTTGTGTTATGTGAATAAATCGGTGAAAATGAGAATGGATATATAAATATACATAAAAAAATATCCTATTGTTTAAGTATATGTTTTTCTAATATTTCTCATACCAAATCATGTATTTATTTTTAATAATATTCAGAAATTTATTTTGTTTTCTTTCGAATATGACAAAAAGGGTTTGAAATTGATCTTTAAATATTAAACATCTATAAACATATATTTGTGGTATTCAAATCATTAATTCATGTACAATTTGAACCCGAATTAAAAATTAATTAATATAATTTTGAACAATGTTAATATTTTGAAATAAACATTTGAACAAATAACATATACTTCAATTGCAAGTTACATGAGACTTAAAAATAAATGTTGTACCTAAAATAGTATTTTTCAAGATAAGTATATTCCCTCAAATAATTTCTAAATAATTTTTTTTATAATTTTTATTAATTCAGGATAATTTTAGTTATTATTTTTTATAACTCTATTACCTCTTTCCCCCAAATTTGATGCAGGTACTATGTCAATGATTTTTTATGAAAACAAACGAAATTCGTGGAATTCGGCATTGAAAGATAAGTATTTCACATCAAAATATAAATATTAATAGGTAAATGAAAAAAATTAGATAAGGATCATTCACTAATAATATCATTTATTTTCTAAATTGATACAGGTTCTATGTCAATGATTGTTGATGCAAAAACAAACCAATACTCGTGGAATTCAACATTTAAAGATAAGTATCTATCATCAAACTCTAAATTTGAAAATAGATTCAATGAAATGATATTTATCTATATAAGCCTGAATAATTAGAAATGATATGCGAACTAATAGGCAAAACAAAGAGGATCTTTAAATCATTAAAAAACTTAAAACATATATTACATTGGTCATATATGCTAGCAATTTTCCATTTATTGGTAATTACATTGTGACCCGTAAGCTTCCTTATTATGTGGAATATGGTCTTTTATATCTTATAAGTGATACACTATGTGAGTTGATCGAACTGTGTGAACTTTTTCAGTATATTTTGCTTTGATAAACTATAAAGTGTGTTAATTAACACGTTCTGAGAACTCTCTATAAACTGAAAATAATTGGTATCTGCATCTAATTAAATGAGGGGATTTCTCTAGTATATTGAACCCAATTTTGTAAGATCTTTATACTGAAAAATACATAGAATAAAGTTTGACTTAAGAATCAAGGCATGTGAATTATTTAAGATGTAAAGATTTTTTAAATCAAAAAAGACAAACATATAAAATAAAATATATAAAACTATTTCCATAGTTATTGTATATATATATATAAGTAAATGGTATCTTTGTTTATTTTATTATATTTACAGAAACAATATAGATAGATAAATCTCGATTTTTTAAAATAAATAGTAGTTTATTAAAAGAATGTTGGATCAGATGTATGTTCTATGTAAATGTAGTTCTATTTTCTAGTGTTTGTTTTTTTTTACAAATAATAGTTTTATATAAATCAAGTTTTTCTGCTATTTTTTATTGACTGTTTCTTTGGTTCTAAATTATGTTTGTTTGGTGTAAAAAAATTAAATATAAAATGGGCAGCATCTTCTAATTTCAAGATAACTGTGGTGTGACTTACCCTTTTCTGATATTTATTGTTATACTTTACCTGAATCTGCATATGTTTTCATGTCCATACTTTTTTTGTATAAAAACTTTTACTTGAGTTATAGAATTCTTAAAATTATTTATGATGATAAGAATAAAGAAGACTCAAAATAAAAAACCACTTGACACCCTACCAAAAAAATGTAGTGGATCATGTTGGTTATAAGTGTTCAATTTTTATATAGTCTTCATTTTTTTATTGAAGACCTATAGTTCTATTTGTTTTATTATTCTAAAGAAGACTCAAAATAAAAAATCACTTGACCCTACAACGCGATTGTAGTGGAATCATGTTGGTTAAAAGAGCCTTCATTTTTATATATAGATATATTAGTATTATCTATATCAATAATTATTTTTAAGTAATTATTATTGAAAATTGACAGAGCTATGTATTTAATTTTAAAGAAGACCAAAAAATAAAAATGAAACACTTCACAATAAAATATATGTCACCTTTAATTTAAATGTTTATGGTAATGGTAATTGCTCAAATATTTAAAAAAAAACTAAAAATGTACAGAAATTTCATTAACTAATTTTCAATTCACAAACACATAGTATAAGAACACATTGTCCAAATAAATATAAATACTTAATTAAAATATTTCATTAAGCAATACATAAGTATAAATTGGGTTCATTTATAAATAAAAATTAAGGTACAAATTGTTCAAATACTTAAAAAAAACTAACAATGTATTGAAATTACATTAATTAATTTGCAAATCTATAATTATAAAGTATTAGAAACAAGTTTCAGAATAAATACAAATACCTTACTAAAAGACAATCAATACAGAATAAAAATAAATGAATGGAAAATCCTAGCTAAAAAAGAATCATTCCCATCGGCGCATTCTTTAGGTTTTCGAACTTGACATTCTTCATAAACCTGAATTTTTTTTAAACACATTCAGAATTCTAATTAACAATCTATTTAATGGTAAATAAATATAAAACTTCATACATTTACATAATAAAAATTACCTGAAACTTTAGAGGGTCAAAGAACATATAGAGTCAAAAGAAATATCTAAAGACAATAATTCAAGCTACTTAGATAAAACAAAACATAAACAAAAGAATCTAAATCCATAAATATCAATGCCATATAGTATTCATAGTTGGGTAACAAACCCAATAAAACCGAATCAAATTATTGTTCTAAATTAATAAAAAAGAAAACAGCCACATACATGGTGGAATCGCAAATGATCCAAATAAACAAAATAGAAATAATCTGTTCCCCAAAACTCATAAAACAATTGTCCAAAAAACCACAAAATCATTCTCGCATCTTTCTTTCCATCTTCAATCTTTATAATGATTTTCATCTTCATAGAAGTTGTTGATGATGAGAAATCTTCATTCAATCTATGTTTGCAAAGAGGAGATTCGGGCGTGAGGGCCTCTTTTTAAGGTTATTGATGGGAGTATTGACCTTGGATTAAGGAATATTCTTCCTACAAACAAAACAATCACAATTTTTTAATAATTACCCATTTATGATAAAGTAATAAAAATTATAATACTAAGATCATAATTTAAACCTTGTAATCACAAACATCATCTCATTGCAGCTTTGATAAAAAGTTTGATTCATGTACATCCAAAATTATCTTAATAATTTATAATTATCCATCATGAATAATAATATCGAAAAAAGAACCAGAAAAACACCTTACTAACAAGATTCATTACTCCATATTTTCAGATTAGATCCGAATTTGCGAACAGCTTAACAACGGAAAAAAATCCAAGTAATTATGGAGTTGTTCAGATTTTATCTGAACTTTAAAAAGAATCTTTTTTTCCAATGAGACAGGATAGTTCCTCAGGTAACTCTTCGCCTCCACGCTACAATTTTTTGATACAAAAATATTACATTAATTATTCAAGCAAATTTTAAAAATATTAATAATGTTTTGCATGTTTTGTGTGCATTTTGTGTGGTGATTTATGCATATTTTTGGCTTGTTTTATATGCATATTGCATGTTTAGTGTTATGTTGTTTTTTTTATTGATTTTATAGGTTTTGGTGGAAAAAACAAGTTTTGGAGCAAGAAACGTCAAAAAGTTGTTTCGCGCAACTGTGGCAGTCTTCGTATTTGGAACATAACTATTTCATCCGAAGTTAAATTGATCTGATTCTTATGCCATTAGAAATATAAGAGAGAGTTCTACAATGTCTATTTCTGGTACTGAATGCAAATGAAGACGTTTGGATGGATTACAATCATGTGCAAGTCAAAATAATAAGTTGAAATCTCAGAAATGACACGTCTTGGTATTTTGGTCATAACTCTCTCTACAAAATTGATATTGAGGTGATCAAGTGAATATGGAAAACTAAGAGATAGAGCTACAATCCATAAGAAGACATCAAGACCAAATTCCAAAGTATTTAGGGCGAGCGGACGCGCACAAGAGGCGCGCGGTCGCGCACCACGGACATGGGCGGAACGGCAGCCGGCGCGCACGTGGTGACTTCCTGAACACGAAATTCGTGATTTTCTTTTGATTTTTGGCTCTTCCACCTTGTTTAGGACCCTAGGCTTATAAATAGGACTTGGGGAGCCCTTATTTTCGACACACTTTACTTTTTAACACTTTTAGACTCTAGTTTTCTCTCTTTTCTCTTAATTTTCAAAATTGAGATTGCTTGGGTTCTTCCTATTGAAGTTATTTTTGCGGCTTAATCGAAGCGTAATATTTATTCATCTCTTTTGTCTGATTTCAATTATTGGGTGATTATTATTGTTGCATGATAATGTTTGTGATTGTTTTCTTTCCTTCAATTGAGATTATGATTCCATCCTCAAGCATGAACTAATTCCCTTGTTATAGGATTATGATAATTTGATTCAAACAAACAAGCATGAGTATTGACTAATTGATTTATTTTCCTGAATGAATTGCTTTATTTGATAACTGATTGTTTGATCAACTTTTGATTGTTTTGAGGAAATAATTGAGATCGAGAGAAGATATTATTCCTGGACTAAATTTATTCAGGTGGTTTGATATGAATCAGATATCTAACTTGGGCTTAAGGAAAATAGCAAATTATGTTGGGATAAGCCATAATCTGTGAATATGTGAGTCAGATCTAGGCTCAGGTTTTACATGTTTGTTATATTTGTTAACCGCATGATCAATTAGTTGATATTCTGCTTGCAAGTTTGATGAGATGATTCCGAAATCCTAGACTTTCATCCATATCTTTTTCGTCGATCGTGTTTAGTTTTAATTTGCCTTTTTAATTATTTTTATATAGTTTATTAAAATCACAAAATTGGTTAGAGTGTTTAGGTTTTATTTTCTGTCAATTGTGATACATAATAATTATTTGCCGACTAAGTCTTCCTTGAGAGACGACTTGTGGTTAACTTGGTACCCTACAATTGATCTCGTTCTCTTGCGAGGATTGCTAGATTTATTTTAAGTGTTTAGCGGTCGAACAATATACAATTAGTAAATGATAAAAAATTAATTAAGGTATACCTCAAGATGTTCCTTCCTTAGATTTGTGCATGACTTCCCAATTAATTTTTCCCAATCCCTATCCCAACAAAGTAAAGTGGCGCTAATGGTTTCATCTACAACTTGAACATGTATCATATACCTGGTCAACCAAAGTTTGAAAAAAATGTTAAAACAATTAAAATAGTTATTAATCTAATCTATAATCTAAAATTAAATCTAATATAAATATGAATAATATTAAAATGTTACCTCAAAACCCTTGTTTCAAACAACGAATCACACTTCACACAATAGAAATTATCAACAGCTGGATGCATCTTCTTTGTATAATGAGTGTACGCAAGATACCACCATTCATCCGAAATTGACACAACTCTTGCACAAATCTAAAAACTATTAGCCTATATACTGAATTAATTAAATCGAATGAAATTCATGAACAAATAAATATTTATTATTTTATTAAATGAATTAAGTAAAGAGATTCAATTAAAAAATTACCTTTTCGTTGTCATACAAATAATCAACCGCTTTTCACGGATGCATCGGTGCTTCAAGTTCATCTCGAGTCATCCGTGCAAAGGAAAAACTAACATGACTAATGGAATATGTAGGATTATTGTTGCTCTTAATCCTAATTTAGAGAATAATTTGTTAATTAATATAATCTATATGTTTAAATTTTTGAATTCCAAAAAATTAAAAGGAATACTACCTCTTCTTGAAGTCTTGTATCACTTCAACTTTTTCATTCACAAGCAATTTTGTAACGTAAAAGCTCTTGGATATCTTGATTGATCTTATGAATCATCAAAAATATTAAATTATTAAATACCACTAACAAATCCAATAATAAATAATAATAAATTATTAATAATAAAAATATGTACAAAATATTAAAGGTATATTTATTACCTTTAAAAACTTTTGCTTGACCCATTTGTAAAATAATTACAATAGACTCAAAAATTTGCTCCCCCAAAGTGAGGCAATATCGATCCACATAATTCTCCCAAAGTGTACATGAGATGTGATTGTTTTTCGCAAATTTAAAATAGTTAAAAATATACATACATAAATTAACAACATATACATAGGTTTGTAAAATCATATACATCATCTTACTCAAGATCTTCCAACGTTAAATCCAAAATCTCGTAAAGATGACCATTTATATCCTTATTTTATCTGCAAAAGACGTTTTTAAAGCATTAGTAAATAAAAATAAATTTAGCAAATATTTATAAGAATATATGAATTTTACATATACCGATCAACATAGAGTCATCAACTTTGTCATTATCGCCATTTAAATAAACTTTTTAAAATCGTACATGAACCTCGAAAATATTTCATCAAACATTTCGAACTCATGAGTCTTTCCGTAGAAAAGCATCTTCAATTTTGTAGCAGTCGTTTTATACTTCTCATTTTGCCTCTCAACTATGAAATCCTTTATGGCATACACATGCCCTTCTTTAAGAGTTATGCAAAAATTTGGAATCTGATACTTTCTAATCGTACCATGAATTCAGTCACTCTGTAATGGAGAACATTAAAATAATTAATTTTTTTTAAAATAAAATATATTGCAAAAACATTCAACAAAAAATATCAAAGTATAATATATTACTGCAACATCGTGAAAAATGCACTCAAGACTCGACATTTGCTTATTTTGGTTGTAAGTTGGTTTCTCGTACATTCGCACAAGCCTTAATTTGATTGCACATAGTGTTTTACTATTATTGACATCGCGAATAAGGCTGAACATAGGGGCCATTATGTTTTTTGTTTGACAATGAATCTACGAAGAGAAGAAAGTATATATGCTTTTAATTCTGTAGTTACTTGAATGTGTAAATAACTGAGTATAGGCAACTAATATTTATAGGACTAAATTTTCCTTTTTTTGCCAGATTTTAATTATTCCGAATTTTCGTAAGATACGGTTAAATAAAGTTGTATGATTTTTCAGGATTGAAAAAATATTTAAATAAAGTAATATAATTTTTTAAGATAGCAAAAATCAATTTACAAATTTTACATTCCAAATGTATAGATTTTCAATTACATATTATTGATGACAAATTTTAGATGCCAAATTGATTGATTCTATTTTCCTTTAATATCGATATACAACATCGCATAAAAAAAGGTTAAACATACCAAATATATGGATTTTCTGCAAAGTTTTAGATTAAAAAATTTCCGAATCCAAATTTATTGATTTTTTCTACACAACAACACATTTTTTTCAATTAATTGTGACAAATTCGCACTAGAATCAAACTGCTTTTTGTTTCTATGAAGATTAGTTGAACATACAGACGTACCATATTCGTTAAGAGTAAAGTATTCGACTGCAAAAATCAATCTTGCAGTTTTACGATAATCCTTAGACTCATAAGGGTCGATATACCTCAAAAAGAAACCGAGATCACGCCCATGATATTCATAATCACCGATGATATAGCGAGGAAGGTAATGCAACCATGGGTGAGCTGAAATGAGAGGTTGCTAAAACCACTCCTAACGATGAATTTTGCATGCCGACTTCAATTGATATTGCACGCCGTTGTTGCTCCTTGAATACACCTAAAGCTGCAGATTGATACCCCACAAAGAAACCTGCAAAGTGTAGCAATAGGACCGAAAGTACTACAACTCCCAACTCTCCGAAAGCATTGCTTAAGCACGATGAATTGGAGATAGATCAAATGATAATGATGCACCAAAGACCGAAGACTTGGACGAACAAGATTTTTTTCGAGAATACACCGCAAGCAAGCAAAGTGTGGCGAAGATAAAACAAATGAAGCATTGAGCAAAAGGAGTCGATAGTTTCACGATTTCAGAAATGTGGTCTCGCAGAGATAAGAACCTAGCGAGAATGGAGCAACTACCACCGCAAAGTGCTCACGGAGAGATTAACGGCGTTGACAGAACATAAGTTCTGCAAGAATCTTACACAATAGAGGTGTAAGAATCACCGCTCAAGGGTGGTACATCTTTGTCATTACAATCGACAACGGAACGTCTCCTTGAGCAATTAAGGTTACCTGTAACACACGTTGGATGTTGTCCCTCCTGGGCAACAAGACATCAATATCAAACCTATTGAAAGTGAAGGTGAGAGCCCCAACAACTTGCTAACTATCACTCCAAAAGCCGGCATAACGGTGTATTGAGCAGCACAACCATAAAGAAGAGAAAGAGGCATTTGCCTGAATAGACTGATCAACTCTTTGAGCTCCAATGTAATCCCCATAGCCAGCATAATAAACCCAAGAGTCAAGCTATAAGAAGTTGGACCCAAATTCACAAACTATGAAAAAGTGGAGGGTCTGAAAAAAGCCACCACCCCTCCAACAGTCACATAGAGAGGGTACAAACTCGCAGCAGTGGCCAACAAATTTTCCCATCTGGGCTGCTTATCCGAAGGTACCACTGCTGCTAAATTTTCAAAATTCTCATTAACACCACAATTTGCGCTACTAGAAAATCTTGAATATGTAAGGTTTGGCCTGGCAGAGATTTTAACGGGGTTAAGGGGTTTGTAGAGTGGGATTATTGGTTTTGGATGGTAAATTAATGGGGTGAAGCAGAGAGAAAGAGAGATTGTTAGATTGATAAAGAATCGAGTTTTTCTGTTGTAAAAAGTTTTTATTCAAAATGGGATATGTATAGTTTTTGATTTCTTGAATGAAGAAGATGTTGAAATTCATTCAGGAACATTTATGGACGCGCAATGCCCGTGGAAATCCAGACGGCTATGCTTGCTTGGCCGTATGTATGGCTCAATTTCTACACAACAACACATATTTATGGATTTTCTCAGAAAGTTTAAAAGCAAGGAAAAGGTCAAACATTTCCATTTTATTACCCGTGCCATATAAAAACCATAATAGTCATCAACAAAAAATCAAGAACAAATAGGTCAAACATGACTAATTTAGTAATTTATAGACCATTCCATGTATATATCGACAATTAGCAATTATCGGAACAAAATATCGCAACAAAAAGGTCAAACATTCCAATTGTATGGAGCATTCTATGTATATCGATAATCAACAATTATTGGCGACAAAAAATCAGCAAATGTGAAAGGTCAAATATTCACATTCTATGAACCATTTTCCATGTAAATCGAAAATCAGTAAAAAAAAAGTCGAAATCGATTTTAGCAAATGCGTTTAGGCGGAAAACAAAAATAGAAACATGTTGCTATATATATATATATATACATGAATTGGTTCAAATGAGATCAAGCCATTTAGGTGAGACCGTAGGGATATATCGTGACCATTGGATCTAAACGAATAACGGTCTAGATTTTTCCTCTTATTTTTAGTATGCGCCGGATTTATTGGGATGATTAAGGATAATTTGGTATTTTCAAAATTAATAAAATATTACCATATCTCTCTTTCCGTGATTTAAGGTATCAGTTACATTTTCAAAATGCATACCTATTCAGTTTTCTTTCTCAATCCATTTCACGTCTCTGTTCAGTTCTAAGTATACACAATAACAAAACTATGTATACAATATTCCTATTCTAAATAAGCACACTATTAAAATTTAATATAATACACTTTGTTCATACTAAATATGCAAATTTGGAACACTATATATGCAAAACATAAATATGCAGTATGCAAGGTATAAATTATAAGAACCAATGCCTAATGTATTTCAATATTTTACTTATTTTGTTATAAGTATACACAATAACAAACCTATATATACAATATTCCTATTCTAAATAAGCACACTATAACAATCATATATATACAATATTCCTATTCTAAATAAGCACACTATTAAAATTTTAATGTAATACACTTTGTTCATACTAAATATGCAAATTTGGAACACTATATATGCAGAACATAAATACGCAATACGCACGGTATGAATCATGAGGACCAATGCCTAATGTATTTCAATATTTTCTTGTTTTGTTCTAAGTATACACAATAACAAAACTATATATGCAATATTCCTATTCTAAATAAGCACACTATTAAAATTTAATGTAACACGCTTTGTTCATACTAAATATGCAAATTTGGAACACTATATATGCAGAACATAAATATGCGAAGATGTAGCAATATGCAGGGTATAAATTATGCAAAATGTTGAAGAAGGAGAGATGATGGTTGACCGCATGATTGAGGAAACGTGATCAATAACAGACCACGTCCCTAATTTGTAGGAGGCGGTTATTTTGGGATTTTCATCTATCCATATTTTACCCCTGCAAGTGTATATTTTCCTTCCAATAGCTGCATATATTTGGTTTATTTTGGCCATCGATTTTTTTTATGGTGTAGATCTGTCCCTACGATCTCATCTAGGATGATGGTCTCACAGGATCTCTTCCCTATATATATATATATATATATATATATGAGTACTTTGGGTGTGTAACTAGTAATACAAGAACTCTAATGGTAAACTGCAATTTCAAATGACTTTGTACCAATAATATAACTTCAACAACATATAAATGATAAAATAATCTCAAATGACAATAGTTTGTCAACAAAAAAATTACTCTTAAATGTAGTCTTTTCCAATACACGGTTAGTGCTACCTTCCTTCATCGGTCTTCCTTCTTTTACATTAATTTTTTCGGATTTCTTTCTACTAAAGTGCCTTTTCTGGGTTGCCCGTTCCTGAGTCTCTCCTGCACACCAACTGCTTATGTCGTATCATCTACAAATATAAAAAAAACTGATACTTTTATGACAATTTATGATACTTTTGAGGAGATTTCTGATACTTTTAAGGCAAAACTCTCAAAAACACATTAATAAATCTAAGAATCCAATCACCATCTAACAACAAAACAAACAAAAATGCAGTTCAACAAAAAATTCAAAGTTGAAATACATACATTCATATAAATATACGTTCAATGTTGAAATACAATATAAAACTAATATTTTTAAGGCAATTTATGATACTTTTATGACAATTTCTGATACTTTCAAGCATCAACGTTCACAAATTTTCACTATAACAACAATTTTTTTATTTTAAGTATTTCTAACAACAATAATCATAATTTTCAATTACCATCTAACAACAAATCTAACAAAAACACAGTTTAATAAAAAAATTCCACACACAAATCTGTAAAATTTTCCACTTCGGCAAACTAATTATTCCAATTCAGTAAATTAATTGCCAAAACATATATACAAACATATTTGCAATTTTTTTTTCTCCATAAATTATGAAACTATTTTACATACCTTCAAACCTCCAAACTTCAATGGTGGAATCAAGAAGACACTTCGACTACGAGCGACGAAATATACTTCGGAGCAACAAAACGAAAAAAACCCCCATAAAATGACAATAACACAAAGCAAATCGAGAAGAAGAAGCAAGAATAATAGAAGAAGAAGAAGAAGAAGAAGAGATGCAGAAGAATAAGATGAAGAAGAAGAAGAAGATGAAGAAAAAGAGAAGCAGAGAATCGACAAACTAAAAAAGAAATAAAATAAATCCTAGTAAAAAGAAAAGGAAAAATGAAAAAGAAAACTGGAATTGGGCGGGTAAGTGAAGCGGGTTGGGTAAGTAGGATCACTCTTACGAAATTAGACCTGTAAGACGATCTTATACAAGTTTTTGCCAATTATAAGGTTGTAATATGATAAATATTATACACATGAAAATCATCCGTATCATGGAATATGAGATGAAAGGCGAATTTGAAATCTCATCCCCAAATAAGCTCATGTCTTGCAAAGTTGGGTTTATTATCCCGCTTACATTTGGAAGCTAAGTAAAAAGCTTTTGTTCTAACATTAATTGAAAATCTATCTGAATTTGATCTTTTAACTTATTACATAAAAATCCTAGTACACTTAATATTCAATACTTTCTAACCTCAATGGATAAAGTAGAAAAGAAATAGGGATAAATGCAAAAACACTCATGAGATTTGAGTTAATTACAAAAAATCCAGATATGTTTCAAAATTACAAAATACCCCTTAAAGTTTCGTTTTGTCTTAATTTTAAGGGGGGTAACTGTAATATTTTTGTAAATATTAGGGGATTTTTTGAAATATTTTCAAAAATCACCGAGAAAAACATAAGATGGGAATCAAACCTCAAGGGATTTTTTTTGTAATTTTCAAAGAACTCGAGTTTTTGATAATTAGCCCACTTTAGGGATGTTTTTTAATTATCCTAAAGAAATATAACAATCCTTCAAGCTCGTTTTATGATTCATTCAATCAACAAACTTATTAGGAACTTAATGGCAAAAACTTATATAAGATTGTTTTACGGATCGTTTCTCGTAAGACGGATCATACCCGACCCGACACACCCACTGGGCTATATTTGGTTTTTTTTTCCGTTACTTTTTTCTCCTCTTCCCAACAACTGCTCTGCCCTCATAGCATTTTTTCAAAAAACAAAAAAAAGCATTAAAAGGTAACCTCCGTGGCCAAGTCAATCTACTACGAATTTGCTTATTCACGCTCGTTATGATTACGCCGAACCAATTGAATATTCTTAGGCATGATGGAAGTTTATGGATTAGCAGTTCTATGCTCTTCTGGTTTTTCCGGATTTCACTGTTATAATCAATTACTAATTATAAATCATTAAATCTTAATAATGAATTAATGGAAAATCCCAAGTAAGAGAGTGGTGAGGTGTCGCCTTCTTCATTGACAATAAAAATTAAACTATACGTTTTAAAAAGAAACCTTTCCTTTTGTTTTTGTTTTTCCTTTTTTTTAATCTCGATTGTAGTTTGGGTTTGATTCGCGGTGGATGTACGACGAGAAAATGTGTTTTTAATTTTGCGATATATGTTGTTGAAGTAAAGATGTTTCAAATGTTCTTTATAAAAAGAACTACACATTTAAGTAAAATGTATTATATGTTGAACTGAAAAGTATTACATATTTACGTGAAAAATACTATTTGTTAAATTAAAAAGTATTACACACTGAATTTAAAAGTATTACAATTTTATATGAAAAATATTACACGTTTAAGTGAAAAGTATTACACATTGAATTAAAAAATATTACATGTTTAAGTGAAAAAGTAATACACATTTAATATGTTGAGCTGGGAAGTATTACAAGATGAACACAAAAAGTATCACTTATTCATTAAAATAATGTCAAATTTCTCATCGCTAGCCACTATATGAATTACGTTTTCTTTTTTTATCAAAAATATTACATATTTCTAATTAAAGTATTATTTTTTTGCTTAAAAGTTTTACCTTTTTCTCAAAAGTATTACTTTTTTCACGAAAAGTTTCACTTTACTCTAAAAAGTATACGTTTTTCAATTGATTTTTTGGGGGAGCTGGCATTTTTTGTAATATGGTGGTAACATAGTATCACTTTAGACTCGAAAAGTATCACTTATTATTACAAAAAGTAATATTTTATATTAAAAAGTATCTTTTATTCTGAAAAATATATGTTATCAAAAGTGACAAAACTGATATTATTTACTTGAAAAGTTATATACAACAATACAACCTTATTTAAAAGTATCACTTTTTATTAAAAAAAGTATCACTTTTAATTAAAATTGTATATGTTCTCAAAGTTATAAAACTGATGTTACTAGCTCCTCAGAAAAGTATTAGTAAAACCCTCAAAAGTATCAGCTTTTTTCGTGATTAAATATTTATTTTTGTGACATAATTATCAGAAGAACACAAAATAAATGTCCATTTACCGGAGTTAGAGTCCTGTGACTGTGAGTTCCAATTTTTTGTGAGTTCTAGTTTGGAAAAACATTAGGTGGAGAAGAAAAAAAGTGGAAGCTAATAAAATAATACCCAACAAACAAATAAACTCAAATACAAGAACTTAAACAAGAAAACAAAAAAGAAAAGAAAAATTTAATATATAGAAGGGATAAGAACAATCCAATTTATTTCAGCGGACCTTTAATTATTTATTCCTTCGAGATTTCGATGGAAATTACATATGTTACCAGAGGAATTACTTAATTATCTGTTATGGCTGTAAATTAGTATTATGAAAAATCGTAAAATATTTAATAAAAAATAAAAAAGGGATAAGAGCTGGTGGTGGAGGAAGTTGGATAATTGGGGAACATGATAATGAAGATTGCAAGAGAAATGTAGCGGACATTTCTTAAATGCTTGGGATGTTAGAAATCGAAATCACAAGGCATGCTTTAATACACCAAAAACCATAAAAGCATGCGACAATTAATCTACCATGACAGTCCGAGAGAGGAAGATATTAATCATAATCGCGGAAGCGTACCTGAATCCATTAGAGAGTTGGGGCTTGAGAATTCTGGATCTAGATCTGGTTTTGGTCTTCCAGACGAGCGGTTCTTCTTTTCTATATCTCACGTTCTGCGTATTACGTTCTGTAGGGAAACAGACGTTTTATGCCTTTTAAGAACCGTCGCCCGGGGACCATAACCGTTCTGGATAAGTATCCCCTTTATTTTCTATTTGGTCCCTTAACAAATAGAAAATCACCTAATAGTATCTACACATTTAATCCCATGATAATTTGATACCCTTTTAATCCAAAATTAAAAACCTTATTAGATCACTTTAATTGGATTAAACCGTAAGACAACTATACGCATTTAATTAACATATGTAAGTCCAAATTAAATATTTCCAACAATCTCCCACTTGACTACATATGTTACCAAACAAATGTGCAATGCCTTATGAGCTCAAACCTTGCACATCACATATAAGAGTATCCCTTAACAATCTCGTCCATTGATTGTACTAATACAGACTAAAGAGGCTTTCATCACATTATGCGTGAATAAACCCATCAATAATCACATATACCAAAGACAACCAAATGACATAGATCAATCATGGGTGCGTAGCATGGAAATTACATGTAATGTGATCTAACATGTCTATTTCCAACTCGGTCCACCTTATTCCTTAGTGAGATCAATCATAACCAAAATGACAGGTGTAATAAATCAATACTTTATATCCGTATGAGAAATATCCGAATACATAAAATGTGTCCAAAGTAATGTATAGAGCAATAAAATTACAGACGCCCACTAAACCAAAGTATCCTGAAACTGTATTACACCCATACGAGCAGTGTGCTCATGAAAGACCCTAGGTGTTAATCCTTTAGTAAGTGGATCCGCAATCATTGAGTCCGTCCCGATATGCTCTATAGTTATCGACCACTCTGTACCCTTTTTCGTTCACAACCGGGAACTTTATGTCAATGTGTTTTGACTTAGTAGAGCTCCTGTTGTTATTAGAATATAGCACTGCCGAGTTATTGTCGCAATACAACTTTAGTGGTCTTTCTATATTCCCGAGAATGCGCAGTCGAGTGACAAAATTTCGCAGCCATATTCCATGATTGGATGCCTCATAGCATACTACAAATTCAGTGCCATGGTAGAAGATGCTACAAGTGTCCGCTTAGCACTTCTCCATGAAATGGCTCCCCACCAATAAGAAAATGTAGCAGAAGTGGATCTCCTACTGTCTTGGCATCTAGCAAAATCGAGAATCGAGAATACCCTATGATCTCCAACGATCCGATTTTACGTATGTGAGCATATAATCTTTTGTTCTCTGTAAATACCTCATCACTCGTTTGGTCTGCTTTCGATGATCCATACCAGGGTTACTTAAATATCCGCCAACATACCAACAACAAACGTTATATCGGTCTTGTGCGGACTGAGCATACATTAGACTCCCAACAAATTTGCATAGGGAATCTTCGCATTTCCTTAATTTCAGATTTTCTTTAGGGCATTGTTCGAGACTAAACTTGTCTCCCTTAGCTATAGGGTGTCTCCTGGTTTGCGCTTCACGCATGCCAAATCTTTGCAACACTTTCTCTATGTAGTTCTTTTGTGATAATCCAAGAATACCCCCGAGAACGATCCTGGTGTATCCGGATTCCCGAACAAAAGAAGCTTCCCCAAGATCTTTCATATCAAATTTCTTTGATAGAAATTTCTTGGTATCGTGTAGCAATCCTGAGTCATTAGTGGCAAGAAGAATGTCATCCACATAAAAGACCGAGGAAATATACACTTACTCCCATCAACTTGTGATACACACAATCATCAACAAAGATTAGTCTCAAAACCGAATGAGACAACTACTTGATGAAACTTGTGATACCACTGACGAGAAGCTTGCTTGAGCCCATAGATGGATTTCTTTAATTTGCAAACCATAGACTTTGGGTCTCCAGGACACAAAGTTTTCTCGCACCATATATATCATCTCATCAATGTCTCCATTGAGAAACGCCGTCTTTACATCCATCCGATGTAACTCAAGGTCAAAATGTGCAACTAATGCCATAATTATCCCGAAAGAGTCTTTCGTGGAAATCGGAGAGAAAGTCTCTTTAAAATCAATGCCTTCTTTCTGAGTAAAGCCTTTTGCTACAAGACGAGCCTTATATCTTTCCACATTACCCTTCGAATCCCTCTTGGTCTTAAAAATCCATTTGCAACCAATAGGTCTCGCACCTTCAGGTAATGGGACAAGATCCCAAACTTGATTGTCTTGCATTGACTTATACTATTCATTCATGGCATCAATCCACTTTTGAGAGTTTGGATCTGCATGGATTGACGGAAATTGATTGGATCATTTTCCATCAATCCATTATTATCCTCATTTTCTTGGAGAAATACCACATAATCATCCTAATAGCATTTCTCTTTTCTCTAGTGGACCTCCTTAATGGCACTAGTTCTTGAGGTTGTTGAGTTTGTTCTTCCCTGAATAGTTTCAACTTTGAGTGGGGAGTTCTTCAACATTATCCCGCTGAGGTTCGGATCTACTTCTCGGCTAATGACAGAATAGAAACCCGAACATCATCGGAAGCGTAGTAGGTGTCGAGATCGACTCCTCCTCAAAGGTAATGTCTCTAACCTTATTTCTCCCCCAAACTCAACATCCTCAAAGAATACCGCATTTCCGTCTCAAAAATAGACCTTCTAGTGGGATCATAAACTTAAAACCCTTGATTTTTCCGAGTAACCAATAAAGTAGCCGCTAACCATTTTGGAGTCCGATTTTTTTCATTTGGCCTATAAGGCCTAGCCTCACCGGACATCCCCATATGTGAAAGTGGTTTAGACTCGGCTTTCGCCCGACCCAAAGCTCAAAAGGTGTTTTAGCGGATTGCTTTAGTTGGTACCACTGTTGAGAATATAAGTGCAGATCTTTAGTGCATCTCCCCAGTGATTCGGTAAAGAGGAATGACTAATCATACTCCTCACCATGTCCTTTAGAGTCTGTTTCATCTTTCAACAACACCATTCATGCTAGGCATCCCGATGGTGTACTCGTGGGGCGATTCCACATTCCTCTAGAAAGATAGCAAAAGGTCCTGGGCGTTGTTCTCCTGAACCATCATATCCGCCGTAGTACACACCTCCACGGGCCGATCCGATCGCCTGACTTTAATTCTTTTGTTGAGTTGATTCTCAACTTCAGCCTTAAAAACCTTGAACATGTCCAGTGCCTCTGATTTTTCATGAATTAGATATAGGTACCCATATCGTGAGTAATCGTCTATGAATGATATGAAATATTGTTGACCATTCCAAGAAGCCTTAGGAAATGGCCCACAAATGTCCGTATGTATCAATTCTAAGACGTCTGAAGTTCTGTTGGCACCTAATCTCTTTATTTTGGTCTATTTTCCTTTAATACACTCAACACAAACATCAAGATCCAAAAAGTCAAGTGGATCCAAAATACCGTCGACCAAGTCTCTCAATTCTCGGTTTTTGAGATATGACCTAAACGCCTGTGCCATAATTTAGCCGAATTTTCTTTATTTAATTTTCGCTTAGTACCTTTTGATTCAACATGCAGGGATTCATTATATGAAACAATAGTATCAAGCATATATAGATTGTCATAAGCACTTAACGAACCAAAGACCAACAATATTGGAATTTAATGAAAGACTAAACCGATAATTTCCAAATGAACAAGAAAAACGTGTTTGTCCAAAAGAAAAATAGAAACCAAATTCGTCTAAACGACGCGGACAACAAAAGTGTCTTTCAAATCAAAAAGAAACCAGTTCCTAATAACAATCTAAAATGCCCTATTGCCTACACTTCCACCGATTTGCCATCACCCACAAAGATGTATCTTTCACCATCGATTGGCTTTCGGTAGCTCGAGTAACCCTTTCTTCACACGCCAAGCGATACTTAGTACAATCCTTCTTTTTGTGTCCAGGTTTGCCACAAAAGAAACAACCATCCCGAGTTTCACCTTTCTCGTTTCTTTTGTCTTTGGACCCTTATCATTAGCGATTTCTCAACATCATTTTTCCTTTTGCCCTTATCCTTAGAAGATCGCCGCTTGAGCAATCTCGCTTCTTTCTTGCTTCAACCTTTCTTCCTCTTGCACACAATATGAAATGAGCTCATTAAGAGTCCACTTCTCCATTTGACATTGTAACTAACCTTAAACCTGACCGAATTGTGCGAGGAGCGATATTAGCACTAAATGCACGAGTAAGTCCTCGGACACCTCGAGCTTTAGTGCCCTTAACTTTGAAGCAAGATGAGACATCTCCATGATGTACTCCCTTATATTTCCCTTGCCCTTATACTTTAGTGAGATCAAGTTAGCCAAAAGCGTCACTTGTCTCGGCCTTATCATTTTTAACGAAACGCTTTTCAATTTCCGCAAGGTACTTCATCGGCCGTAGTAACTTCCTCGGAAGCGTGCCTCGAAGGCTTCCGAATGCCGCTTAATGATCATCGACTAACGCGATTTGAGCGCTCCCACTTCTCAAAGTTCCGCTTTTCCTCCGCAGAACTTGATCCGTAAGAGAAAGGGGTTGTTCAACCCTTAGCGCATAGTCCCGGATCCATGCACCCAAAATGATCGAGAATGTTTTCTTTCCAATCCTTAAAGTTTGACCCATTGAGCATGGGAATGTTGTTGGTGTTAGCAGAAATAGAAGTAGCAGACATCATAGCTGAAGAGAGAACAAAACTAAAATTAACTGTCATGCTCACATTAAACCGAATAATCAATCATTAAATTTAAATAAGTTGGTAACATCTCGAGGTACCTAACACAACATTAATATCAAGTCTTTGGACAGTAATATTAACTTGTAAGCGGCTACCTCTTGTAGCGATCAAACACAGACAATAAATCCTGTCAAGCAATATTGTCTTCCTTTGGGATGACAATTCACTTACATGGATAACCTTATAATTGTCACGTATTTACCACCACAGGTGTTTGTGCATTTCGGGCCAAGTATTAACCTTCCTTAGGGCCGGCTAATACCCGCATGAATATACACAAACACAAACATCTAATATTCTCAATGAATAAATTTGTACAAGAGAGGTCACTTTGGCGACTTCTTGTTTCAATAAATTCATTTTAAATATAAGACAAAATAAATTGGGACATGAGATGTACCAAATAAATTTAAAACAAAATGATTGAACATGTATTTGCACACAATACATATATATCCTTATTTATTGGGGTCATTGTAACATTCTACAAAAATTTGTGGTGCATCGGACAACAAAGATTACTACTCAACCAACAATTTAAACGCATGTTTTCCCCAAATCTCTAACGGCATGATTGGTATGTGGGAATGGGGTGGTAATGGAATGAGCATTCCTTGTTTCATTCCCATTCACATGCTTGGTATGCTTTAGTAATGGGAATACTCATTCCCATGGGAATCCATATTCCCAAAAATAAGGGAATGACCATTTCTCCTCTCCCCCATGGGTTTAGCTATTCCCAATCATCAAGAATGACTCAAATTTTATTTTTAATAAAATTATCTTTCTATAAATGATTAAAAATGTTGGATATAATCTATATTTTTGAAAAGTAGTGTTATAAATAAAAAAAAATATTTATAATTTAAATATAAGTTATATTTAATATTTTAATAAATCATAGTCAATTTCTATCAATATTCAATAGTTATATCAAAATTTTGATATAGAATTCTTTTGTTGATTTTCTATATTTTCTTATAAAAAAAATAGAGATAATTACAAAAATACCCCTGAGGTTTGGGATACTTACATAAAAACCCAGATATTTTTTAAAATTACAAAAAAAAACCTTGAGGTTTGATTCTGTCTTACATTTTCCCCCTTCATAAGCAAAACAAATATCAAAACCCACTTGATATTTATAAAAATACTATAGTTACCCCTTTAAATTTAACATATAATCAAACCTGATGGGGTTTTTTGTAATTTTAAAACATCTCTGGATTTTTTTGTAATTAGCCCAAATCTCAGGGGTGTTTTTATAATTAACCCTAAAAAAATATTATATAAAATATTTTTGATATCATAGATATAAATCTATATATATATATATATATATATATAGGATTTGTTCAAATGGGACACCCTCTTATATGAGACGGTGGGGATTTATCCAAGCCATTGGATTGATATTTTGTATGGCTAAGATTTTTCCCTTTAATTTAGGCTTGGTTTTTAATCGATTCAATTAAAAAAGGTCAAAGTGGTCATTTTCAAATATTCATTAAGGGGCGTTTAGTAATTTTGTAATTGGTAAGTTATTTATTCCTTTCTTAATTCGCTCTATTTTTGGGAGTTCAAACATCGTATCTCTCGGTATTCTCTCTCGATATGCACGTCTCTTCACGTCTTCTCCCATCAAACACTCTATATCCTCTCAAACACTACTTCCTCTCTCACCGTCAACCATTTTTTTCCCTCTCAAAGTCTCATTTTTCCCCTCTCACTCCATCGCGCCACAACAGCCTCTTCTTCCTCAAACACTCCCTTTTCTCTCCCCGTGCTCTCCCTCCCGATGAAGTTGCGACCGACCGCCTCGAGCATCCACATATTTCCACCGTCTCTCTCACTGTGCCGTCTCTCTCACCGACCGACCGATCGACCGCCGCGACGCACCACCTCTGTATCGGCCCTTTTCCTCCTTTCGACCGACGGTAAGTTTTGGTACATATTTGTTTAATTTTTTGTATTTGTAATTTTTACCTAAATCTTGAAAATATTTTTAGAATTAGTGTGTGTAGTTTCTAGGGTTTTATATTTTTATTTTTTGGGGGAAATTATGAAAATGCTAATTTTGAACTGAATTTTTGTTTTAAATTCTAGTATTTTCATTGTTGGGACTGTTTTTTCAATTTCTAGGGTTTTTTTTTACTTTTTTTTTCATTGTAAATAATATCAATCACAATTTCATTGGCAAAAATACCAGTATTATTTACAGCAAAAGTACTGTCTTTCGGGGGAAAAGTGCTTAAAATTTATTGTTTTGTTGTGGGAGGGGATGGCTGCCATTTACCTTTTTTTTCCTTTTTATTGACACTGCTACAGTCATTCATATGATTTTGCTCTGTCATGTCCTTGTTACCTTTTGTTGGAGTTATAATGGATGATTGAGGTTATTTGATAGTGTACAAAAACAAGTAGCATTCATTATATAAGATCGTTCAATTGGTGTGGGTTCTTAAAGTTTTTAGACACTTCCAGATACTTCTATATGTGAATTTTTATGGGTATTGACCACGAAAAGAATATGAAAGTTCCCCTGTTAATTATTTTTTAGTGTTAATTAATACATTTTTAGTGCAAAATTAATGTATAAAGTTCCACAAAATTTGGTTAGTCCATACATAATGCATTATTACTGTATTGTTAGTGCAATTTCTATGTATACATAACACATTATTACTGCAACGCCAACTGCACACATGATATATTAATATTGTATATATAGTGCAAATTCAATGTACGCATATTGTAGTATTACTGTGTATTTAGTGCAATTTTAATGTATGGATGATACATTATTACTCAATGTCAACTGTACGCTTGGTGTATTTTTACTGTATATATAGTGCAAATTCATTGTATACATAATGAAGTATTACTGCTTTACACCCATGTGTTGTTTATTGTTGATTTAATGCTATGTTTAATGGTATTTGTTGCTAGATGTGGGTTTTTCATTATATCTTTCTTCAAGGGGTTGTGATCAGATGTTATGGTCCGTCAAAAATGCTACATTGAGTAGGTTGTCTATGCCATGGAGGGACTCCGAGAATAAAGTTGATTGTGGATTTTTGCAATGCGCCACATGGAGACATACATGGGCGGAGGCGCAAGGGTTGGGACTGCGGGCTAAATAAGGGTGGTGGGAATCTGATATCTAACCTTCGCATTAAGTATTGCTACTTGATTATTAGCGAAGAGAACAATGAGCAAAGAGAAAAGAGTCTGATGGAGGCAAGGAGGTTCGGATGAGGAAGGATGTTATATGATTTTATCGACTTTTTTAGGATGAACGTGTATTAACCCTATGTTATTATTATCTTTTGCCTTCTGTTTTGTTGGATTATTTATTTCCTTGGCTTTTTGTGTCGAATTATCTTTGTGAATGCTACAATGGTCTAGTTAGGCAATTTTGCTTGTTGGTTATTTTTTGGAGTCTAACTGAATATCATTTTGTTGGAATGTTTAATTAATGCGCTTTTAATGTGTACATATTGTTAGGACGATGGTACGTGTTGTGTATGTGGTTTAATGTTTGTTAACATGCGCCCATGATAATCGAATGTTGTATAATTAGTATTAGAATCTTTGTATAATTAGTGTATTTTTACCGTAAATTAAAAATTGAATGTCGTTTTGGTGGAATGTATTATAATGTTTGTATAATTAGTGTTTTTTTCTTTGTAGAATTAGTGTATTTTTACTTGTATAATTTTGCGATTGGTTATTTTGAAGTCTAACTAACCGAGTATCGTTTTGTTGGATATTTATTAATGCGAGTTTTTAATGTGTACATATAGTTAGGATGTTGGTACGTGTTGTGTGTGGTTTAATGTTTGTTAACATGCGCCCATATTTATCGAAGGCTGTATAATTAGAATTAGAAAGCTATATAATTCGTGTATTTTTACTGCATAATTAGTATTACAATCGAGTAAAATTTGTGCAGTTGTACTGTATGATTATTATTAAAATGTTGTATATTTGTGCAGTTTTACTGCATTTTTTTAGGGAAAAAGGATATTTTCGAGTTTTTTTTGGAGGGGGTAGGAATGACCATGTATATATTACTGCAAAATCAAAGCAAGAATGTGTTTATACTGAATATATATTTTTCAGATTTTAACGTAACGCGATGTACATTGGTGATTTGGTTCATTGTGCGGTTAATAGCGTTTCAGTGTATAATTGTCATATTTCACTGTACTATATATACATGTTTACTGTGTAGTGAATGCAATTATTTCGATGCAAGAAAAAATAATAATAAAAAATAAATTGTAATGAGCAGGTGATAACATACTAACGAAACAGTAAAATGTACTAACGAAACATTATTCTTGATGCAAAGAAACATTGAAAACTTACTAAAACTTGATGAGTGTCATTGTTGATTGAAAATGTTTAATATCTAATTAGGTTTTTAAACGTTCGGGGCACGTTCTACGCGGTATTTTATCTTGTTCAACTATTGGAATCCAATACTTTGTTAAACCATGCGAAATCTCTAGTCTTTCTATAGTGTAACCTGCATTGTCTAAATCAACAAACAATTAATTAGTTTTCTGAAGCAAAATACATATACATACAGAATATCAGTTTTTAATATACAGTAAAATGTACACTAAAATACAGCATAATATGCAGCTATAACATTTGTTAAAAGAATCATAGAAGAGCAATCTATTTTTCGTAGTATCATGGGACGTATGCTATGGTTTTAGAAAACAATTTCATAATTACATACATACACCACAGTATATTGTATTTAAAGATTTCATTCATGTATATATACAGTAAAAGCACATTACACGTACATTAAAATACAACTACGCATACAGTGTTTCACTAATAAATTTCATTCAAAGCATCTTGGAAGGTGTTCTAGGTTTTACATGCAAACATTTATGTAATACAATATATACAACAAATCAATTCTAAATAAACACTAATGTTATACTATTTATACTGTTAAATTTCAAAGTAACGTTGTTTCTCATGTTTGTTCGTAGACAAACAACAGAAGGATGGAGTGGCAATATTTTTCCCGGAATTACAATTACATAAAATTTAAAAAATAAAACAGTGTATAGAGATAAATATATATTCACCTTGCTGTACGTCGGAATCGTTAATATTGTCTTCCATCGCCGACACCGATTTTGTGTTCTTCTATTATGGGGTCTGCGCATCACTCTCTATTGAATTTTTGCAGTCGTCTATGGCTTCTTGTTGAAGAAGACGACGCGTTTTTGGAGGGGGATATTGGTTGTGATTTGGAAAGATTGTGAATCAATTATTTTCTCCTTATCTATTCCTATAAATTAGGAACGGTTCTCTCACTGATTTGTTATTTTCTCAAATTGTCTATTGTGCCCTTATTGCCTATACTTAATAATTGTTAAATTAATATTAGCCATTAAATCTGGACCATTAATTGTAATATTTTCAATGGCTTGGATAAATCCCCACCGTCTCATATAAGGGGGGTGTCCCATTTGAACCTTCCCCTATATATATATATATATATATATATATATATATATGGAGAGAGAGAGAGAGAGAGAGAGAGAGAGAGAGATTGGTTCAAATGAGACACTCCCCTTATTTGAGACAATGGGGATTTATCCAAGCCATTGGATTGATATTTTGTATGGCTCAGTTAATCCCTTTATTTTAGGCAAGTAGTTAATGCGGGATTTTTAGGGGTTCAAATTAGTAATTTATATTATTTTCGGATTTTTAATTAGGGGCAAATCTGTCTTTTTATTTGAGTGTAGAAGGTAAGTTTTAATTTTCCTTTTTCGGTTCCCGATTTTTAGGGGCTTCAAATCTTACCAAATCAAACCCAAAAAATCACAAAAACGCTCACTTCTCCTCCTTCAAATATTTTTCTCACCATTTTTCTCATCTTCAAACACTCCATCTTCTCACCGTCTCACACTCCATCTTCTCGTCGCCATGCGTATTACGCACGCACACCACCGTCCGTTGCACCAAAATCGCCGGAGCCACCGCCATCCTCTATCGCGAGACCCGCCATGAAAGAAGACCATCACGACGTTGAAGGGGACAAAGACGCAGCCCCGCAAAAACAAATCCGCCATCGTACCATCTTCTCCTCCATTGTTCGACTTCGCGACGGTCCGATATTTTTTTATTAATTTCGGACATGGGCAATTAAGACGATGGCGATGGTGTAACACTGGGCGGTGGGTTATCATGGCGGGTATTTAAATTTCGCACATTTTGTTTAATTTCTTGGTATGTAATGTTTACCAAATCTTGAAATTTTTAGAAGTAGTTTGTGTAGTTTCTAGGGTTTTTATCTTTTGATTGTTGGGGATTTATTGTTATAGGGTTTAGTTATCTTCGATTTTTCTGAAGATTTCGATTTCTAGTAATTTCATGGTTAGGTTTGTATTTTCAACTTCGACTTTTCTCGGATATTATTCTCTTGTATTCTTAGTTGAGTTTTAGTGGTTATTTAATACAATTTTGATGTTTTATCTTTAAAGACATTTTTTTTTTGTATGTCTTCAACATAGTTTAACTTCAATTGTAGTTATATAATACATTTTAATGTATTTGTCATCAAATGTTTGTATAGTGTTAGAATAATTTCTTTGTATTATGATGATATTTTCTTTGTCTTCTTAATTGCGATTGCTAATTTGTGAAGATGGCTAGATGACAACAAAAATGCACTTAATATTGGTGGTGCGAGTAGTGGGGTGGGGAAGCAAACGCTCCGCCTAAGAAAATGAGAAGGGGCAGTTGTGTTGTTAAGAATTTGTGAATGTTGTATAATTAGTGCAGTTTTACTGCGTATATAGTATTAGAATGTTGTATAATTAGTACGGTTTTATCACGTGCATAGTATTACAATGATGTATAATTAGTGCGGTTTTTCTTGTGTAATTAGTATTAGAATGTTGTATAATTAGTGCGGTTTTTTGCGTGTATAGTATTCCAAATAATACTTTTGTTTATTCACTTTAACATTACTTTGTGGTTAAGAGCGTTGTATTGTATAAATGTCGAAATTTCACCATCTATATATTTATTTCATTTGTGTATTGAAGTGCATTTATTTTATACAAAAAAATAAGAATGTGTTTAATCTTTTCAAATAATTTAAGATGATATACAGTATACATACTAAGTCGATAAGAAAGTGTTTAATCCTTCCAAATAATACTTTGTTTATTCACTTTAATATTACTTTGTGCGGTTAGGGCATGTTCACTTTGTATGATAATCGAAATTTAAGCGTGATATATATTTGTTTCATTTGTGTATTGAATTGCATCCTACAATTTAGGAAACGTTGACTACATGGGTTCGAAATTTTTGGTATTATCCGCCGTTGTTTTGGGCTCTATTGGGTTTAATTTGGTAAGATTTTGTTGCCATTATTTTGTAGTTATCACTTCCTATAATTTAGGAACGTTTGACTTGGTGGTTGGTTATTTAATTCTCATTAAATTTGGCATGCATAGAGTAAGCCATTTTAAATTACACAAGATCTTATTAGAGTAAAGCCACAATATTTTTGAACTAAACATACACTCGAGTTAAATTTGATATACATACAACAAAATATTTAAATTACATAGTACTATTAAAGTAAATACACTAGATTCTCGAACTAAATATACACCTTAATAAAATTTGATATGTATACGATTAAACATTTTAAATTACACAAAGAATATTAAAATAAAGATACGGGATTTTCGAACTAAATATACAAAGAAAATAGTGATTTAACTAAATATACACGATTTTGGAAGGATTTTGTTGCATTTTTTGTGCATATCATCCCCTAATTTTAGGAACGTGATTTTAGCGATTCTTATCTTAAGATTTAAATAGTCTATTATACCCTAGTAATTTTAATTATTGATTATTAATCTAATTTTCAATTAAACTGACTCTCAATTGGAAAATATCAACGGTTTAGATGAATCCCCACCGTCTCATATAAGGAGGGGTGTCCCATTTGAACCATCCCCTATATATATATATATATATATATATATATTATTTAGCACCCATTAAAATAATCTTATATCAATTTACGAATAATATATTTAATAAATTTTATTTAAAAAATCTTATTTAAGAGAATTTGATACTTTAAAACTATTTTTCTCAATTACTATCATTAATTTATAATTATCAATTAAGATATTTAAATCAAGTAAAAATCGTCATCCATTAAATTCTCCATTCCTTGTACATACCAATCATAAGAATAGTAATACTACATCATTCCATTCCTAATGTTATTCCATTCCTAAACTCATTCTATTCCTATCTAATTCCATTCATTCATACCAATCATGTCGTAAATGTTGTACAGTAACTTGGGGGAATATCCCAAAATTGAATCCGAAACAAAGACCAAATCATTAATGACAATCCATGGAAACCCACTATCAGATTGGACGTCAAATGTGAATTCCTCAGCAATCAGACCAAAAAATTTCGAAATCAGAAACATATAGGTAACCGCAATAGAGATTGCAAATTAACAAACATCATTATTCTGTCTCCACTAATCCATAAAGAGAACAAAACCCGAGATATAATCTGAGACGGGAATTCGTAACGAGAAATAGAAAACCAGACAATATTGTTTTTTACGAAATTCCTGAATCTGAATTTTGAATTATGAACCCGAAAAACCAAATCATGAAAACCGTAGTGGAATTCCGCAAAAGAAAACGCACGATCCAGATTTTGAACATCAAATTCTCAGTCCATCAAGAAAAAACAGTAAACCCTAACATATTATTACGAAGAACCGTATAATTATCCCGAAAAACTTCGCAATTCTCAGAAAATCATGAGTAAAGTGGCTCTGATACCACTTGTTAGAAATCGAAATCACAAGGCATGCTTTAATACACCAAAAACCATAAAAGCATGCGACAACCAATCTACCATGACAATCCGAGAGAGGAAGATATTAATCCTAATCGCGGAAGCGTACCTGAATCCATTAGAGAGTTGGGGCTTGAGAATTCTGGATCTAGATCTGGTTTTGGTCTTCCAAACGAGCGGTTCTTCTTTTCTGTATCTCACGTTCTGCGTATTACGTTCTGTAGGGAAACAGACGTTTTATGCCTTTTAGGAACCGTCGCCCGGGGACCATAACTATTTTGGATAAGTATCCCCTTTATTTTCCTATTTGGTCCCTTAACAAATAGAAAATCACCTAATAGTATCTACACATTTAATCCCATGATAATTTGATACCCTTTTAATCCAAAATTAAAAACCTTATTAGATCACTTTAATTGGATTAAACCGTAAGACAGCTATACACATTTAATTAACATATGTAAGTCCAAATTAAATATTTCCAATATGGGATTTCTAAGGATTTTGTGCAAGCAACCAAATTCGTATGAGCAGTATAGGCATTTTATTTTGTTTCTATTATTAGATATAGGGTTTGGGTCTAGGTTTGGGTCTGTGGCCCAGTCTCACGAATTTTGACCCGTGAAACGGTCTCACAAGAGACCCACTCGAACTTAATTGCGTGAAAAATCATCAAACTTGAAAATATTTTGAGTTGAGATGCTAGTCTTCCAAGTTCCAAGCATCTAATTTCTGCCTCTTCTCCGAAATTTTGTAATTTTTGCACTAACCATAGAAAGCGCTTAAGCGCATAAAATTTAAGTAGATAATACTAGGCATGTATTTGATACAATTGATTTGAAGAATACAAATAAATATTTATTAATTTAGCGATATATTATAATAACGAATTAATAATTTGCTTGTTGTTCCTAAGTCGGGACCAAAAAATTATTTAAATAAGATTATTAATTAATCGAGTATTAAATTATCGGCGGTTATCTTGTATGTGATAGATTATTTTATAATATGGGTTGGGATATAATTTGGGCCCAGCCCAGTGGACTTATATAGGTAAGGCTTTTTGATTCATGACATACCAAAAATGCCCATGAAAAGGTGTGGAGAGACGGAAAGGGGGAAGGTTAGTTTTGGTAGATATAAAAAGGGATAGGGTAGTGATATCAGCCCCTTGACACCGCCTCACAACCATTAGCTGTTCTCTCTTTCCCCACAGACATCGCAGACTCCAATTCATCTATTTCTCTCCCCCCCCATATAAATCTCTCCTTCCATAGCATATATATATATATATACACGCATAATCCTATAAAAGACTCATTGTTTCAAATTCTTACCGCTCTAATCTCCCTTTTTTGTTTATTTTCCCTCTCATCTTCGACGTTTCTTTGTTTCTTTAACGGAAAAAGGACTAAATTAAAACCCTAGATCAATTGAATTCACTCTTAAAAGGTCCGATCTATGATTTCTTTAATTAGTATTTGACCTACGGTTTTAGAGATCTCGAATCTGCTGTTGTTCTTTATAGTTCTGTCGTCCTTCTAGCTATAATCATGATTTATTCCAGAGCTTCGCTTTTTTCTCCTTCTTTTTAGGTGGGGTGGGAGGAGTTCTATCAAGATTAGATGAGTTTCTTTTTTTTTTTTTGAAGGATGATGAGTTTCTTTTTTCAAGGGTGAATGTTTGGCCATCTTAACATGTTAATGGGCTGTTTTTTTTTCTCTCTCTCTCTCTCTCTCTCTCTCTCTCTTTCTTTTTTTTTTTTAAAAAGAAGTCTTGAATCCCAAAATTAATAGACAAATCGAGAATTTTATGTACGGGTTCAATAAGATTTAACTTTCCCACATCAATTTTTATAATGGAATTGACTTGAGTTGTTTGATTTTGTTTCTATAGTGAACAGTGGGTGAATATTGCTCAAAGTAGGGAAACATTACAAACCAGTAATTTGATGGCAGATCCTCAAGGTCTGGAGGGCAGCCAACCGGTTGACCTCTCCAAGCATCCTTCAGGAATTGTTCCAACTCTACAGTAAGATCTTTTCCACACTCTTTATTTCCTCCTTCCTGTGTGCTCTTTAGAAAGTGCTTTGCTTTCTATAACCTTATGCCCGTCGTTTGGTGATGTGATACTGGTCAGCACATGGACTTTTATACCACATGTTATCCTGAAATATTGTCATATGGGTTATTAACTTAGTTTTTGTAAATAGTTGATGTTAAATGGAAACTTCTAAATATTTTTGTATGTTTTTGCATACAATTTCATGCATTATAAGCCTAAAGAAACTGAAAATAAGCAAGAATGCTTGTGGGAGCAATCCGGGTTTGTTTTGCCAAGGTGAAGACAATAGGTTTGAGAGCAATAGCTTTCAAATGCTCAAAAAGAACTGTTGAGCCATACTCTCTTAGCTCACAAGCAATCACATCATTTCAGTGCAGTGCGTAATGTGAAAAAGAAATTGCCTTTCTCGACTGAACAATGATGTCTCCCAATGTTCAATTCTAGTAATCTAAGTCTCACAGGACACAGAAGAATGTTTAAATATTGGGTAGACGAAAAGAAGACTGAGTCCAGTCTCATCCCATTTTTATTATGAGGAATTGTGGTTACTTCTGCAACAGTGGCAATGTCACTATTTAAGGTTAGAACTCAGAGAGAGGGAAGATGAAGTTTTAAAACTAGAACATATGTGGTGCTCTCGATGAAGTATTACTGCCACATCAGTACTGGATAAGCTATGGAGGTTAACATATGCCATCGGCACTCTGAACTTGTACTCCTGCGTGCATCGAAATTGCTTGAATGAATAGTGAAAAATGTTTATCTAAAAAATCAGTGACGGTGGTTTCTGAAAATGGAGTAGAAGTGTTTGAATTGGGTCAATAATTATCTGTGGTTTTTAGCTCTTCAAGTGCCAGCTTGTGATGTATGATAGTAATTCATTAAATCACTAATCACTTTGCATGTCACTCTTATTTTGTGTTTACTGGGATCAAATAAATATCTACGTCAAATTAGTGTTTCCCCTTGAAATCTTTCCCTCTTTTTTTATTCCTTTTTTTGTGTGTGCCTTCACTGTGTATGTACTTAGTAGGGCTCTGTCTATTCCTCTACTGTGTATATACATATTGAAAATGCCTCACTTATTAGCAGATTAGTTTGTTTGTAAAGTAGCTACTTTTTTGGCAAACTTGGTATGCAGTATGACATGAATTATGATTTAAATGGGACATAAGAGATGGATGCTTTTGGTGTTCCCTTTTTTCTTTTTTATTTTATTTTATTTGGCAACCGTTTCAAATGGCTGGTATTAAGATGAACATGTTTGGCAAAAGTGATGGGTTTGTATTGTGATCGAGAAGCATCTTCAACTTTTACTCATAATGAATATCTGATTGGTGTATAAACAGGAATATTGTGTCAACAGTCAATTTAGACTGCAAATTGGATCTTAAAGCTATAGCACTGCAAGCTCGAAATGCAGAATACAATCCCAAGGTATGCTACAATGATGATAATGTGTGTTGTTGCTATGTTCAACCAATTACATTAATCCTTTCTTGGTGCATTTATAATAAAATGCATTTGAAGTTCTTAGCTTTTCATATAAATATTCTCTCAAGCATGGTTATTGGGACCTATTTCTGTTTCTTGTTCTGCTGAGTGCTGGGGTTGGCCTTTTTTTCCTCTTTAACATATATTACTTAGAAGTTAAGAGTGGCTTTTTGATGAAGTTATCTGGCTGGCATAGCTCGATTAAGCTGGTCTTTGCTCCTTAGTTTGCTTAATATGTAAGCAAGTGCATCCTGTGGTTTTTGAAGTCTTGCTTGTGGTTTGTTTTTTCTATTTTTCTTAAAAAAATCTGGACGATAACAGATCTTGTAAACAGGATAATAGAAAGGCTTCCGTATTCTGTCTCTTATTTTTCATAATATTGGATATGCGTAGAAATTGAAGAGGTTTGAACTGATTAAAACGGATGTTGTATACATCATAGTTGGCTTTTCAGCTGTTAATTACAGAATGTTTGCTTTAGGTGTTTTTTCTTTTCTTCTTTTATTAATTTCAATGCTTTGTTTTGGCTACCTAACTTTCCAAGTGAAAGATTTTTGTCTTTATATTTACATTAACTTCTCATCGAAGAAGTCTAGCAACCCGAATTTGTTTTCATCTGGCCAAAAATAACAAAAGAAAGAGGGCCTACACTGTCCAAGATCAGAATCAAATCACATGTATTCCTAAGCTGTTACAGTGTGCAGGAAACCAATGCGCCTTTGAGATTACCTTTGTAATGCTTTACTGCCATCTTTACTTGTATCGACTTTAGGAAGTCAATAATAATTGAAGAAATCCTTCTCATGTATCTTTAGTCTTTCTCTTCTCTTATTTCATGTGGGCTGTAATTTTGTCATCCACTGTATTATAATGCCCCAACTCTTAGTGTAGCTTATGGCAGTAACAAAATGAATTTACCGAAAATAGGAAGTTTCAAAATTAGATATTTATTGGTTTTGTTTTCGTCAATCGTTTTGCTTGATGTCTGTATCGGATACTTACTTTAATGGGATTCCAGCGTTTTGCTGCAGTGATTATGAGGATTAGGGAACCAAAAACGACAGCACTGATATTTGCATCTGGAAAGATGGTAAGTGCTGGTTATCTTCTGGTAACCCATCTGTAACTTTTAGAATGTGCACCTGCTTATAGATTTCTGTTTAAATTTAGTGGTATTTATGTTCTTGATTCCAAGTTTGTCAGGTGCTTATGATGCATCCCTTGAATTTTCACTTTTGGAGAGGAAAGGGGTATTCCCAAGTCCTGTTGTGATGATGTCCCTGTAAACTCTTTTTTTGTCTTATCGCTTCAGGTTTGTACAGGAGCCAAGAGCGAACAGCAATCAAAACTGGCTGCTCGGAAGGTATAGCATATCACATGACAAGCATGGTTACGATCTAGTAAAATCTCAATTGGGGAATTTCTTAGAGAAAACCATTAGGGATCTGTTGACACAATAACAAAAGCATTTGGGATCTGTTTTCACATGAACTTTGATGAGCTCATTCTAGTTTGTGACTTTGAAATGCTACGTCACATCTACTAGGAAATTCATTTATCTTATGTTAGTAATATATATTTTCCTTTCTCTCACTATCTGTTCACCCTTCCTATTTTCTTCAGTATGCTAGAATTATTCAAAAGCTTGGTTTCCCAGCAAAATTTAAGGTACTTGTCTCTATCCTCGTTGCCCATTGATTTGATTATACCTTATCACTGGGTTTTGTCTTTCAGGATAGAGTTTTTATACTTCTTAGCTTCATTTTCTCTCTCTTCTTCTTGCAGGATTTCAAGATTCAGAACATAGTTGGTTCATGTGATGTGAAATTTCCCATTCGACTTGAAGGCCTTGCCTATGCTCATGGTGCCTTTTCAAGTGTGAGTGGTTCGGTTGGCTGTGTTTTCATTGCATTGCTTCATTTCCTCTATTTGGTTGTATTATTTCTTGGTTCATATATATTTGTAAGCACCTGAAAAGTCGGGTGATAATTTTTAGAGGAAATTATATTTGACCCCCCAAACTATGCACGTTTTTAGACTCTGCTCACTAAACCTTTTTTGGTTCTACTTTACCCCTCAATTACATGATCTTTCTACCGTGCCATCTACAGCCTATTTCTGGTGGAATATTTGGGGAATTTTCCGTCATGTGCCACACATGTGAGGTCATAATTGCTTTTGTCTCAAGTTTTTATGCCCTCAATATTCCCGAGTATTTCATCGCCAATGGACTGGAAATGGCACGATAGATGAAATCGTGTCGGGTAAAGTAGAACAAAAAAAAGTTAAGTAGGTGAAATCAAAAAATGCGCATTGTTTGGGGTGTAAAATATAATTTTCTCTAATTTTTATTATCTAGTTCAAACCCATATTACTTGATCTGTCTATATGAACTTCATATGTTTGGGCTAAAATTGGAGAATTGGTTGATAATCTCCTTATTTTGTTTATGAATATTTCGTTTTAAGGAATTTTGGCTGTCAATATTTGTACTTTTTACTTGGGTGATAATATATTCTCACCTTATCCATAAAAAACTATTGGTTGCATATTATAATCTGTGATTTGTTTCAGACTTCACATTCAGTTGTCTTGTCTTGTTTCAGTCACTTCCATCGGAAACCATGGTTGGAATTTTCCGGAATAAATTATTTTTTCTGTTATCTGCATTCTGAATGATTTGAAATTGTAATATAAAGTATTACAGATGTTCACATGACTTGGAAGTGTCTATTTGGTTGCAATATTGATATTGTCCCATGTTTGACCAACTTTCATGAAGATTTCAGTGTGAGACAATGATACAATAGAAGATATACTGATTAAAAAGGCATTTTGTTGCATCTTCATTTTTGGACCTTACAGGTTGCAGATTGAAAATGTAGATTCTGCATGTTTAATACTCCGTTGTCCCAATTTTATGGCTCCATTTGACTTGGTACAAAGTTTCAAGTGAGATACAAAATTTGAAAATCGTATATATATTCGATATTGTCATCAAAGCAGTTGTTGGGAGTTAATTGTGTCACTTCATTAGATAGTCCTTAAAAGGTAACAGTAATAGTTGAGAGTAGTGTTTTCATAACTGGATCAGTGACCAAACTGATCTTGCTGCCGGACAGTGATCCAGCCAGTATGGTTGGTTTAGCCATTCGGCTGTGCGTTCGATGAATGAAAATCGACAATATGTTTTGTTATACTATATAAAATTGTAATGTAGTAAAGTGTTATGTATAACAGTATAAGGTACAAAAGATATATAAGCAATCAAAAAACACATTTAAATAAGCTTCAGATAACCAAATACCAAGTTTAACCTTCCTTTTCAAAATAAAAGGAGTGTTTTAACCGGTTTGACTTTTTGTTTGACTGATTTTGATATTTTCTTTAGTATTTTGCAATCTAAATAGACCATACTGACCACCAATTCATGGGTTGACCGAACAGACCGGTCAGTCAGTCCGTCTTTACAACAGTGGATATTGTGTAGTTTAAGGACAAAAACTCAAATTTAGGAAATAAAGTCTTATTTTGGGACATTCCAAAGTAACAGTGTTGAAAATTTGGGAATATGGGATGTGAAGTATAGTGCAGTTATTTTATGAGTTTCATTTCCGTCAACCAGTGGTTGTGGAGTCTGGAAATTTGACCATTACTTGTTCATTCATATCTTAGTCTTCTCAAAGCAGAAACCAAATTCTTGATGTGTTCCAAACGCCTTCGCGTTGATGTGTTTTAGTAGCTTGGTATTCATTGCATTGTTTGTTGGTTCAGTACGAGCCGGAACTGTTCCCTGGATTGATTTACCGGATGAAACAACCAAAAATAGTCCTGCTTATTTTTGTCTCGGGGAAGATTGTTCTCACTGGAGCTAAGGTAGTATCTTCTAGCTTACCTGTTTTGGAGGGTATCATTTCCTTATACTACTGTGCTAGTGTGTCTTCTAAAGATGATGTGATGCCATTTTCTTGTTAACCTTTCCAGGTCAGAGATGAGACCTATACTGCCTTTGAGAATATATACCCTGTTCTCACTGAATATCGGAAAGTTCAGCAATGGTATGAAGAAGAAGCTGTTTTGTGTTTCATTTTCCAATGCTAAAGTCTGGTAAAATCTGTCTGCTGTTTGCATTCATCACTTGATTTACTTGTTCCTTGGGGGTATGAACAAATGACCTCAGTAGTACCTGAAAGATTACTGTAGTGGTGAACAGGAGAGAGTGTTGATGTTAGTTTGCCACTTTTAGTTGGCTTTCTTATTTGACTATTAAAAAAAAAAGAAAATAAAGTTTTGGTTGTGAGAAAAGAATTGAAAGTTTTAGTGAAGCCAAAAAGAAAATTAGTGTTTCTAATACTAATACTGTACTGGGTGCTTCGTCCACGACACCATGCCACTATCCAGTCCAAGTGCACCAATAAAACCGCTGCACATCAAAGTTGGTGAAAAACCTACGCTTGAGTTGACTTTTGCCCACTTAGATGGAGCAAAATGAAGGATAGTGGTATTTTGCTGAGAATTAAAGGGTTTTGCTATCTATAAGCACGTCTTCTAAACAAGGTTGCAAAAATCGCTAGGCGTTTGAGTTGCATAATCTCCCTCGGTTTAAGGGAGACTATCGTTTACCGGCTGTGTACCCCTTGACCCTTGGACAACTATTGGAACAATACCACTTGGCACCTTTCTTGAAAAGTTCTTTGAAAAGATTCATCTATCTGATTGATGGCTAGGCGCTAGTTGGGCGGTAGCTTGGGCTGCCTAGAAAAATAATTAGTTTTTAAAATTTTGTTTGGCCATTTTTTGGACGCCTAGGCCAATTTTCGCCTGGACGATTTTTAAATTTTTCTACCGTTTGGGCAAAATCACCTTGTCCTGGGGTCGCCTAGGCCGATTTTTTCAACACTACTTCTAAACGCTATTGATGAAAGTCTATATGGAAGAGGTGGTTGTCATATCTTTCTTTTTCAAGAAAGTTTGTTAACTTGAGAGCTTGGTATAGGATATTCTCTTTCTTTTTTAATGTGTCTAGATCCATGGATACAATAAATGAAGGGATGTTTTGCTAAATTTCGTTAAGAGCTTTCGCTTTTCTACATTCCCTTACATCTGTAATATTTTTATTTCAATGTAGAGTTATCAAGGAGTTGGACGTTGTCTCTAAAAGGACATGATAGGAGCTCAAGAGTAGCACCTGGGATTGCCTCTGCTGGTTTGGGTTGAACTGTAAATACGTTTAGGGATTAGACAGGGCTGTTCAGATATGTTATTCCGGGTAGAGTGAAGGCATGGGGTTCTTGATTTCACCCCCTTCCTTTTTGAACTTTGTACCACATACCAAATGTTTACTTGAAAAACGCAAATAAACTATAGTGGTGTTCATTTGCTTTATACTTGAAACTCAAACAGCTGGATTGATGGCTCTTGGAACATGTGTATTTTTACATTACCTCTGATATTTTGTTTGGACTTGTGCTGTTATTGATTCTTTATGTGAAGTTCTCTACAATTACTTGACAACTTCTGCAGTCCTTGCATGTCTCTCCATAGTGCAGGATTATACATGTAATTGGTTGTATGTTATGACTAGTCTCAACTTGGGCATTGAAAACTTTGCCTCTAAAATCCTTTGGTCTTTGCCTACTTTCAGCGACTAAAAAAGTTGAAAATAAAATTGAATGTTATGCTCTTGTTCAGCAATTTAGCAATTATGAAGGTAGTGAATGGTCGTCACATAATTTTGTCAAGTATTATTTGTTTATAGGTATAATCCGTGAACCTCTCTAAAGTTTGTTGTCACTAAGTTTTCAAAATTGTGTCAATATCTCATACTATTTACTGTCGCAAAATTGTAACTCTTTCTATGAATTTAGTTGAAAACTCAAAAAGCTCATCCTAAAGTTTGACGCATCTGCACTTAAATCTCTGAAAGTTTTTCATAATAGACCACGTAGTTTATATTTATAAAAAAATAAATTATTCTAAATAGTTAGAGGGGCTTTTAATAAATAATAAAACTCAAAGGCCGACGTGTGGTGTAATAAGACGGGCAGAAATGTTACGTCTTAATTGGCTTTCCCCTCCTTTGCTTCTGTCAAGTAGTGCTATAATTGGGCAGCATTGGCGTAGCCGGACTCCGTCATCTCAGTGATTTGATTTTAATAATAATGGAATAAAACTCCGAAGCTTGTAAAGCTGTTTTCATATATGGGACAATAATTTTACAGATGCTCCTGCAATTGAAATGGCGTCTGTTCACCCAGGGGCTCAGGCGGAGGGTGGTCAAACATCATGGATTATAGTGATTCAAATCATATATTCAAAGAAGCCAGCTCTCCATCGCATAATATTACTAGTCATCCAAAAGTGAGTACCAATATACATTCTAGTTGATAGAAATTTCCACTACATAGACCTTGTTTCTGAAACATTAGAATCAACGCCAGAACTTCTTCTCCATGAACTATGGAACAACCAAGTGATGCTGACTGCAAAAAATCCTACAAAGTATCCCATTCCAAACGGAAGTTTATACCATGAACTCTCATGATCATCCTCTTCCTCAGGTGCCACGTCAACTGGTGTCATGCTAGAGCAGCTTCTTCGCAGCACATTGCCACAAAGTTGAGGATTTCCCTCAAATGAAGCAGCAGGGAATGTTTCAAACTGTCCTCCCGTTGGAATTTCTCCTTGCAGATCATTATTCGCCACACTGAAGGAAGACAAGAAATGGAGTTGTGTCAGTGATACCGGATTTCTCCGGATAGATGGTTTCCTGACATATCTAATCTCTCCAGATTAACGAGTCTAGACAATTCACCAGGATGCTTCCACTGAAGTTGTTATTGTTGAGATCCAACACGTGAACAAGTTTTAATTGGCCGATTTCGGTGGTATATTACCACTGAGACTGTTGTTCCCAACTTTCAATCCCGTGGCAAGTTAAAGAGGCGGTTGTATTGGAGACTGTCGAATAAGAAGGGCAGTGCTAATGAACTCAAGTCTGTACTGTATTATCCGCAATCAAAGCTGGCAAACGAGCAATTTCGCGTGGTAGTTCCCCAGAAAGGAAATTTTGAGTGAGGTTTAGGACAAATAGGCTTGGCATAGCTCCTAACCAAGTTGGAATTGGGCCTGAAATCTTGTTGTAGGACAGATTCAAAACCTTGAGTTTCCTCAATTTAGCAATCCAGGAAGGGATTTGGCCTTTGAGCTTGCAACCTCCAAGAGTGAGAATCTGCAGATTTTGGAAGCCATTGAGATGCAATAAGTCATAATCATCTGGCATCATTTCATCGTGAAAGCACCTGGACATGAACACAACTGCCAGATTATCACAATGCCTGAGAATCTTCAAAGCTCCAACAACATTAGAGAGATAATTGTCAGAAAGTGATAAGTGCTCCAACGATGTGAGTGAAGCCATGCATGGTGGGATTTCACCCACCAGCTGGTTGTATGCGAGTCGAACTGCTGTGAGAGACCTGCACAAGCACAGGCTGGCTGGTATGTTACCAGTAAAGCTATTGTTCCCTAAATCAATGGCTTGGAGTCGTTGGAGTTTAGAGAAATCGAGAGTGGAGATTTGTCCTTCAAAGTGGTTGTTACGCAAGAGCAGAGTTGTGAGACTAGTGCAATCCGTGAGAGAAGGAGGCAAAGTACCATTTAGGTTGTTGGTATGAAGCTGAAGCTGTTCCAAATTGGAAAGCAAGCCAATCTCAGGTGGGATCTCACCGGTCAATTCATTCACGTGGAGCTCTAGGATTGTGAGATTGGAAAGGAGAAGGATGGTGTTGTTGATGGGCCCCGAGAAATGGTTGTTAGGCAGAGAGATTAGCTTTAATGTTTTCACACCGTAAAGGTCGTACGGAAGCCATCCAGACAGAGAATTGAAACCCGCCCTGAAAACATGTAGCTTAGAACATTCACCAATTCCGTGAAATATATGGCCGCTGAATTCATTCACAGAGAAATCCAAGACGTTGAGAAGAGGGGAGCCCCTGCAGATCGAAGAAGGAATAGGGCCGGTGAAACTATTGTTGCTGACATTGAAACTGACCAAACTCGATGCGCGGTGAAAAAACCAAGGATCGATGGAGCCATTGAAGTGATTGCTTGATAGATCTACGGTTGTGATGGAAGTGGGCAAGCTATCTGATGACTGAGGTGGTTGGAGTAAACCAGAGAAATGGTTACCACTCAAATCAAGAGTTTGGAGATGATTCAAGTCGTGAAAGAGTCGGAGTGGAAGAGGGCCGGAGAGGTGGTTTCCGGAGAGATTGAGGTAAGAAAGAAACGAAAGGTTAGCAAGAAAAGGAGAAATGGTTCCGGATAGGGCCCTACCCGGTAAGGAGATATGGGTGACCCGACCGTCAAGATGATGATGATATGTGCAGGCTATACCTTCCCATCGGCAGCAATCGGTGGATGACCAGTTGAGAGGAGATGGTGGTGGCTGTGGGGAAGAGATGTGTTGGTAGAATGAGTCGAGGGAATCACGGTCAGCTTGATTACAGGAGGAGACTACAACAATATTTAAGCAACAGAGAAGAAGAAAAAGAAAGAGGAAGGAGGAGAGAGTTACCATTGATTATTACTAGCATTCACCAAAACCTACCCACCTAACTCTCGGCTCGTCTCTCTTTGATATATATATATATATATATTTACGATTCATCTACAACAAACCAAACAGGTATGTGCTATCAATACCTATAAATGTGACTCCACACTTGTTTTTCATTAAGTCCAAGGTTTGAAGGTAGTACAGATTCTGAAAAGAAAAAAAGACAAAGTAGGATTAGATATTTAGATTGGACATTTTGTTACCTTGCAAGAGGGGAAATTGGAATTCGTGGAGAGCCTCACAATTACACATTTGACACAGTGTAACGTACAGTTGGTTTGGGGGATCTATCATTCTAATTTCTATCTCTTCTTGGCATGGCTTGCGGGCCAACCATCAAGTGCGTATCAGACTAGGGATCCTGCCGCGTAAATTTTAGACTTTTCGCTCTGCCTTTTTTTCCATTTACTTTACCTTTTTCTTTTTGTCATTGGTTTATTGTGTAGAAAGAAGCCTACAACATATCAACATCATCATTTCATTAGAATCATCCAACTATACACATCCTATTTGTTTGTAAGTTATAAATCTTTGACTAACAGAATTTAATGTTTTCAAGGTTGACGGGGATTAACTAATAATGCCTCCCCTATCAAGTTTTAATTACTATTTTTCGTCCAAGTTTAGGTATCATCAGGGGCGGATGGGGGCTCCCTGCCCCCAAATTTTTTTCATTTTTTATAAGGTAAAAAAAAAAAAAATTATATGTTTTTTTTAATAGGAAAAAAATAGTTGAGCTAGGGAAAAAAAAAATTTGGGCTAGGGGTACTAGAGCCGGTTGGCTACGCCCCTGGGTATCATCAACTGATAATTATGGGATTTATATTATATCCTCTTTCAAATTATTTATTATGGCTTAAAAATTGGGATATGTATGCTATGCCTTTTGACTTAATAATATTATCATCCTTGGATAAGGGTTTAGTTAGCTAGGCGCGTTTGAAATGAAATGTTAGTCTAATCTAATCTAATCTATCTAATCTAATTATATTCTAATTCTAATTCTAATTCTAATTCTAATATCTCTAAATACGCGAATATTTCTGCAAAATATGATAGGACTAAATTACCCCTTTGTTTTAATAATTTTAACGGCAAAAAAGTAATTTACAATTTAGTATTTGTAAGAGGAGTATTAGAAAGACTTCAAAATCAATGCACACAATGAATAGAGACCTAAAACAATCAACAGGGGAATTGGGATACCAACAAATACACACCTAAAGAAATCAATTCGAATGCAAGGAGACTCCAGCGAGAATCCGCATAATCACACCAAACTCTTCAACGTGACACATGAAGAAGTTTCATTCTACTCCCAAGTTCATCAATCTTTCGCATTTACATCAGCTCTGCGGTTCCTAACGGAATAGGTAACAAAGCCATTTTTTTCGTATTTGCCGTAGCGCCAAGAGTCGTTGCATAAAATGCCACAAATCTACATCCACTCAAGCAAATGTAAATTTGAAAATAAGACCCCATTTTTTCACCTAAGCCGTTTATTTTACTATCTTAAGGATGTAGAATCATCATACAACAAAGATGATATGGAAACCGCCACCGATCGCTGCGTTGCACAATGATGTTGGAAATTAAGTCCGGACTCGGTGGTTATTTTATCGGTACTAATTTCTCACAATTATTTTTGCCACTCTTCGAAAGTCCGCAATGTTTTGACGCTTTATATTGTTCTTATCACCACCCCTTCTATTGGTATGATTCTCTCTTTCAATTTTATTTAATTTTTGGTGACGGACTTGGACTTTTTTTGGTTTTGGTTGAATGGGTTTTCGATTTTGTCGAGTGGGATGTAATGTTTTTAAATATTGATGAATTGATTAGTGTTCTTGGGCTTGCAATTTTGATATCGTTGTACTGCACTTATCAGAGGTACTAAGTGGAATTATTTTCTTTTGAGAGAGTAAAACATGAAAATCAAATCCACAATACTTGATTAATTTGGGAACTACATAAGGTAACATTCTTTCATCGTTTTACCAAAATTATTCAATCTTGACAAGCTTAGAAATGCTTTTTATTTTTTAAAGATTCATGAGGAATGTAGAGAGCTTGTTGTGAGTCTATTGGATGTGGATAGTCCCATTGAGGCACTGGACATGACAAAGGTGATTTCTTCATAATGCAAATGATTAAATGATGGATGGTTTTTGTTGGATATGGACAATTTATTTTGGTTAAATTCAATGAGAAATTGGGTACAAGTTTGTTTACATACAAGGACTGCTCTCAAAATTTAGTTCCACTATCAACATCTAAGTCCCCTTTATATGGGAAAACAATTCCTATACATTCAACGCATTGTAGATTTTCTTGATTGTTGATGAAAGTGATCGAGTGAGTACATAATTATGTAGAATTTTGATGACTCACAAATATACGTGCATTTGAGGGCTTAAAATGATATATATTTGATGCATTTGCACGCATATTCAGTGTGTTTTACTTGGTTTCTCTTGTTGGGCGTGATACTGCGTACTCTTGTGAATTTTGTAGAAAATGGAGCTAAATTGGAAAAAAGATGATAGCATGTTTCAATGATATGTAATAAGACAAAGTACGAGCAAAAATATGACGGAAAGAAGCATGGACGGTCAAAGAAAAGGGAATTTCCTTCAAAAACGTCAAAACGCGCTAACAGCTTTCTAAAGATCGGCAGAGTTTAGTATTTTGGCCATAACCCCCTCTACAAAATTGCTATTGAGGTGATTCAAGTGGCTACGGAAAGCTAAGAGATAGGGCTACAACTCTTATGAAGACACCATAAGCAAATTCGGAAGTTTGGGTGACGCACGGCTCGTGCGTCAACGCACGACCTGGTTGTGCGTCATTTTGAGAGTCAAGCAATCCTACGACCTGACGCACGACCTGGTCGTGCGTGAAGTGCACGGCCTATGCGTCTGTGCGGGAAAGTAAGATTTTGACGATTTTTAACTTAGGTTTTGACCTAATAGGAGTATAAATAGAGACGAGGTGGCCCCAAACAAAGGGAGACCGATTTTTGCCTAGAAAGCGAGAAAAAGAGCAACCTTCTACCTGGGAGGATTCGAGAGATTGATCGAGGTCGGAACCACGTGCTTGAGGATTGAAGATAGATAGAGGGATCATCGACATCCCCGAGTTTGCTCATTCCATAGTATCATTTATTTTCGATTAGTTAGATATGAACTTGAATAATTTGTCTATGAATTATTTATTTCCCATGTCTGGCTAAACATTTTGTGATTCTCGGGTTTGGGATTAGGTTAATGGATATTTTTGTTGATGTTTAATTGCAATTGAAGTTATTATTTTCAGACCCTATTCGAGTACTTTGGTTTATTACTTGTTTTATCAAATGGCCATTGGTTTAACTTGCTTTGATGTATTGATTCATAATTCGAGAGATGAGTTTCAATACTAGCATAGATAATCCAATCAACGTTTTTACATACATCTCGAGAGAAAGGGTAAAATACTTTTCGTGATTGTCTTATAAGGAAGAATAATAATAACTTTGCTTGTGATTAATCTGATGACAAAAAGGGATATTAACTGAAACCATAACCCAGGAATCCATTCATCTCCTTGATCTTTCAATCAACTCTTTACTTTGTCTTTTTATGATAAAATCTTGTCTTGCTTTTACAAAACCAATCATCCAATTTCGATCGTCTAGATAAAAATAAAACTATTACAATCCCAATACTTGGTACATTAATTTATTAGTCTCTGTGGATTCGACCTTGTTTACCCTATTCTATAAACTACACCGTACACTTGCGGTGAAGCTAAAAATAAGGCGAACAGATTTCAAATCTTGGCATTGTTGTGGTTTGTCTTGAAAAAAGTGATTGAGTGATTCAAAGTGACTGAGTGATTTTTATGGTTTCAATCTTGATAGTCTTTTTAGTTTTTCTTTTATCGTCTATTGTTAGAAATTATGGTTCAAGTAAGTAATTGGGTTTTATGGTGTTTTAAAGTAATGGGCACTCATTTCTTGATTTTTGTAGTAATTTAATTACCATGTGTCTAGGTTCTTATTGAAAGCAGAATTAATTAACAAATCAAATTCTAGACTTCTTTATAATATGTGAATGCATCAAAGATCACTCAGTCAAATTTACTATCATGTAAAGTAAATCAATATAGAATTTTTTAGTCATAATTAAAATTTTGAAAGATTCATAATTGAAATATATTATAAATTTTATTTCATTTATTTTCTTTTATTTCATCGCAATTTTTTTAATTCTTAACTGCATGGAGGTATATTACTAGACAATTTCTATTTATGTTATCGATATGATGTTATTACTTCAAGCAAATAAATACCATATGTTAAATTGAAAACAGAATTAATTAAATATGAATGATTTAAGGTATAACGTAGATCGTACCATACAGAAGATGGATGTAAAATAGTGAAGCCGCAGTTTTTTTGGAGCTTTTGTTTGTCCTCAAAAGTCTTTCTTGCGTAACCTCACCAGGTTCTTAGTCTTTTAGTTTAATCACTCTCTTTTGAAGTGTTTGAAATCTTCACATGCTCGTAGCTAGGAATATCGTTGTCTTGATTGAAAATTCTTACCTTTTGGGTTTCGATTGAAAACTTTCACATGCTCTAATATTTGGATGCAATACAAATCCATGTGCAAGAATTTATGTATTATGAATTGATATTAACTAGCTATGTTGATAAAGGAGCTACAAAAGCTCATTTTCATGTTAATGACAAATATTAAATTTGATATTTTTATGGTTGCGTCTTTCTGCTACAAAATAGATCACAAGTTTAGGCCTCAATGCTCACTTTATGCATCATGTTTAACATAGATGTATTTGTGTATGAACTCAAAATTTTGATTATGTTATTCTCATATTGTTGTTGGTGCTTCGGCTGTCAAATAACTCTTGCTAAAATATTATTTTACCTATTACAGCTACCGATGAGTGAGAAGTAAGAAAATGGACGAAGTACTGACAAGAATATGTAAGTTAAATGTATTTCTCGATTCTATTTTGTGCATCATTTGAATAATTTAGTATTTTTGATGCATCATCGTAGTATTGGTTCTTGGCATTTTGATTAACTTAGAAACTCAATGTGATAGTTTGATAGCTTTCACTTTGTGCTTCTTATTTTATTTTGTGACAAAGGATCATGATAATATTGTCTTTTTTTGAATTCCACTACTTTTTTAATTTGTCAATATGTTCTGATAGCACTGTTGATTATGGAAGATGGCATTGCTAATACAGTGAAAGTTGTGAAAAAACGGTTGTGGAGGGAAGAAAAATAGAGTTGAGATGTTAAACAAGCGGTCAATTACTTTGTGAAAGTGGAGTGTGTTTGTGCGTGTAAATGGTTTTTATTCTAATGATGTTTCAAGTAGGGGCGAGGTGGGATGAGCATGATGTGGCTTGGTCAAAAGTTGTATGGCTTATCGAAACACGTGGTGATGTCTAGCATGGAGGGATAAAATTGAAAAAATAGTTTAATTTGCCCGTGTTGTTAATCAGATCTTTGCAATCCTTTATTTTAAAGCTGAGTTTTTCTTCGGCTTTCTTTATGCTTCACTTTGATCGACACTTGCTTCACCAACTTATTCATATATGTCTCGAATGGAACAAAATATAGGTTGAATAAAGTAGCAATTTGTCATTGTTTTAGCTTGTTTTGGCTTTACTATCTAAATTTGAAGTGCCGGTTTTGTCATTATTGTATGTTTAGCCTCGAGGGATAAATACAACAAAACAAGAAGCTAATTCACAAGTTATGATAAATTTTCATAGGTATTTGGATGAGTTTAGAAGAAAGATTATCTACAGAAAAAACAGAAAGTTACAGGTCTTGGGAAAAGTTGAATCGGTCACCTAAGCCATGAGGACGCAGCTTGCACGCTGAAAGCATTTTAACCGCATTGCTCCTGTCATTTGATATAATGCGCTCTTTTTACTATATCTTCATATACCATATCCCTTTAACTCGGTTTCTAACTTATTATGCTCCATCTTTTTTTCTTTTTTTTTTCTTCATATATACAAATGATTTTGTTTGAAATTAGTTAAATGATTTGTCTAGACTCGGGGTTACATAGATTATGGAAGAGGTGTTCTATTTCTTGGAGCGGTAAGTGTTTCTTTTATTACCTTTAGTTTTGCACTTCAAGATTTCTTTCTTTTTTGTTTTGTTGTGTGTAAATGTGTGCTCATATATGTCATAAGACCTTTGTAATAGTTTATTGTGTTTGAGTGTGGCCTTTTTATGGTTAAAGATTGAATCTTTTGTTGTCCAAATAATTTAGTCAACATGTGCCTCATAATCGATTATCGGTGCATGCGTGCAAATTGATTAGTTGAACTATTTCTTATCTTCTTTTTAACAACAAAAATATTTCATCTCAAACTAATTCTCCATCATTCTATGTTATCCTTCTTCCACCCTATTCCACGTTTGTTTATTTTTCTTTTTTCTCGAAATCACGGTAGTGCTGGACCAAGTATATTTTTGTATAGAGTTTGTCTAAACTTTTGAAGTTGGATTTGTTCCATCCTTAATGTATTATTTTAGTATGCTATATAGAGAAAACAATCAAAATGGTCACTGTTGATTTTGGTATAACTACGGAAAGTTGTAGATTTGGGTGTATATTCAAATGTGTTTCTATTTCTCTGTACATATTTTGTGTATGGTTGCTTTAAAGACGTTGAGTTTTGGATGTAAAACTCAACTGTTCACGTTTGAATCAATCACATTAGGGAATGTGTAGTGATTTTAAGAATATTTATACTAATAAATTCTATTTCGTGGGAAATACATAAAGGCCTATAAATCTTGAAAGCTTAAATATATACTTGAAATTGAGTCAGAATTAAAATTAAACATAGAGAATATATATATATATATATATATATATATACACTCACTGTCATTTTAACCAAACACAGTAACCAATCCATACACTTACTTTTACTAATCAGATTGTTCAAAAAATGCAAGGAACCAACCCATTAGTAGTGCGAAAGAAAAAAGCAGTGTTGTAAAATCGGTCTAGGTGGCCGCCTAGGCGTCGAGTAGGCACTCTTAGGCCGATCCGATTTTGCCAAAATCGCCCCAAAATATTATTCCGGCCAAATATCGGTCTAGGAGCCCGCCTAGGTGGCCAACAAAAAATCGGCCAAAAATGGTAAAATTAAATTTAAAAAAAAGAAAAAGAAAGAAAAAATACTATTTCTAGGCGCTGGGCCATCTCCCGACTAGCGCCTAGCAATTTCTGCAACCTTGGAAAAAAAGGTAACAAAACCAACTAATTGTTCATATTGTGTATAATTTATGAATACCTATTTAAAAAATGAATTATTGTTGAATGACTCTTTATTAAAGTAGAAAACAAAATTGGTGCATACCCATACTATTATCATTTATTTGTCATATCTTCGAATGTGTTTTTCTAAACAAATGGTTGATCTTGTAAAACTTAACCTTTTATCTATTGTGTTTTAATTTTTTTTTTCTGAAATTGAAAGCAATGGATCATATTAAAAAAATAAAAGATGGGGATAATTACAAAAAAAAGATCCTAAAGATAGAGGTAATCACAAAAGAACTGAAGGAAGCTTCAAAATTACAGAAATCCTCTTGAGGTCTGATTCCGTATTATATTTGGTCCCGATTGAAAGTCAGAAACAACTCATACATATTATGGGGAACTTCAATAGGTGCACGCCTAATTTTCCCATCAACTCAACATAAATTCGAAGGCTCATAATCAATCTAACAACTTGACAATATATGCAATTGGGTATTTTTCAACACATGCATCTCCATTAATATAGTTTCATAAAGTATTATTCTGTAAGGAATTAAAGAGATCAACAGGATTTGAAAATTACGATGATAGTTATCAGAAAAAGAAAGAAAAAGAGAAGATTTGATGCAATTTGAATTCGTGAACAACTTTCTTTACTTATATTAGTCTTTACTTTTTAAACCTCCATTGGTGACATTATTAGGAGAATTCAATTTAAATTCTTTGGTATAGGTTTTGGGGCCACAATGTCTTTACTATGTGTCATCTACTATATTTTATTTTATTGAATACAAATTTTTCTAATCAAATTGCACTGTACAATATGAATCATATTTACAATAAAACTAAATTATAGCAATAATTCACTTTTAATTAAATTATTAAAATTATATGGTTCACGTGCAACGCACGTGCACCTTACTAGTAATAATAAAAATGGGATTTTGTGGCATGGCATGTTAAATAATTATAATGACGGAGTTGGCGTTTGGTGTAAAGACTCAAAGGTCAAGTTGACTTTTTAGTACACACACAAAAAGCAATGAGCAAGTCTCTCATATGACCATCTTACGGATCCCCGAATCCGGTACCCGGATTCATTAATATTTAAAAAAAAAATTCACGCTCCCAGCTCCCTCTCTCCCTTCTTCATTTTTTTTCCGCTTTGCTTTCCTCTGCCATTTCTCTCTCTCCCTCATCCTTTTGTTTCTCTCTTTTCGCGTTCTCTCTGTCGCTCCCTCCTTCTCCATTTCCTCTTTCCTTCATCCCCATCTCTTTCACTCCCTCTTCCTTCTTTTCCTTTTTCCCCCAGCCCCCAATTTTTCATATCGTTGTTGTAGCACAGATCTATGTCTTTTCGATTCAGCCATGGATTTTTTTTTCTTGAATTTAAGTTTATGATCTATTTGTTGTATTATTTTCTTGGCTTCACGCATCTTCTTCTCCACCTCTTATTTTTTCAAATTGGAACTCACAAGACTCCAACTGTTGTAAATAGACATTCACATACCGTGCTATTCTGATAATTATGTCACATAAACATATTTAATCTGTGCATGGAAAAACTAATACTTTTTGGGGTTCTACTAATACTTTTGATAGAAAAAATTAATATTTTTTGCGGAACTACTAATATCAATTTTGTTATTTGGAAATATATACTTTTTCGAATAAAAGTGATACTTACTGTTAAACAAGGTTGCATGTAACTTTACAAATAAATAATCAATTTTGTTACTTTAAAGACGTATACTTTTTAAAATAAAAGTGATATTTTTTTTTTAGTAAAAAGTAATACTTTTGGAGTCAAGTGATTCTATGTTAGGGGAACTACTACTGTAATTTTGTTACTTTTAAAACATATACTTTTTTAAAGTAAAAGTGATATTTTTTATATAATGAAAATGACACTTTTATACAAAACTATATATAACTTTGTAAGTTTTGTTACTTTTAAAATGTATATTATTCAGAATAAAAGTGATACATTTTTAATAAAAAGTTATACTTTCAAGTCTAAAATGATATATGGTAGGGGAATTACTACTGTGATTTTGTTATTTTAAAAACATATATTTTTAGAGTAAAAGTGGTATTTTTCTAATAAAAAATGATACTTTTCGAGTCTAAAGTGATACTATGTTAAGGGAACTACAATGTAATTTTGTTACTTTTGAAAACATAAATATTTTAGTGTAAAAGAGATACTTTTTTTTTAAAAAATGTGATACTTTAACAACAAAATAATACTTTTATATAGTTTTTGAGTAAAAGTGGTACTTTTTAGAGTACTAGTAAGGTACACGTGCGTTGCACGTGAACCATATAATTTTAATAATTTAATTAAAAGTGAATTATTGGTATAATTTAGTTTTATTGTAAATATGATTCATATTGTACAAAGGCAATTTGATTAGAAAAACTTGTATTCATTAAAATAAAATATAGTAGGTGAGAACATAGTAAAGACATTGTGGCCCAAAACCTATACCAAAGAATTTAAATTGAATTCTCCCAAAAATGTCACCAATGGAGATTTAAAAAGTAAAGACTAATATAAGCAAAGAAAGTTGTTCACGAATTCAAATTGCCAAGTCTTCTCTTTTTCTTTCTTTTTTCTGATAACTATCATTGTAATTTTCAAATCTTGTTGATCTCTTTAATTCCTTACAGAATAATACTTTATGAAACTATATGAATGGAGATGCATGTGTTGAAAATTACCCAATTGCATATATTGTCGAGTTGTTAGATTGATCATGAGCCTTTGAATTTATGTTGTGTTGATGGGAAAATTAAACACGCACCTATTGAAGTTCCCATAATATGTATAAGTTGTTTACTGCTTTTAGTTGGGACCAAATATAATACGGAATCAGACCGCAAGAGAATTTATGTAATTTTGAAGCTTCTTTCAGTTCTTTTGTGATTACCTCTATCCTTAGGATCTTTTTTTTTTGTAATTATCCCTACCTTTTATTTTTTAATATGATCCATTGCTGTCAATTTCAGAAAAAAAATATTAAAACACAATGGATAAAAGGTTAAGTTTTACAAGATCAACCATTTGTTTAGAAAAACACATTTCAAAGATATGACAAAAGAATTGATATGGGTACGCACCAATTTTGTTTTCTACTTTAATAAAGAGTCATTCAACAATAATTCATTTTTAAATAGGTATTCATAAATTCTACATAATATGAACAATTAGTTGGTTTTGTTACCTTTTTTCCAAGGTTGCAGAAATTACTAGGCGCTAGTCGGGCGATGTCCCAGCGCCTAGAAATAGTATTTTTTCTTTTTTCTTTTTTTTATTTAATTTTACTATTTTTGGCCGATTTTTTGTTGGCCGCCTAGGCGGGCTCCTAGGCCGATTTTTGGCCGGAACAATATTTTGGGGCGATTTTGACAAAATCAGATCGGCCTAAGAGCGCTGGCGCTGGCGGCCACCTAGACCGATTTTACAACACTGTTTTTTTTCTTTCGCACTACTAATGGGTTGGTTCCTTGCATTTTTGAACAATCTGATTAGTAAAAGTAAATTGGTTCTTGTGTTTGGTTAAAATGACAATGTGTGTGTACACATATATATTCTCTATGTTTAATTTTTAATTCTGACTCAATTTCAAGTATATATTTAAGCTTTCAAGATGTATTGGCCTTTATGTATTTCCTACGAAACAGAATTTATTAGTATAAATATTCTTAAAATCACTACACATTCCCTAATGTGATTGATTCAACGTGAACAGTTGAGTTTTACATCCAAAACTCAACGTCTTTAAGGCAACCATACACAAAATATGTATAGAAATAGAAACACATTTAAATATACACCCAAATCTACAACTTTCCGTAGTTATACCAAAATCAATGTGACCATTTTGATTGTTTTCTCTATATAGCATACTAAAATAATACATTAAGGATGGAACAAATCCAACTTCAAAAATTTAGACACAAACTCCATACAAAAATATACTTTGTTTGCAGCTACCAGATTTCGAGAAAAAAGAAAAATAAACAAACGTGGAATACGGTGGAAGAAGGATAACATAGAATGAAATTAGTTTGAGATGAAATAATTTTGTTGTAAAAAAGAAGATAAGAAATAGTTCAACTAATCAATTTGGCACGTACAACCGATAATCAGATTATAAGGCACATGTTCAGCTAAATTATTTGGACAACAAAAGATTCAATCTTTAACCATAAAAAGGCCACACTCAAACATAATAAACTATTACAAAGGTCTTCTTATGACATAAATGAGCACACATTTACACACACAACAAAACAAAAAAAAAAGAAATCTTGAAGTGCAAAACTAAAGGTAATAAAAGAAACACTTACCTGCTCCAAGAAATAGAACACCTCTTCCATAATCTATGTAACGCCAAATCACTATGTAACCCCATCTCTGACAAATCATTCAACTAATTTCAAACAAAACCATTTGTATATATGAACAAAAAAGAAAAAAAGATGGAGCATAATAAGTTAGAAACCGAGTTAAAGGAGATAGTATATGAACATATAGTAAAAGAGAGCGCATTATATCAAATGACAGAGCAATGCGGTTAAAATGCTTGGCGTGCAATAATCGTCCTCATGGCTTATGTGACCAATTCTACTTTTCCCAAGAGCCTATAACTTTCTCTTTTTTTCTCGTAGATAATGTTCTTCTAAACTCATCCAAATACCTATGAAAATTTATCATAACTTGTGAATTAGCTTCTTGTTTGTTGTATTTATCCCTCGAGGTTAAACATACAATAATGACAAAACTGCACTTCAAATTTAGATAGTAAAGCCAAAACAAGCTAAAACAATGGCAAACCGCTACTTTATTCAACCTATATTTTGTTCCATTCGAGACATATCTATACTACTTATAAAAGTGTGAATCACTTAAAAGGTTTCTTGAAACTTTTGATGTACCTATTATAACCCTAATGAGTATATGTGTTTTTTTTTTGATCGGGATGAGTATATGTGTTTAATAGTATGAGAAGTGGGTATAATTGAACTTGTCTTTTATACATAATTTAATATAATTTCAAGTATCCATTCATATACCAAATTCTTTTTCAAATACTAGAAGTCTATTTTTCTTGTCATAAATTTTTGTGTAATAAGAATATTTAAATAAAATAAAATTCATATTAAAGTACATTTCAATAGCTTTCCAAACATACCTCATAAGCATATATATGAAATTTATATAATAAAATTATAACCATTCAAAGATGAATAAAATACACAATTGTATATTAATTTATAATAGTTTATGAACAAATGATGTATCTCCATTGTATTTTTGGAGAAAACAATAAAATGAATTTACATTAGAAAAAAAACAAAAAAGAAGTTAACTCCAAATGCTTTGATTGTTGATATATAGTAATTGGTTTTAAGACAAGCGAACTAAAAATCAGAACAGAAGACATTTTGGTATCTAAATTTTGCATTAAAAATTTGGATGTTTAAATCATACATGGTTCATAAACTTATAATTGTCAAATTTTTATATTCATACGTATTTTTTAGAAATAAATAATTTATATCTTCTCTTCATAGTTACAATTCATTAATATTAAAGATGACTACTCTTAGTGTTTTTAAAGTTGTATATATTTCAAACATATAATTGATTAAGCATTTTTCCTTATATACTTGAACCTATTTTGATTTCCACTTAAGTGCTAAAAAGTTAAAAAGCAAAGGTATAATTTAACTTTGGTTAATTATTATTTATAATATCACTTCAATGTAAATTCGAGTGACATTCTATATTCCAAATCTTTTGAAGAATTCGCTGTCTTTATTTTTTCTATCATAACTGTTGGGAAATCAATTTTTAGATTTTGATGAATGCCATGTAAAACTTAGAATAGAAAGTTGGCACCCCATTTTTGTTGTAAATTGCATTGTAATAGATAGGGCTGGTCGAGCCGAGTTAAGTCGCCTATGCCAAGATATGCAAGAAGTCAACCGAGACTAGAAGAAAGACTCACATTGTGAGACAATGAGTGTGGCAAAGAAGAGAAGACAAGAACTCGATCAAGGTGCGCGTGAGATGCAAAATGAGTGAAGTGTCGACAAGTCAACTCAAGACACCAAGTCTCAAGTTGAAGTGACAGATGAGTCATCCAATGATTGGAAGTCGACTCAAGTCACCTGGGAAGTCAAGGAAATGCAATCAAGTCGAGATAATCGAAAGAGATCCGTTGCACGTAAGTCAAGAGAATTACTTAAACAAGTAATACTTCCATACGCCTTTCTTGAAGTGCTCATCCCCGAAAGCGTGCAAAAGGAATAAACCAATAGGAAGCACTCGCACTGTGTCACAACTCGAAAAGTCAATACTCATTCATACGAGGAAATGTCAATTTCAAGGATCGCAACAAGACAAACCTAAATGACCACAAGTGTCTTTTGAAAATTAGCCTATCTATTCAACGGCAAATTTTTCAAAAGAATACTATAAAAGGCCGAGGAATCTATTTGAAAAAAGGGGTTACCTTGACAATCGAAAAACAAACACAAACAAGAAAAGAAATATCTATAACCAAAAATATTCTCAAATCATTCAAGTTCAATCCTCAAGCCTACACTACGAAGGAAATCAATCCAACACCCGTGAAGGAAAGACAACTTCAATCGCTTGAAGAGGAAACATTTGAAGAATTAAGGGGGTCTACATTCCACGAGGGATTGTAGAAAGGTTCAAAGACGAACCGTCCTCAAGTTTTGGAGGGCTTCGATCAAATCCAAGAAGCTCGAGTAAGTGGGTCAGTAGTAGCAAGGCAAACCGCCTGCCTGTGAAGAAGCCGAGTCGCATTTAAAAGCCACCGTGTGACCAAGGCATCTCCGCATCGAGTCCCAAAGGATAAAGTCACCGTGTGATCAAGACTTGCATCGGACATTAACCACTTTGTATATTGATCAATACTTAGTGGATTCCTCCAGGAGTTGGAGAAGAGAGGAGTAGAAGAATTACCCCATCTTCGAACCTCTATAAAACTTATTGTGTCATTTACATTTCAACACTTTAATTTCTGCACATTACTTTAATATCTGCTGATAAATTTGCTATCCAATTGATAATTAACAAAGTGCTAAAACCAAGCATTAAAACATATTTAACCAAAATTCAAGGGTGTTAAGTCTTCCAATAAAACGTATCACAATCGAGTTAAGTCTTTAGTCAAAACAAATGAGTTATTCCATCAACAACTCGAAATCCGAGTCATGAGTGACTAACTCGCTGACATTAACTAACTTAGCCGTCCACCAAGGACCCACCAGTGAAGTATTAACTCTGAACGTTTTAAAAGGACTAAATCGAAAAGTTGGTAAGGTTTATTCAACCCCCCCTTCTAAACCTTACACTCACACCCCTTGGGACCTACAAGTGGTATCAGAGCCAGGTTGGTTCATTGAGCCTTCCGCACTGGTTATTCGAACTAGATCTCCAAATTTTTCAAAGCCTGCTTTAGCACTTGATCTTTCAAAACTCTTTTATTCAGCAAAGTTATTATCATAGAAGCAAATCTAACACGCATCCCTATGTTCACAATTGAGGAATTTGATGACTGGAAAATTCGTATGCAGGCTCATCTATCAGCATTACACGATGAAATGTGGATAGTAATAGAAGATGGGCCATTGCAAATCTTAAAAGTGAACACATCTCAAGGAGAGAGCTGCTGCACTGAAGGAAAAGAGGATGTCTTGCTCCCACGGCGATGGTTGAAAAACCAAGAGTCAATGGACAAATGATGACATGAAAAGATATAACTTGGACAATGTGGCCAAGGACATTCTTTACAAAACTTTGGACAAAGCCATGTTCAACAAAGTCAAATCATGCAAAAAGGCAAAAGAAATCAGGACAAGCTAACCTTGATTTGTGAAGGCTCGAGCAAATCAAGGAAAATAAACTATCCTGTTGTTGTACAAAAATTTGAAAACTTTAAGACGCTTGCAGGAGAAACCTTGGATCACCGGATGCTCGGTTCACGAAATTACCAATGAACTATCTCAAGCGCTTGGAAAAGAATATACACGAGTATGAAATGTGCATGAAGATTCTAAGAAGTCTCCCAACCGAGTGGGATATGAAAGTCATGGCCATGAGACACTCCATGGACCTATCAAAGACATCCAACCATGAGCTATTCTCGATCTCAAAGCCTACGAATTTGAGCGGAGAAGAAAAGACCAAGAGGAGACAATTTGTGCCCAAACAAACGCTTTAATAGTTAAGGATGGTAAAAGAGCCGAGGTCAAAGAAGTCATTGACCAAGAGGAGATAGCCCTGATGGTTAAAAGGATTAATAAGTTCTTCAACAAGAATTACAAGAGAGGCAAAGGTGAATCCTCCGAGAAGACACTCAGCTCCCTCCAAGTCAAGGGAAGATAGACCAACCAAGAGAGCAGAGTATCAAAAGGCCGAGTATCAAAGAGTCCGACAACCCAAGAATGGAAATAATCGATCAAAAAGTTGAAAATCTATCTTTGAACTGCAGCAACCCAGTCACTATGCCATTGATTGCCCATATCCTGTAGTCAACAAATACAGGAATGAAGAGGAAAGAAAAGTCTTCAAGAGAAAGAAGACAAGAAAAGAGAAAGGCAATGTTGGCTGCAGAGATCGCTAAGACAAACAAGTCAAAAGACGCAGCAGACTCGGAGAGTAGTGAAGCGGACTACTCAAGTGACTCTCAAGAAGAAGCCTTGATCCGTCTAATGGCCAAAGAACAAAACCAACCCGACCAAGAAGATGAGGTACACTCTAACTCATCACACTCAGATACTAGTGATAGTGATTGTGACACACATACTTCATTACCCACTGATCTTTATGATTCATTAGGCAAAATGATGAAAGACTTTGAACACATTAAATTCTCACACACACTACTAAATGAGGAAAACAATTACTCTAAAAGCCAAAACTCACAATTGACTAAGGAGCCGAGTACTCTAAGTCACATAGTCGATGAGAATAAAAGTTTAAAGGCCGAAAATGCTAAGTTAATAGCAGAGATAGCCGCTATAGAAAAGAGGGAGAATGACCTCAAAAATGTGACCGCCTCATTCACTAAGGCATCTAAATCCTTGGATGATCTCATTATGAGTCAACGAGAATGTGGAGATAAGACAGGCTTAGATTTAATTCCTCTGTATATGTCAAGCTCCAAAAGTGATTTTGGAAAAAGGATCTTCAAGTAATGAAGCATTTAAAAATCCAAAACTCCAAATGGTGCACACACATTTATTCCAAAGCACAATCACAAACAAACTGGCCTTGGTTATAAAGGAAAAGGAAAACAACTTTGAGAGTGTCTTTGAGAGGACAACAGAAGAAATCCACCTAGTTCCTCAAAGAAACTCCAAACAAGAAGTACTCAAAGAAGAAACAGAGCTACCAAAAGCCCTAGAAATTCTATAAAAGAAATACATATGATGGGAATGGTAGAAATTATCCAAGTCAAGTGATTGGAATAATGTGAACTATCAAAGAAATATATATGGAATATAAGCCTAAGTGGGCAAAGGCCTAAGACTCAAGAAAGGCCATTCCAAAGGCAAAAGAGCTATCATCAACACACATATGCACTCGGCACTATACTCAAAGATACCACAACTACCCAAACAAAGCAATTGCTAAAACACATACACAAGCATACGGATAAAAGAGACAAATTTGTATGAACCTAAAATCCCCAAGCAATTTGCTAAAATTAATTATGATTATGGCACGATAGATGACAACCTCTTGAGTCAAATCATTTGGCTATAGGTTGGTTGGATCATCTTACAATACTAACCCCTCAGACCTGCACAAATATGGGTACCTAAAACCTAATTTCCTTGATTGCGGTGTGCAAGGAGCAAACCGAGTGCCAAGAAACCTGGTACATGGATAGTGGCTGTTCCCGGACACATGACAGAAACAAGAAAAATCTGTCAAAATTCAAGGAGGTTAGAGGTGCAAAAGTCATATTTGGAGGAAATGAAGCTCCGGGAGGAATAAAAGGCATTGGATCCATCAAGAAAAATGGATTAGAAATTACGATGTTGCATACGTTGAAGGCCTCAATTTCAACTTACTAAGCATAAGTCAATTCTGACAAGGGCTATAATGTTGGATTCAATATGTGAGTGTGCCAAATCAAGAACATCAATCTAATGAAGTAGTGTTGCAAGGATGCGTACAAAAGAACATGTATGTGGTAGATTGGTCAATCGCAACACCAAGCACTTGTCTCTGCTAGCAAAAAGCACGGCCGAATCAAGTTGGTCGTGGGTACAAGAAGTTTAGTCACCTGAACTTCAAGCAATTAACAAGCTTGCAAGGAGCAATCTCGTGGAAGGACTTCCGACTCGATATACAAGAAGGAAAGTATATGTGATGCATGCCGGATGGGAAAGCAAATCAAATCATCATTCAAAGAAAAGATATGTCCATCTTCAACAAGAATATTGACCACCGTTTGCATATGGATCTATTTAGTCCAGTTGAACGAGCCAACATAAGTTGGAAGAAATATACCTTGGTAGTAGTAGATGACTACCAAGATACACATGGACAATATTCATGAGTAAGAAGAAAGAAACTCTGCAAACTACCTCGGTGATGAAGAGAATCCAAAATGAGAAGAGTCAAACCATTATCAAAATAAGATCTCGACAGAGAACCGAGTTTGTCAACGGTATAATAACTCGAAAGATTGTGTTGAAAATGGTATTGGTCATGAATTATCACCGCAAGGACTCCACAAAGAAAATGGAGTTGCGAAAAGAAGGAACATAACTCTCAAAGAAGCAGGAGACCATGTTAGCTAAAGCGGGTCGCTAAAAGATTTTGGGTCAAGCAATAAACACATCATGCTATACTCAAAATAGATGCATGATAAAAGACATCCGACAAAGACTCCCTATGAGATTTGGACAGGAGAAAGCCAAATGTTGCATATTTTAGAATATTTGGATGCAAATGCTTCATCCATAACAATGGCAAGGACAATTTAAAGGCTTTTGATGCTAAAGTCGATGAAGGAATCTTTTTGGGATACTCAAAGCAAAGCAAAGCTTACAGAGTGCTCAACAAAAGGACAATGGTTACTTGAAGAATCCATTCATGTGGTGTTTGATGAACCCAATGTAAATGAAGAAGACATTGAAGAGTCACCGATAAGGTCAATCAACCAACCATGCGAAGAGTCCCTATGTTGAAGTCAAGCCGGAATTAAAAACCCGGAAGAAGATGAGATAGCCGAGCCTCAAAAAGACAAAATGGAAAATCTGCAGACTAAATGATGATGAGAGAGCCGATCAAAATAACACACCGTACAAAGACGGCTATCAATCCACTAACTTACTCCAACCCGATGTAAGATGGTCGAGAGACCATCTACCGTAAACTAATCATTGGAGATGTAAGAGAAGGTGTAAAAACTAGATCCGAACCCAACAAGAAGCTATGTTCACTTGTTTCATCTCACAAATATAGCCAAAAGATGTGTCACAAGCTTTGGATGACACACATTGAATTCAAGCCATGCAAGAAGAGTCAATCGGTTTGAAAGAAACAAAGTGTGGGAATTGGTTCAAAGACCTACCCATCAAAATGTTATTGGCACTAAATGGGTGTTCAAACAAGATGAATGAGGAAGGTTACGTGGTAAGAAACAAAGCAAGATTGGTAGCCAAAGGGTATTGCCAAGAAGACGGATAGATTTTGATGAAACATTTGCCCTCGTAGCAAGATTGGAAGCCATAAGGATGTTTCTTGCCTATCTTATGCTCACAAGAACTTCACCGTATATCAAATGGATGTAAAGAGTGCATTCCTTAATTGGTTATTGGAGGAAGAAATATATGTTGAACAACCTCCAGGATTTGAGCGAGAAGACTTGGAGATAAAGTATACAAACTCAAGAAAGCTTTATATGGATTGAAACAGGCACCAAGAGCATGGTATGATACATTATCACAATTCCTGATCGAGAATGGATTTACAAAAGGCAAAGTGGATAGAACACTCTTCGTAATTCAAGATGGGAAGAGTATACCGCTTGTTCAAATATATGTGGATGACATCATCTTTGGATCCACAAACAAAGAGTCATGTGATAAATTCTCAAATCTTATGCAAAGCAAATTTGAAATGAGCATGATGGGAGATACAGAGCACTTATTGGATCAACTGCTCTATCTTACAAAGAAGAGCCGGACATCACCTTTCTTTGTAGGTGTATGTGCGAGATTTCAATCGCTCCAAAAGAAAGCCACATGACAAAGAAAACAAGAGAGAATCTTGAGATATTTGAAAGGAAGCCAAGAAGTTGGCTTATGGTATCCAAAGGAAGGTGTGTAGGTCCCAAGGGGTGTGAGTGTAAGGTTTAGAGGGGGGTTGAATAAACCTTACCAAATTTTCGATTTAGTCCTTTTAAAAGTTCGAGTTGATACTACACAAACCGTGTCCTTGGTGGACAACCAATTTAGTTAATCAAGAGAGTTAGTCACTCAACAACCTGACTCGAGCTTTGTTGATAGAATAACTCAAATTGTTAAGACCGAATTAGCTCAACTGTGGTTTGTTTTCATTTAAAGACTTTACACCCTTAAAAATGATTTAGTAAAGATTTAATACTTGGTGTTAGTACTTAGAAATTATCAAGTGGATAGCAAATTTATCAAAGAGAATTAAACAGGTTAAAGTGCAAGAATTAAAATGCCGAAATGTAAATGACACGATAAGTTTTTATAGAGGTTCAAGATGGGGTAATTCTTCTACTCCTCTCTTCTCCAACTCCCGGAGGAATCCACTAAGTATTGATCAAGATACAAAGTGGTAACAATCCGGATACAAGTCTTGATCACACAACCGACTTGATCCTTTGGGACTCGATCGAGATGCCTTGGTCACTCACCAAGGCTTCTCGTCCGACTCGGCTTTCTTCACAGGGCAAATTTTGCCTTGCTACTACAAAATCTCACTTGCTCAAGCTATTTGGATTTGATCACGAAGCCCTCCAAAAACTCGAGACTGTTCGACCTTGAACCTTCCTACAATCCTTCATGGAAAGTAGACCCTTTTCTTCTAAAGTTTCCTCTTCAACCGATTGAAGTTATCTTTCCTTCACAGGTGAGTGTTGGATTGATTTTCTTCGTAGTGTAGTCTTGAGGACTAAACTTGAATGATTTTGAGAATATTTTGATTACATTCGGATATTAGCTTGAATGTTTTTGGTTCTGTAATCAACGTGTTTTTTTTTTTTCGTCATTCCTCGGCCTTTTATAGTGATCTTTCAAAAATTTGCCCGTTGAAGAGATAGGCTTATTTTTGAAAGTCACTTGTGGTCGTTGGCTTGTCTTGTTGCGATCCTTGGAATTGCCATTTCCTCGTATGAATTATTCTTGACTTTTCGAGCACTGACACGGTGTAGTGCTTCCCATTGGTTTATTTCCCTTGCACGCTTCGTGGATCGAGCACTCCGAGAAAGGTAGCATGGAGATATTACTTGTTTAAGTAATTCTCTTGATTTCTCGTAACGGATCTCTTTCGATTATCTCGACTTGACCGCATATCCTTGCTTTCCCCAGGTGACTTAGAGTCGACTTCCAATCATTAAATGACTCTTCTCACTTCAACTAGAGACTTGACTATCTTGAGTTGACTTGACTGATGCTTTACTCACCGCACCTTGATCGAGTTCACGTCTTCTCTTCTTATGCCAAACTCAACTGTCTCGCAATGAGTCTTCCTACTAGTCTCCATTGTCTTCTTGCATGTTTGGGCATAGTGACTTAACTCACTTGACCAAATTTCTATTTATTACAATGCGCTTTACAACAAAAATGGGGTGCCAACTTCCTATTCTAAGTTTTACATGGCATTCATCAAAATCTAAACAATAAATTTCCCAACAATTTCCCCACTTTTTGATGATGCCAAAACTTAAAACATTCAAAATGTAAATAGCAAAGATACATACGGATAGTGCATTCACGAGAGAATGTATGCGTAGAATCAATCCTTTTATTGATCATAACATTCTTGTTCTTTTACACAATTTACAAGGGTGTATCAAAGCAAACATTTATGTCTACGCAAAACAATAGAGAATTTACTGATTTATTACGAAGACTTACATAGTATGTATTTACATAGTAAAATACATGAAGGGGTGGACAACAACACTTCATCTCCTTCACGCCTCCTTCTTTCATCTTCTTCTATTCACATCTTCTATCGTCTTCTTCTCTTTTTCTCATCTTCACCGCCTTCTTCTTCTTTTCATATGCTTTCCTGCAGGCCTTCATCCCTTCTTAATCTCTCTTGTCTCTCCTCCCATAGCTGAGTTTGTCTTTTATTTTCTTCTTCGATTCTTTTCACATACTCGCATTGTTTTTAGCCACTTGCAGATTGGCTACTTGGTCAAGACCCGGCTAGTAGATCCCTCCTTTCTTGCCTCGGATCTATGTACTCAATGTTTTTAGGCGAGGCCCAGGTCTAAAACCTCTTCCTCCACCACTGCTTCTTCCTCTTTCTTCCGGGCGTGTATTGTCTTGGGTCTTCTTCTTTCCAAATGAGTGACCAGACGGAGTGACCAAAGCAGAGTGATCGCTTGTGTCCGCCGCACGCTTCGGCTTCTTCACATAACGTGAGACCTTTTTCCCAAGATAAGTCCCGTGGCTTGAGCCATAGACATGTTTGCAAAGTATCCTTCGGATGCGAGCGTTTTAAATTCATCAACGATCTTGGCTCGGTCCCGACATCCGAGATGGCATAAGTGTCTCTGCCTCTTGAATGCCTCCATGTTGTTTCAAGATGTCCATAACTCGGGCATTCAATCTTCCTTCCACTTCCTCCATCCCTCGCTTCAATCGTTTTTCTCTTTTCACCATAGATGCAAAGAGTGTTGGAGTGGCGAGTCACTGGGAGTTTGTCTTGATAATATCACCGTGACAAGACCTTGTTGGGGGTTTGTGCAATCATCAAGGTCACATCTTTCGATCCTTCCCCCTCAACGGACTTTCCTCTCTTTTGTTTTGACACTTCCTTAGTTGTCTTTCCCTTTGCAAACGCTCCTTCCTTTTCAACATCGTAACTCTTGGTAGCTTTTAGGTATTCCTCTTCCCCCTTTTTGGCATCATCAAAGGAGAGAGGAACCCCGAAACATACTTGCAAGCGGAAGTCGAGCTCACGATAGCCGAGTTCGCCTCGAGTCTCACGTGGAGTATGCGGCGCGAAATTCCAAGCGAGTAGCGTTGGACTCTCTTTGAAATTAACTTCATCTCAAATGCCATGAGATGGCTAAATTTTCTATCCATGTTTGCTTCCAGGCACGCGAAGATCACTCTTATTTTGCTCACGCAAAGATCTTTATCTCAAAAGTGAGCTTCATGCATGTGCTCAATGTGTTCTCTCAATTTCGTCTTTGCATCGGCATTCTCGACTCTCCATACCAACAACTTGTTGAACAATGTCCTGAAATATCTAGCTTGTTCCACACGCATTGTTTGCCGCTATTGCCACCATTCCCCGATTCTCGACGATTATGCCTCTCAAGTCGCATAGAGGTTGGCATCTCTCAAGTATATCCAGCCTCATGTCCATTGAGGCCTGGTGCCTCTCCATTCGTTCAATTTCGCAAATAAAGCTTTGAACACTTCCTCGAACTTCAATCGCTCTTCCTTAGTTGCGGTGACGCCAAGCAAAAGTCAAAGTCATAGTCCGCCGAACGATGGTGTCGATGGAATGACAGGATTTGGTCTCGTGGAAGCGCGAGATCGTTTTCGACTCGTCGGGGAGGTCGTACCTCCGAGAGAAAGGAAATGATTCTACAAAGGAATCATCACGGGAAACGGGATTTGTTCAATGATAAGAGGTGCGCGTGAAGTTCCCTGTGGAGTCGAACTGCTGCGGCTTTGGGAGCTCGCGGAGTGGACTGTTTCACTGGGTCATTTGTGAAGTTGACCCGACTTGCCGAGCCTCAATTGTCTCAACAGCCTTCGTCGGTCTCACCGGTTTTTCCAATTGAGTGAACTGGTCCTCGGCCTTATCGTGGAGCGTCATCGGACGATGATGAGATTTCCATAGGTGGCTCATCATCAAAATTGAAAGTTTGACGAGTAGTCTTGAGGTCGACTTGCTCGTGGTTGGAACATCCTTAGCCGAGTCTTTTGGATCAGTCCTGAGGGGATGACTCAACTTCATCGCCTTCTTTCGATCCCCGGAAAAGTTACATCGAGGATTATCCTGGGAGTCGTGAAGTGCGCTAATCTCCTTTTCGGATGGATCAATGATAGCAGGGGGATGTTCTCTACTTTAGCTTCTTTACCCCGGAAGTCTCAACCTCCCTTTGCCTTCATTACCTCCTCGTAGTCTCAATCGCAATGAGGCCTTGACTTCCCTTTCGACAAAGGTCACCGTCTTAGGGTCTTCTCGTGGTGGCATCCATTGGAGTCTCAACCCCATGGATTGCACTTTCATCGCCAGTGTTAACTCCTGGGTCATTCCTTCCCGTGCCTCGACCGCATCGAACGTTATTAGCCTTCAGAGCGGTTGGCACCTCACCGAGACAGTCTCAATCGTCCGAGCTTCGTTGATGGCAACTTGCTGTGTGTATTTTGTGTTTGTACTTTCTCCACTTCGCCTCCTAGATTCGTTGTGGAGTCATCTACAAAGATCCTCCGACCTTGCCGCAGCCGGTGGGAGTTTCCCCACCGGCGCACCGCCTGAGTGACTTGGAATGGGGTCACTCGTCTCCAAACTCCCGGCTATTTCTACTGAGTGTTCACCGTGTTGGGGCGGTGGTAAGACACCTTCATTAGGGGTTGGCTCGACCGGGATCCCCACTAACCCGCCATCGCCAGCCTTCCTTTAATTCCTTCTTCTCGAGTGAGTCAGAAGTGGTGGCGGAACAATCGTGGCAATATGATGCACCACTCCCATTGGATCCAACTCGACTATGTTTTGGAGGACTCTCCTGTCCCTCCATCATTCTTTTCTCATGAAGAATTCTGATTCGTGCATTGCTTGCTGCATTTGCAACTCTTCTCCGCGGCGGCGAAATAGGTTCGATCCTCATCACTATCCGATAAAATGCCAAGGAGATGATGTGTGTGTTACGTGGTGCCGGTGATAGGGCGATGATCGGCCTTCTCACGTGCCTCGCCTTCCTCCCGCCCGTCTCTCCTTCTCCTTGTCCTTGAAGATCCGCAAGATATCCGTGCGCTTTTCTTCATCCAATGCTTGGACCACAAGTGGTCACTCAAGAAAGTTCATCGCTTCCTCTTCTTCTTCGATAAACTCGGCCGTTGAACTTTCCTGGATCGACTCAATTTCCACTTCCTCCACTCTCGCATGACGATTTTGGATGTCCGGATAAAGTGGGGATAGGATCATCACATCATCATCTCTTTCAGCTTTCTTCTTGTGTCTCACTGCTCAACTACAATCGGTCTTGATTTGCCTCTCACGATCGCTTTCAGCAGACTTGTCAAGCTTTTCAACAATAATATCCGAGACTCTACTTCTCCAGCCGCCTCTCCAGATCTCAAGGTGAGTGGTCGACTCAAATTTTTTTCAAGTTCGGATTGCTTGATGATTCTTCTTTGTCTCTTGGTTCGTACTGCAGGGATTTCTCGTTTGGAGAGAGTGTCTTCCGAGTCCTGGGCGGCGGGGCCGATGCTAGTGTTTTCTTCCGAGGAGCAGCCGTCTTGGCTTATCGCTCCTCTTTTTGATGACCGGAGAAGGTATTTGAGGTTCCTTCTCGGCCGCTCATCTGGGGGCGAGACACGGTGCTGGGCGGCGACTCGGTGCAGGGGCGGGAGTAGATTTGTTTTTCTTAGTTTGGGGCGTAGCTTCTCTTAGCAAAACAGGGCGCTTTCTTCTTTGGTGGAGAGGAAACAACAGATCTTCAGGGTCACCGATTCCCCCTCACTTGTATCGCTCTCTTGGCGTGGGCTCTCTTCTGCTCCGGAGAGGTTTGATCTCGAACATCCTCTTGTTTACATGGAACGCCTTTCCATGTCGAAGAGGGACTCCTTTCACCTCCATCACCGCCAATCACTGGCCATATCCTGAGATCCTCCAAATGCACCATTCTCCTTGAAGGATTTGTTCCTACATTTTGCGTAGTCTGCGTATACAAACTCACCCGGTTTACTTGCTTTTCTTCAATGATTGCAGCCATTACGATCGGTTTTGCTTTAGACAGTTGGTCAAAGCCGCCAAATTTGATGTCTATGCATTTGGCAACTATGTCCAACAGTTTGTGGTAGTCCTCCTTCAAAGAAATTTTTTTAGTCATAGACTATCTTTTCAAAGATAGTCGGTCTTGGCTACTTCCTTCCAAGCGGCGAGCCAAGTCTACGCGCCTTCATTGATTTCTCGGTGCTCCTTCCGCCGAGTGAGCGGTGTTACGCCGAGATCTTGGCGAGAGATGATGAACTCTTCCCGTGAACAGAGGATTTAATCCCCTCATCATGAATCTCGGCTTCACGTAGAACTCGTGCGACCTCTTCCACATAGGTCATTGAGAACTCCATCGTCGAAATGGTTTCACCAGACGTTTTGAGCTTTTCAGCGATTTTCTTTATGAGGGCATCATCGGACCCCTGTTTGACCATTCCCTCGAAATCCACAGTAGACCCAGTGTGGATTTGCTTCCCTAGCTTGACGAAATCATAAGTTGATGCCATTTTTTAGTATTTCACGAAAAGAAACTTAGAAGTTGATTTGAATATTGATAGGGTTTTGAGAAAGTTTTGCCTTTGCTTCTGAGATAGAAATGAACCGTTTTGGTAATATGTGAGAGAAAACAGACGAAAATGGTTTAAGTATGGTTTCTGAAAGGACGTGCGGGTGGTTTTTGAAATGAGATCGAAATCAACGGCTTAGATTTTGCACGCCGATTAGCATTTAATGTCTCGAATTTAATGCGGCAAAGATTTATATCCAATCATAAGCTTGGTATGCGCTTTTTGTCTCAGTACACATCATCATTATGTCGACGTCATTCTTAAAAACATTCCCGCTTAGTAAAAACGATCGTTTTTGTCACTTTGCTCATAAATGACTCAAATTTCTCCTTAGTTGATTTAACTCTTCCGTCGCAGCTTCTCTCAAATTCGGTTTATCGGCTAATTCAAGATAGTCATCTTTTTCCGACATGGTCGATTCATTTAGCCGATTTTGAGAATTCATCCTTTTCTCTTTTTGTGTTTCATTTCTTTTCTTTGAGTCTTCGAGTGTCACTACCAATTAACCCTAACTCATGCTTGAGTTCTTCAAATCTTGATTCACATAATGGTTTTGTGAATATGTCACCAACCTGTTTATCGCTTGAAATATATTCCAAGATGATATCCTTCTTTTCAACATGATCTCTTATGAAGTGATATCCGACATCGATATGCTTTGTTCTTGAGTGCAACACAGATTTCGAGTGATTGCAATTGCACTTGTGTTATTACACATGATTGGAATTTCCTTTTCTTCAACTTCATAGTCTCTCACCGCTTTGCCTCATCCATAGGATTTGGGCACAACAATTGCCGCCCGCAGCCTATGTATTCTCGCTTCACCAGAGGTGGTTATTGATTTTTGCTTTTTGCTAAACCAGGAAATTAGCCTATTTCAAGCATTTGACATGTGCCTGAAGTGCTCTTCCCCACAACTCGCATCCAAAGATAGTCGAGTCCGAATAGCCAATTAGCTTGAATCCACCTTCCTTTGGATACCATAAGCCAACTTCTTGGCTTCCTTTCAAATATCTCAAAATCCTCTTAGTCTGCATATGGCTCTCTTTTGGAGCAGATTGAAATCTCGCACATACACCTACAACAAAGGTGATGTCCGCCCGCTTTCTTTGTGAGATAAAGCAATGATCCAATAAGTGCTCAGATCTTGTTTGATCTACAGCTTGCCATCCGCATCCATGTCCATTTTAATCGATGTATTCATTATTTTCATAGAAGACTTCTCCTCCATACCAAATTTCTTTATTAAATCTCTCTGTGTATTTTGTTTGACTTATGAAGGTTCCATCCTTCACTGTTTTACTTGGAGTCCAAGGAAGAATGTCGCTCTCCCATCATGCTCATTTCAAATTTGCTTTGCATGAGGTTTGAAAATTTTTCACATAGCTCTTTGTTTGTGGATCCAAAAATGATGTCATCCACATATATTTGAACAAGCAAGATGCTCTTCTTGTCTTGAATTCTCAAAAGTGTTCTATCTACTTTTCCTTTTGTGAATCCATTCTCGCTTAGGAATTGTGACAAAGTATCATACCATGCCTGGGGTGCCTGTTTCAATCCATACAGAGCTTTCTTGAGTTTGTATACCTTATCTCCAAGAGTCTTCTGCTCAAATCCTGGAGGTTGTTCAACATACACTTCTTCTTCCAATAAGCCATTTAGGAATGCACTTTTACATCCATCTCGATATACAATAAAATTCTTGTGAGTCGCATAGACAAGAAACATCCTTATAGCTTCCAATCTTGCTACGAGGAGGAAATGTTTCATCAAAATCTATTCCTTCTTCTTGGCAATATCCTTTGGCTACTAGTCTTGGGCTTTGTTTCTTACCACGAACCCTCCTCGCTCATCTTGTTTCGAACACCCATTTAGTACCAATAACATTTTGATGGGTGGGTCTTTGAACTAATTCCCATACTTTATTTCTTTCAAACTGATTCACTCTTCTTGCATAGCTTGAATCCAATGTGTGTCTTCCAATGCTTGTAACACATCTTTAGGCTCTATTTGTGAGATAAAGCATGTGAACATAGCTTCTTGTTGAGTTCGGATATTGTTTTGACACCTTCTTTTATATCTCCAATGACAAGTTCTCGTGGATGGTCTTTCAACCATCTTACATCAAAGTTGAAGTAAGTTAGCCGATTCGATCCTCTAGCAACTGTGTTGCTTTGATCGCTCTCTCTCTCGCAATCACTTAGCCGCAAATTTTCCAAAGATTTTATGAGACTCGGCTATCTCATCTTCATCCAGTTTATAATTCCAAACTTGAAAGATAGGGACTTTTCTCGTATGGTTGGATGATTCAAATTTATCACCGACTCTTCAATGTCTTCTCCATTTACATTTGGCTCATCGAATACCACATGAATGGATTCTCTCGCAACCATAGTCCTTTTGTTGAGTACTGTAGGCTTTGCTTTCACCGAGTATCCCAAGAAGATACCTTCATCGCCTTTAGCATCGAAAGCCTTTAGATTGTCTTTGCCATTGTTATGGATGAAGCATTTACATCCAAATATTCTAAAATATGCAACATTTGGTTTTCTCCCCGTCCAAATCTCATAGGAGACTTTGTCAATCGTCTCATTTATCATACATCTATTTTGAGTGTAGCAAGTTTGTGTTGATTGCTACAGCCAAAATCTCTTTGGTAACCCCGTCACTAACATGGTCCTTCTGCGCTTCTTTGAGTGTTCTATTCCTTCTTTCCGCAACTCCATTCTCATTGGGAGTCTTTGTCAGCAGATAATTCATGACCAATGCCATTTTCAATACAATATTGAGTTATTATACCATTGACAAACCTCGGTTCCTCCGATCTTATTTTGATAATGGTTTGGCTCTTCTCATTTTGAATCCTCTTCATCACCGTGTGGTAGTTTCGAGAGTTTCTTTCTTCTTACACATGAATATTGTCCATGTATATCTTGAGTAGTCATCTACTACCACCAAGGTATATTTCTTCCCACTTATGCTAGTCGGTTCAACTCGGACCAAATAGATCCATATGTAGCAGTGCAATATCCTTGTTGAAGATGGCCATGTCTTTTCTTTGAATGATGATTTGATCTGCTTTTCCTTCCTCGCATGCGTCACATATACTCTCCTTCTTGTATCGAGTCCGGAAGACCTATCACAAGATTACTTCCAAGCTTGTTATGTGTTTTGAAATTCAGGTGACTCGACTTTTTTGTGCCACACCAACTTGATTCAAATTTGTGCTCTTTGCTAATAGACAGTCTTTGGTGTAGCCGTTGACCAATCTACTACATACATGTTCTTTTGTCTCGCATCCTTGCAACACAACTTCATTTGATTCAATATCCTTGATTTGGCATATACCCATGTTAAATCCAACATTATAGCCCTTGTCACAGAGTTGGTCGATGCTTAGCAAGTTGAAGTTGAGTCCTTCAACATATGCAACATCCGTGATTTCTAATCCGTTCTTCTCGATGGATCCAAAGTGCCTCTTATTTCTCCCCGGAGCTTCATTTCCTCCAAATATGACTTTTGCTCCTTTAACTTCCTTGAATTTTGACATGATTTTTCTTGTTTCCTGTCATATGTCCGGAAAAATACCACTATCTATGTACCAGGTTCCTTGGCACTCTGTTGCCTTGAACTTTCAATCAAGGAAATTAAGTTTTAGGTACCCATACTTGTCCTGGTCCCGAGGGGTTAGTATTGTAAGATGATCCAACCAGCCTATAGCCAAATGATCTCGCTCTAAGGGGGCTGCCATCTATCGATGCCATAATCATAATTAATTTTGGCAAATTGCTTGGGGATTCTAGGTTCATACAAATGCTCTTTTTGTCTCGTATGCCTCGTATATGTGTTTTAGCAATTGCTTCTTTGGGTAATTGTGGTGTCTCCGAGTGTAGTGCCTAGGTGCATATGTGTCCGATAAAAGCTCTTATACTTTTGGAATGGCCTTTCTTGAGTTCTAGGCCTTTGCCATTTGGGCTTATATTCCATAAGTCTATCCGATAGTTCACATCGTTCCAATCACTTGCTTGGATATTTTCTACCATTCCCATCATATGTGTTTCTTTTATAGAACTTTTGGGGTTTTTGGTAGCTCTATTTCTTCTTTACAGTAATTCCTGTTTGGAGTTTATCGAGGAACTTGGTGAATTTCTTCTCACTGCCCTCTCAACGCACCCAACCGGGTCAAGCCTTTTCCTTTATATCCAAGGCCAGTTTGCTTGTAATTGTGCTTTGGAGTGAATGTGTGTGCACCATTTAGAGTTTTGGATTTTTGAGACGCTTCATTGCTTGAAGATCCTTTTTCCAAAATTACTTTTGGAGTTTGACATAGCACAGAGGAATTAAATCCTAAGCTGTCTTGTCTCCACATTCTCTTTGACTCATAATAAGATCATCCAATGATTTAGATGCCTTAGTGAATGAGGCAATCACATTTTTGAGGTCATTCTCCTCTTTTCTATGGCAAATATTTCGCTATTAGCTTGGCATTTTCAAATTTTAAACTTTTATTCTCATCGCCTATTTGACTTAGAGTACTCGGCTCCTTAGTCACCGTGAGTTTTGCTCTTGAGTAGGTTGTTTTCCTCATTTAGTAGTGTGTGTGAGGATTTAATGTGTTCAAAATCTTTCATCATTTTGCCTAATGAATCATAAAGATCAGTGGGTGATGAAGTGTGTGTGTCACGATCACTATTACTAGAATCTGAGTTTGATGAGTTAGAGTGTATCTCATCTTCTTGGTCAGTTGATCTTGTTCCTTGGCCATCAAACAGATCGGGGCTTCTTCTTCGTAGTCACTTGAGTAGTCGCTTCATCGCTTTCCTCAATCACCGTGTCTCTTGACTTGGCTGTCTCAAATAGCTCTGCACCAACATTGCCTTTTTCTTTTCTTGTCTTCTTTCTCTCAAGACCTTTCTTTCTTCTTCATTCCTCGTATTTGTTGACTACGGGATATGGACAATCAATGGCATAGTGACCTGGTTGCCTACGCTTCAAAGATAGATATTCAACCTTTTGATCGCTCTTTCCATTCTTGGATTGTCACCCTTTGATATTCACTTTTTGATGATCTCTGTTCTCTTGGTTGGCCTATCTTCCTTGACTTGGAGGGAGCTGAGTGTCTTCCGGAAGATTCACCCTTGCCTCTCTTGTAGTTCTTATTGAAGAACTTGTTGAACCTTTTAACCATTAGGGCTATTTCTTCGGATCAATGACTTCTTTGACCTCGGCTCTCCTTCCATCCTTAACAATTAGAGCGATGTTTTGGGTACAAATTGCCTCTTCCTCGATCTTTTTCTTCTCGGCTTCAAATTGTAGACTTTGAGATCCGAGAATAGTTCATGGTTGGAGGTCTTCGATAGGTCCATGGAATGTCTCAAAGGTGCCATGACCTTCATTTCCCATTCACCGGGAGACTTTTTTAGGATCTTCATACACATTTCCTTCGTGTATATTCCTTTCCAAGTGCGGATAGCTCGTTGGTGATTTCGTGAACCGAGCATCCAGTTGATCCAGGTTTTCTCCTGCGATCATTTTGAAATTCTCAAATTTTTGTACAGCCACCGATAATTTATTTTCCTTGATTTGCTCGAGCCTTCACGGATCAATGTTAGCTTGTCCCGCATTTCTTTAGCCGTTTTGCATGATTTGACTTTATTGAACATGGCTTTGTCCAAGGTTTTGTAAAGGATGTCCTTGGCTACATTGTCCAGGTTGTATCTTTTTCTCGTCATCATTTGTCCATTCGCTTCTTGGTTTTTCAACCATAGCCGGGTCTAGGGCAACATCCTCTTCACCTTCACCGTAGCTCTTCTACATACCGTGTTCACTTTTAAGATTTGCGCTTTGCCCATCCTCTATCACTATCCACATCTCATCATGTAATGCCGATAGATGAGCCTCGCATACGAATTTTCCAATCATCAAATTCTTCAATTGTGAACATAGGGATGCGTGTCAAATTTGCTTCCATGATAATAACTTTTAATGATAAAAGGAGTTTTGAAAACTTAAGTACTAAAACAGACTTTGAAAAGTTTGGAGATCTAGTTCAAGAACTGTCATGAAGGCTCAATGAACCAACCGCTCTGATACCACTTGTAGGTCCCAAGGGTGTGAGTGTAAGGTTTAGAAGGGGGTTGAATAAACCTTACCAAATTTTCGATTTAGTCCTTTTAAAAGTTCGTAGTTGATACTTACACAACTGTGTGTCCTTGGTGGACAGCCAATTTAGTTAATCAATAGAGTTAGTCACTCAACAAACTCGACTGAGCCGTTGATAGAATAACTTAGCCGTTAAGATCAATTAGCTCAACTGGTTTGTTTTCAAAGGAAGACTTTACACCCTTAAAAATGATTTAGTAAAGATTTAATACTTGGTGTTAGTACTTAGAAATTATCAAGTGGATAGCAAATTTATCACAGAATTAAACAGTTAAAGTGCAAGAATTAAAATCTGAAATGTAAATGACACGATAAGTTTTTATAGAGGTTCACAGATGGGGTAATTCTTCTACTCCTCTCTTCTCCAACTCCCGGAGGAATCCACTAAGTATTGATCAAGATACAAAGTGGTAACAAATCCGTATACAAGTCTTGATCACACAAATTGACTTGATCCTTTGGGACTCGCCTAGAGATGCCTTGGTCACTCACCAAGGCTTCTCGTCCGACTCAAAAACTTCTTCACAGGCGGCTTTGCCTTTGCTACTACACTCACTTGCTCAAGCTCTTTGGATTTGATCACGAAGACCTCCAAAAACTCGAGACCGGTTCGACCTTGAACCTTCCTACAATCCTTCGTGGAACATAGACCCCTTTTCTTCTAAAGTTTCCTCTTCACCGATTGAAGTTATCTTTCCTTCACAGAGTGTTGGATTGATTTTCTTCGTAGTGTAGGCTTGAGGATTAAACTTGAATGATTTTGAGAATATTTTGATTACAGTTCAGATATTAGCTTGAATGTTTTTGGTTCAGGTAATCAACGTCTTTTTTTCTTCAGAGTCATTCCTCAACCTTTTATAGCGATCTTTCAAAAATTTGCCCGTTGAAGAGATAGGCTTATTTTTGAAAGTCACTTGTGGTCGCTGGCTTGTCTTGTTGCGATCCTTGGAATTGCCACTTCCTCGTATGAATTATTCTTCACTTTTCGAGCACGACACGGTGTAGTGCTTCCCATTGGTTTATTTCCCTTGCACGCTTCTATGACTGAGCACTCCGAGAAAGGTAGCATGGAGATATTACTTGTTTAAGTAATTCTCTTGATTTCTCAAGCAACGGATCTCTTTCGATTATCTCGACTTGACCGCATATCCTTGCTTTCCCCTGGTGACTTAGAGTCGCCTTCCAATCATTAAATGACTCTTCTCACTTCAACTAGAGACTTGACTATCTTGAGTTGACTTGACCGATGCTTTACTCACCGCATCTCACCGCACCTTCGCGAGTTCACGTCTTCTCTTTTATGCCAAACTCAAATTGCCTCGCAATGAGTCTTCCTACTAGTCTCCGCTTGTCTTCTAGCATGTTTGGGCATAGTGACTTAACTCAAATTTGACCAGCCCTATTTATTACAATGCAGTTTACAACAAAAATGGGGTGCCAACTTCCTATTCTAAGTTTTACATGGCATTCATCAAAATCTAAACAATAAATTTCCCAACAAGGTGGATTCAAGCTAATTGGGTATTCGGACTGACTATCTTTGGATGTAGAGTTGACAGAAGAGTACCTCGTGGCACATGTCAAATGCTTGGAAATAGGCTAATTTCTGGTTTAGCAAGAAGCAAAATTCAATAGCTACCTCCACAAACAAGCGAATACATAGTCATGGCCGCAAAAGTTGTGCCAAGTCTTATGGATGAGACAAAGAAATGAGAGATTATGAAGTTGAAGAAAAGGAAATTCCAATTATGTGTGATAACACAAGTGCAATTGCAATCACTCAAAATCCTGTTTGCACTCAAGAACAAAGCACATTGATGTCGATATCACTTCATAAGAGATCATGTTGAAAAGAAGGACATCACCTTGAATATATCTCAACCGATAAACAAGTTATGACATATTCACAAAACCATTATGTGAATCAAGATTTGAAGAACTCAAGTATGAATTAGGGTTAATTGGGGTGAGTTGACACTCGGAAGAGTCAAAGAAAAGAGATGGAACATGTAGAGATGAAAAAGGGCTGAACTCTTAAATCGCCTAAGTGAATCACCAGACGGAGAATCACCAAGCAAGTTAGTCGACAAATCGAGTACCTATGTGCAAAGAGAGAAGAGTTAAATCGCTAAGGAATAAGTTTCGAGTCATTTATGAGCAAAGTGACAAAAACGCAATGCTTACTAAGCGGGAATGTTTTTAAGAATAACGCGAATAATTATGACGCGTAATAAAAAGTCGCACACAAAGCTTATGATTGGATATAAATGTTGCCGCATTAAATACGAAAATTAAGTGTTAATCGGCGTGCAAAATCGAGAGCCGTTGATCTTGATCAAATTTAAAACCACCCGCACGCCCTTTCATAACCCATACTTATACCGCTTCGTCCGATTTTCTCTCACTTTACCAAAACTGTTCATCTCTCTCTCTCGAAGGCAAAGAACGAAATTCTCTCTCAAAACCCCACAAATCCTCAAGTTCATTTTCAAAGTTTCATTCGGTAAAACATCGAAAATGGCATCTACTCATGATTTCGTCAAGTTGGGAAAGCAAATCCACACTGGGTCTACCGTGTGGATTTCGACGATGATCAAACAGGTCCGACGACACCCTCGTGAAGAAGATTGCAGAGAAACCGAAAAGTCCGGATTATAAACCGCTTTTGACGATGGAGTTTCCGATTACCTACGTGAGAAGAGGTCGCATGCTTCTCGTGAACGCCCGGTTCACGATGAGGGCATCAAGTCCTCTGTTCACGGGAAAGAGTTCACCATGATCGCCAACGATCCGCGTAACACTCGCTTCTTGTCGCGTAAGAGTGCCGGAGATTTATGAAGTCGATGTTAACCTGGCCGCCGCTTGGAAGGAAGTAGCCAAGCCCGATTGCGGCTTTGCGAAGGTGGTCTACACAATCGAGAAGAAGTTGTTGAAGGAAGACTACCACAAGTCCGGATATTGTTGCCAAGTGCATTGATATCAAATTTGAAGCTATAATCACCGCCCAAGACTAAGCCGATCGTGATGGCTGCAATCATAGAAGAAAAGAAGGTGAATCAAGGAGTTTGTATACAATGACTCCGCCATAATATTGGGAATAAATCCTTCAAGGAGGATGGTACGCTTGAGGATCTCGGGTACGGCCTGGTGATTGGCCGGATGATGGAAGTAAAAGGAGTCCCTCTTCGACATAGAAAGGCGTTCCATGTTAACAAGAAGATGTTCCTGCTCTAATCTCTCCGAGCACGAGAGGAGAGCTTATGCCACGAGAGCTAACACGAGTGAGGGAGAATCAGCTAGTCCCGAGGAAACAACCGCTCTCCTCCTCTCCCCAGAAGAATGCTGCCCTGCAAAGCAAAGAAAGAAGAAGAAAACAAAAGATGCCCCCGCCCGCAAATCGCCGTGTCTCCCGCCCCTGCGGTAGCCGTAGCGGAGAAGGAACCTCAAATACCTTCTCCGGTTGTCAAGAAAAGGAGAACCGATAAGCCGAGATGACCAGCCCTCGAAAAGACAACAAAGATCGCCCCCGCGCCCAGACTCGAAGAAACCATATCCGAGCCAGAAATCCATCTAGTAAGGACTAAAAGAAGAAGAATCTTCAAGCGTTCCGAGCTTGAGAAATCGGGCCGAGTCACCACTCACCAAAAACAGATACGAGACTACTCGGAGAAGTAGAGTCTCCGTAAATCATTGATGAAACAGCCAAGTCTCATTGAAGCCGATCAAGAGGCACATTGAAGACACAACCGTCGACAGAACAACTAAGACACTAAAGGCAAACTGAGAGCAAACTCTCTTGTTGACAGGGTTGTTTCCCTCCAAAGAACAGACGCTACTGCGAGGGTGCGAAGCACCAATGTTTGCTACCTTCAATCCCCGAGAACGAGGGACAATAGGGAGAAGATGACAAAGATGATGATGATGTGATGATCCTATCCCCTCCATATCCGCACATCCAAAATCGTCTGCGAGAATGGAGGAAGTGGAAGTTTAGTCGATCCAGGAACAGCCTCCAAAGACCGAATTTATTGAAGAAGAAGACGAATCGTTGAACTTTCTCGTATTAACCAATGTGGTCCAAGCACTCGGATGAAGAAAAATCGCACAAATATCTTGCAGATCTTTAAAAACAAGGAGAAGCAGAGACGCGGCAGAGGAAGTCGAGGCTCATGAAAAGGCCAATTTGTCCCTTTATCGAATCACCGATCATACACATCCTCATCTTGACATCCTCCCCGGGAGTGATGAGGATCTGGATCTCCGCTGCGCCGCTGAGAAATATTGCGATGCAGCAAGCCATGCGGGAATCCAGAACCTGCATGAGCAACAATTATTGGAAGGACCAGGAGTCTTCCACATCACACCGAGATCGATCCGATGGGAGTGGTGCGAAAGATATTGCCACGCTTGTTGCGCCACCACTTCTCCACTCACTCGAAGAAGGTATTAAGGAAATGGCGATGAATCTGGGATTGTGGGGACCCTAGTCGAGCTTACCCCCTAATGAAGGTATCTTACCACCCGCCCCAACGGCCGACTACTCAAAGGGAACAGTAAATGGAGTCCGAGACGAGTGACCCTATTCCAAGTCACTCACCGGTGTGCCACCGAGGGGAAACTCCTTCCACCGCAGCAAGGTGAGGATGCTGCAGCCTAACTCCTCAACAAATCTTGGAGGCGAAGTGGAGAAGGAACAACAAACGGATACACAACAAGTTGTCATCGACGAGGCTCGGACGATTAAGATCGCTCACTGAAGTGCCAATCGCTCTGCAGCCAATAACGCGCTGGTGTGCCGAGGTACAAGAAGGAACTCGCCTGAGTTAACACTGTCAATGAAAGTGCAATCCATGGAGTTGAGACTCCAAAGAGATGCCACCTCATAAGACCCCAAGACATGACACACGTCAAAGGGATCGTCCATCGCCTCCTCGCAGCTTGAGACCGCAGGAGGTATTGAATGCCAACGAGAGGTTGAGACTTCCTGGGGTAAAGAGACGGAAGCACGTAACATCTCTCCTACTATCATTGATCCATCCGAAAAGGAGATAAGTGCTTTTCACGATTCCCAAGAAAATCCTCGATGTAACCTTTATGGGATCTCAAGGTGAAGACGGTTTAGTCATCCCCTATTGCCAATCCAAAAGACTCAGCTGAGGATGTTCTCCCAAGCACGAGTAAGTCCGACCTTAAGGCTACTCACCAAACCTTTAATTTTGATGATGAGCCACCCTTGGAAATCTCATCATCGTCCGATGACGCTTCTGATATGGCCGAGGACCAGTCAACTCATATGGAAAAACCAGCTGAGATCGATGAAGTTGTTAAGACAACCGAGGCTCGTAAAGTCGGGTCAACTCCACAATAGACCACACACCGACACAGAGTCAATCGCGCAGCTCCCAAGTCCGCAGAGATCGACTCCACCGGGAACTTCACGAGCACAAGTTGTCATCAAGCAGATTCCCATTGCCCGTGATGATTCGGTTGAAGAATCATTTCTCTTCTCTCTGGAAGTACCTGACCTTCCTGAGGAATCAACTCGAGATCAAGAACGTTTCCATAAACCTGATCCCGTTATTCCAACAGACACCATCATCCCATCAGACTTTGACTTTGACGCTGCTTGGCCGCCAGCTGAGACAGAAGTGACAGCTGAGGTTCGAGAAGTTTTCAAGGCCATATTTGCAGAGATAGAGAAGATGGAGAGGCACCAGGCCTCACTGGACATGAGGCTGGACAACAGAGACGCAAATCTTACTACCGATCTGCGAGGAATAATTGTCAAGATCCGGGAATGGTGGCAACAACAACAAACAATGCGCGTGAGAACAAGCTCGATATTTCAGACATTGTTCAATAAATTGCTAGTCCGGCGGGCCGAGAATGCGATACGAAGACAAGAATGCAAGAGAACATCGATCGATCGCATGAATCTCACAACACGTAGATGCAAAATTTTTGCGTGAATATAATGAGAAAGAGCTCCTGCGCGTAGAGGAGAACATGGATAGGAAGTTTAGCCTCCTCATGGCTGAAATGAAGCCGTGACACTGAATCCAACGCCACCCGCTCCGACCCGTGCAAAGATACTCCGCAGCAGATTCAAGCATAACTTAGCTATCACCGCTTAGAATTCATGATTGCTAGCTTGTTTCCGGCGTTCCTCTCTCCTTTGATGATGCCAAAAAGGGGGAAGAGGAATACCTAAAGGCGTTGAAAGGATCTAAAGTCGAAAAGGAGGACGCAGTGTGAAGGGAAAGACAAACGAGGAACAGAGAAGAGAGAGAAGAAAGGAAAATCTGTGAGGGGGAAGGTTCCAAAGATATAACCTTGATGATTTCTAAAACCCTCCAACAAGGTCTTGTCACAACCGATATCATCAAAAACTCCATGTAACTCCGCCGCCCAACATCCTCGCAGCACCCATGGCCGAAAAGAGAAAGATAGTTGAAGCAGGGATGAAGGAGGTGGAAGGAAAGATGGATGCCCGAGTTATGGATATTCTCAAACAACATGGAGGCATACCAACAGACATTGAGACACCTATGCCATTTCGTACGCTCGGAACCGAGCCAAGATCTGTTGATGAATTCAAGACGCTTGCAGATCCGAGGGTTACTTCAAATATGTCTATGGCCCAAGCTTGGGATTTGTATTGGGAAAAAGGCCTCAAGCTATGTGAAGAAGTCGACATGCAGCAGACCATCATCGCTCTCACTGGTCACTCGCTAGTCACTCACCGGGAAAAAGAAGGCCCCAAAGACAATACACGCCCAGAGGAAAGAGGAAGAAGCAGTGTGGAAGAAGAGGTTTCGACCTGACCTCCGCCCAAAAACATTGAGTACATAGATCCGTGCAAGAAAGGAGGGATCTATTGGGGATTCGATGAAGTAGCCAACCCCGCAAGTGGCTAAAAACAATGCCGAGTATGTGAAAAGGATTGAAGAAGAAAATAGAAGACAAACTCAATCTGTGGGAGGAAAGACAAGAAAGAAAAAGAAGAGATGAAGTCGCGCTAAAGGCTTATGAGAAAAAGAAGGAGGTCAAGATGAGAAGAAGAGAAAAAGGTCGAAGATGACAGAGTCAAGAAGAGGAAAAAGAAGGCAAAAAGGAGATGAAGTGTTGCTATTCACCCCTTCATGTATTTTTACTATGTAAATACATCTTTATGTAAGTCTTCTCGTAGACATCGAATAAAATTGTATAATTTCTATACTTGCGTAGATATAGAACATCGTGATTACCTTAAGTTCTCGTTTTTAGCTCGATACACCTCAGTAAACAAAATGTAAAGAACAAAAATGTTATGATCAATAAAAGATTGATTCTATGCATACATTCTCGCGACTCTACATTGTCTCAGACGTATCTTTGCTTTTGTCAATTATTGAATGAATGTTTTAAGTTTTGGCATCATCAAAAAGGGGGAAATTGTTGGGAAATTAATTTTTAGATTTTGATGAATGCCATGTAAAACTTAGAATAGAAAGTTGGCACCCCATTTTTGTTGTAAATTGCATTGTAATAGATAAAAATGGTCGAAATGAGTTAAGTCACTATGCCAAGATATGCAAGAAGTCAACTGAGATTAGAAGGAAGACTCACCAGAGACAAATGAGTGTGGCAAAGAAGAGAAGACAGAACTCGATCAAGGTGCAAATGAGATGCAATCGAGTGAAGTGTCGGATCAAGTCAACTCAAGACAGCCAAGTCTCAAGTTGAAGTGACAGATGAGTCATCCATCGATTGGAAGCGACTCAAGTCACCTCGGGAAGTCAAGGAAATGCAATCAAGTCGAGATAATCAAAGAGATCCGTTGCACGTAAGTCAAGAGAATTACTTAAACAAGTAATACTTCCATATCGCTTTCTTGAAGTGCTCACCCCGGAAGCGTATAAAAGGAATAAACCTATAGGAAGCACTCGCACTGTGTCGAACTCAAAAGTCAATACTTATTCATACGAGGAAATGTCAATTTCAAGGATCGCAACAAGACAACCAACGACCACAAGTGTCTTTTGAAAATTAGCCTATCTTTTCAACGGGCAAATTTTTCAAAAGAACACTATAAAAGGCCGAGGAATCTATTTGAGAAAAAGGGGTTACCTTGACAATCGAAAAACAAACACGAACAAGAAAAGCAATATCTCAGAACCAAAAATATTCTCAAATCATTCAATTTCAATCCTCAAGCCTACACTACGAAGAAATCAATCCAACACTTACCTGTGAAGGAAAGACAACTTCAATCAGTTGAAGAGGAAACATTTGAAGAATCAAGGGTCTACATTCCATGAGGATTGTAGAAAGGTTCAAAGACGAACTGTCCTCAAGTTTTTGGAGGGCTTCGTGATCAAATCCAAGAAGCTTGAGCAAGTGGGTCTGTAGTAGCAAGGCAACGCCTGTGAAGAAGCCGAGTCGTCGAGAAACCAAACCGTGTGACCAAGGCATCTCCAGACCGAGTCCCAAAGGATCAAGTCACCAGTGTGATCAAGACATTTGCATCTCGACCAAGTTAACCACTTTGTATATTGATCAATACTTAGTGGATTCCTCCAGAGTTGGAGAAGAGAGGAGTAGAAGAATTACCCCATCTTCGAACCTCTATAAAAACTTATTGTGTCATTTACATTTCAACACTTTAATTTCTCGCACATTACTTTAATATCTGCTGATAAATTTGCTATCCAATTGATAATTAACAAAGTGCTAAAACTAAGTATTAAAACATATTTAACCAAAATTCAAGGGTGTTAAGTCTTCCGCTGAAAATATATCACAGTCGAGTTAAGTCTTTTTAGTCAAAACAAATGAGTTATTCCATCAACAAATTTCGAAATCACAGTTGAGTGACTAACTCGCGATTAACTAACTTAGTCAGTCCACCAAGGACCCAAATGTGAAGTATTAACTCGAACGCTTTTAAAAGGACTAAATCGAAAAGTTGGTAAGGTTTATTCAACCCCCCCTTCTAAACCTTACACTCACACCCCTTGGGACCTACAATAACTATTTGAATACTTTGAAATTTCAAACAAAATTGACTGATTTTATATTAAATTAAACCTCAAATCCCTCCCAAACATATATATCTCAAAATTTATATCAGAAATTCATAATGTTATAATCTTTAAATTTAAGCAAAATGAATAACCGTATTAATATAATATATTTCCTGAGTAATAAAAAAATTATTATTAGACTTCAAGGGGAAAAATGAGTGAATTTACGAAAAAATAGATAGTACTAAAAATTTAATTATAGAAGCTTTGATTCTAAATTAAAAGTAGGTTTGGTAATAAGCAATAATTATGTTATAAACATATATAGAGGACTTTGCCTTAGATGAATTTAGTCGTTTAAAAGTAAGTATTATGCATTGTGAACCTATAGTTTTATTTTTTATTTTTCATTATTGATATAAATCTATAGTAAATTGAGAGAAAAAACAAGATGATTTTAAAACAAAAATAAAAAATACAAATAAAATAGTTAATTTTAAGTGCTCTTATTCTAACTCCAAACTGATTAGTTTTAATAATAATTTAATATAATACTCAAAGTATTGGTCATTAATATTAATAAACAAAAATCCTATGAAGATAGATATGCCTATAACCTTTCACATCCAAATTTATTTATATTTTCAAATGATAGAGTTTTAAACATATTTTAATTCATATCAGTTTAAGACTTTAAGTATGCAACCATATATATTTACTTAGAAGACCATCTATTATTTAAGTAAAATTATTAAGATATATTATATTTCACTAAACTCATAATTGATACAAAATGATTTCATAAAATAACTTTTTTTTAGTTGTATTTCTTTTAAGTTATTTTAATGTCCATTGTATTTAAGTTAATTATAATATCTTTTAAGATATAGTTCGTGCAATATATAAGTTAAATTTTAATCTTGTAGGTTTTATGTTAAGATCAAAAGAACAAGAACAACATTCACAATACATTTAAAATAATTTATTCAATACTAATTGCAACTAACTAAGTTTATATTTTTCATTAAATCACTTAAAATTATTTGGATCACGTGCAACACACGTTCACCTTACTAGTATGAATAAGTTGGTGAAGCAAGTGTCGATCAAAGTGAAGCAAAAGAAAGCCGAGGAATAAAATCAGCTTTAAAAATAAGGATTGCAGTACAGTTAACAACACGGGCAAATTAAACTATTTTTTCAATTTTATCCCTCCATGCTAGACATCACCACATGTTTCGATAAGCCATACAACTTTTTGACCAAGCCACATCATGCTCGTCCCACCTCGCCCCTACTTGAAACATCATTAGAATAAAAACTATTTACACGCACAAACACACTCCACTTTCACAAAGTAATTGAGCTCTTGTTTAACATCTCAACTCTATTTTTCTTCCCTCTATAGCCGGGTTTTCACAACTTTCACTGTATTAGCAATGCCATCTTCCACAATCAACAGTGCTATCAGAACATATTGGCAAATTAAAAAAAGTAGTGGAATTCAAAAAAAGACAATACTATCATGATCCTTTGTTCACAAAATAAATAAGAAGCACAAACTGAAAGCTATCAAACTATCACATAGAGTTTCTAAGTTAATCAAAATGCCAAGAACCAATACTACGATGATGCATCAAAAATACTAAATTATTCAAATGATGCACAAAATAGAATCGAGAAATACATTTAACTTAGTATTCTTGTGAGGACTTCATCCATTTTCTTACTTCTCACTCATTCGGTAGTTGTAATAGGTAAAATAATATTTTAGCAAGAGTTATTTGACAGCCAAAGCACCAACAACAATATGAGAATAACATAATCAAAATTTTGAGTTCGACTGAATTGCAGGAGGCCCTGCAGCAGTTGAGACTGCTGGGGGTATTGAAGGCCAAAGGGAGGTTGAGACTTCCCTTGGTAAAGATGATGGAAATAAGAACATCCCTCAATTTCAAGGAGCAAATGACCATGGAAGAAGTAATCGTTCCTTCATGACTCCCAAGACAACGTTGGTACATCATTGTTAGTCCAAGTGGCTACGATAATCTAGAGGGGGTGAATAGATTATCTCGGTTTTTCAGATTTTGCCCTCTTTTTCGAATAATCAACCAAAGACGAAATGTAAATGCGGAAATAAAACAACACTCGTCGATTTAAAGAGGTTCAACCCACCTAGGGCCTAATCCTCTACCACCCCAAGTATCTCCTGGATGGATTTCAAAAAGAAAGAAAAGATTTTATTAATTTACCAAAAATTAATACAACACCTTGAGGATTACCACAACCCTCCTTCACCACTTTGAGGATTACCACAATCCTCTTACACCACCTTGAGGATTACCACAACCTCTTTACAACACCTTGAGGATTACCACAACCCTCTTACAACACCTTTGAAGGTTACCACAACCTTCAAACACCTATCACCTAGATCACCCAAGTGTATTCTTACCACAAGAATACTCACAAGGATGTCTTGTGTTGAATGATGACCAAAATCAAGATTACAACTCAATAATGATTGATACAATATGAGTACAAGTGTAATCAAGAATTGAAAGCCTAGACCTCAAAATTGTGCAAGTGAAAGTGCTAAGGCTAATACAACAAGATATATGAAAGTGTTTGCTTTGTTTGCTCTTTGCTTGTATAGAGTGTTGTATCTTGTTGCTTGAATGAAGCCTCTATTTATAGGAGAGGTCTTGGCTTTGATTTCCAGACATTGGCTCCTCCTTGGGGAGTGATTTGCTTTAAAAAGAAACCATTTAAAATCATCAATATAGCTGTTAGAAATCAATCCCACAAAATAGGGAAAAGTATGCAGCAAAACGCAACGGATAGTTTCTTTGTCAAAACATGGGGTTCGACCGTCACAGAGAGATAAGATTGAAATTGAATTCTGCGAATTTTTACACAGGGGGACCGGTCGAAGGGTGCGACGTCGCCGCCTCACCGTGGACCGGTTGCCCTGGTGTGTGACCGGTTGCCCTTGACGTTTTTACGAAACAGAGAAGTCTGGAACAAAATCCAACTTGCGCAGTGCAATTCGCCCACGGCCGACCGGTCGACCACACCGCCGCCCACCTGGTCGACGTCGCGCGCGCTCTTTTTTTTTCTTACGTCCCATTTTCTCGTTTCAAAACTCAACTCGTGTCACGGGTTGCCCTATAGGGCGACCGGTCGAGCTGAAACAAAAGTGTTGTCCAATTTTAAATCGAATATTAACTACAAGAAATACTCCAAAAAATAGTAAAAACATTTTAGAATGATCGGAAGTATTGGGACAACATTTAGGGACATTGTTTTGGTATAAAAACTCATTTGAACAAAATCATCAAAATCATGATAAAAACATTTATCTAACAAACTCCCCCTTTTGATGATTACAAACCAAAACAATTTTCAAGAGGACGATTTCGAAAAACAAAATAATTTTCCGGTTTATGAGTAAACTATCCGTTTAAAAACATTTTACAAAAAGCTCCCCTATCAACAAGCATATTAAGAAGAAATATTGCATAAGCTAGAAGCACAAGCTTTTACAAAATAAACACTAACTCCATGAGCTTAGAAGCTCCCCTGTCACAAATACTAAATATCCATGCATACAAGTCCATAAAACAACTATTGGACTAAGTTTTCTTCACAACTTATGGCCTAAACAAGCCATAGCTTATAGCTTCTATTTCGAGCTTTTATTAGCTTCTTTGAGCTAACGAGCCAATTTCTGTTTCTCCCCTTTGGAATCATCAAAAGAATGTTAGGATGATAGAAACATCATAGAAGTATATCAAAGTGCGCCAAAGAAATGGTGTTTCAACCATTGAGTAATTTAGGCTTAAAAACCAAGGAAAATGGGAGAAATATATCCTGAAGAGTTCATACGCTTGTTTTATTTCCCAAAACATGATCTCAATGAGTATAGAAGACTTTTGGAAGCGAGAGAATCATGTAGAAGTTGAAATTTTCATTGAAACATTGCATCGAACACATTGTGGGCGTGAAAAATAAAAAGAGTTGTATAAAGCCCTTGAAAATGAATCAAGCCAAAAATTTTATCACCAAATCATACCAATCATCATACAATACAAAAAGATAACAACTAAGCTCATCATGATCATAAAATAATTTCATCAAGTAATATACAAGAAAGGCCATAAACTCAAGGTTCAACCCAATTGAGCAAAGTAAGGAAAATTCTTACCATTTGATCGGAAAAGATGAGCAATGATGATGATAAACATGCTATATAAGGTCCAAGATATAAATGGAATGCATAAAAATCAATTTTGAGTGACAATAGTGTGCATTTGGCAAAGGGGACGAAAAATGGCCAAAATGAGTGAACATGACTAATGCCGAAGACAGAATGATTTTAAACCAGAAAATGGCTTAGGTCGACGGCGTGGTTGAGGGCGACGGCCGACGCGTTGGCGACCGGTTGCCCTCAACCTCTTCACCACAAGTTTGACAAATTTTTCAAAATCCGAATTTTCAACCAAAAATCCGATTTTTCGCCCCTAAGTTTTAAAAATATGCAAAATGCAAACGTAGACCTCATTCAATATGCATTATGCCTAACCGAGCTCGTATTGACGCAAAAAAAGTCTCGGAAGTTAGCGGTTTTGTAAAAATGTCCGCTAATTGATCTTGAGATGGCACACAAGATATCTCAATTTTTCGTTTTGAAACACAATCCCTTAGAAAATGATGTCGAATCTCAATATGTTTAGTACGATTATGATGAACCGGGTTTTGAGCAATATTTATAGCGGATACATTATCACAAAAGATAGGTACGTTTTCAAAAGAGCATTTGTAATCCGCTAAGGTTTGTTTCATCCAAAGAAGTTGAGTACAACAAAATGCGGCGGAAATATATTCGGCCGCGGCCGTTGAAAGAGAAACACGCTTTTGCTTCTTTGAAAACCAAGAAACTAGGCAATCGCCTAAAAATTGACATGATCCGGAAGTACTTTTCCGATCATCAATATTACCCGCATAGTCCGAATCACTATAACCTTTAAGAGAAAAGATTTCATTCTTTGGATAAAATAAACCATATTGAATAGTGCCTTTCAAATATCGAAAAATCCGTTTAACGGCACTCATATGAGATTCTTTTGGATTGCTTTGAAAACGAGCACATAGGCATACGGCATATGAAGAATGTCCGGTCTACTAGCGTTAAATAAAGTAAACTACCAATCATACCTCGATACTTGGATTCATCAACCGTCTTGCCTTTTTCATCTTTGTCAATTTTGACATTGGTTGCCATAGAGTCGAGACGGTTCTTCCTTCTTCAATGCCGAACTTCTTCAAAAGTTCTTTTGTATACTTAGATTGCGAAATATAAATACCTTCTTGGCATTGCTTAATTTGAAGTCCAAGGAAGAAGTTTAGCTCCCCATCATACTCATCTCGAATTCACCTTGCATTAACTTGGAGAATTTCTTGCACAAAGATTCATTAGTAGCACCAAAGATAATATCATCAACATAAATTTGCACAAGTAAACAATCTTCCCCTTTTTCAAAAACAAAGAGTGTAGTATCAACTTTACCTCTTGTAAAACCATTTTGCAAAAGAAAAGAGCTAAGTCTATCATACCATGCACGGGGTGCTTGTTTTAAACCATACAAAGCCTTTTTAAGTTTATAAACATCATTAGGCCTAGAAAAATTTTCAAACCCCTGAGGTTGTTTTACATAGACTTCTTCTTTAATAATACCATTTAAGAAAGCGGATTTAACATCCATTTGGTAAAGTTTGAAATTTTTGAAACAAGAATAGGCAAGTAAAATACGAATAGCTTCTAAACGTGCTACGGTGCAAAAGTTTCATCATAGTCAATACCTTCTTCTTGACAATGCCCTTGAGCTACTAACCTTGCCTTATTTCGAACAATGTTGCCTTGATCATCGAGTTTGTTTCGGAATACCCATTTAGTACCAATAATTGTTTGAGATGGAGGACAAGGTACTAATTCCCATACATCATTTCTTTCAAATTGATTCAACTCCTCTTGCATTTCCAAAAACCAATCTTCATCCTCAATAGCTTCCTTAGCATTTTTAGGCTCTTTTTGAGATATAAGAGCTTTCTCGGCAAAATTCCTTCGAGTCATTACTTTATCAAGGGGATCACCAATAATAAGATCTTTTGGGTGATCTCCCTTAAATTTCAATGCTACGGGAAGATTCGAAGTATCACCCCTATCTTCTTGAGGAACATTTGAACTTGAGGGTTGATCATATAAAATAGAAGGTTTATCATTATGAGCATCACTTTGAACAAAAGGTTCAACAATATCCTCTTCATCACTATCGTCATTGGGTATTCTTTCAACACCCGAGGCTTCATTAAATTTGACATGAATAGATTCTTCAATAACCATGCTAGTCTTGTTGTAAACCCGATATGCTTTGCTCTTGGTTGAATACCCCATAAATATTCCTTCATCGGCCTTAGGATCAAGTTTGTCCAATTGATCCTTAGTATTCAAAATAAAGCACTTACATCCAAATATTTTGAAATAACTAATATTTGGAGTTCTTCCTTTCCAAAGCTCATATGGAGTTTTATTCATTTTAGACGAATATAAACTCGGTTAATGACATAGCAAGCGGTACTTACGGCTTCGCCCAAAAATACTTTGGAAGTGAAAATTCATTGAGCATGGATCGACTCATTTCTTGTAATGTTCGATTTTTCCGTTCGGCTACTCCATTTTGTTGAGGTGTCCTTGGAGCCGAGAAATTATGAGCATATCCTTTGGTTTCACAAAATACTCTAAATTCACCGTCAAATTCTCCACCTCGATCGCTTGAATAGACTTGATAGTATCTTCTTTTTCATTCTCAATAAGTCTACACAACTTAACAAACTCATTAACGGCATCGTTTTTATTGGTAAGAAAAAGAGCCCAAGTATATCTCGAATAATCATCGACTATAACAAAAGTGTAATGTTTTCCACTTAGACTAGCCGTACCAATATCCCCATACAAATCAAGGTGAAGCAATTGTAGGGGTTTGGTAGTGGAAATTTCATTTTTGGGCTTAAAACTACTCTTAACTAATTTGTTCTTTTGACAAGTGTCACATAAGCCAAGATTTTCAAAATTCAATTTGGGTAGTCCTTTTACATGTTGGTTTTTGTAAATATTTTTCAAATTCTTGTATCCAACATGTCCGAGTCGCCTATGCCATAAACTCGTTAAATCATTATTGGCGACAAGACAAGAAACATTTTGACTAACCAAGTCACTAGTACAAATTTTGTAAAGATTGCCTTTTCTATTTGCTTCACAAATAATATTACCATTTTTAAGAATAAGGCATTTTTCTTTATTAAAAGAAACATCATAATTTGAATCACAAAGTTGGCTAACACTTATTAAATTGAACTTAAGCCCTTCTACTAAAAGAACATTACAAAGAGAGAAAGAAGAGTTACCAATTTCTCCATTTCCAAGAATTTTTCCTTTGCCATTGCTAACATGACCATACCCTCTTCTTGGAGCTTGATGTTGGTAAAAAGCTCTCTCCTCCCGGTCATATGGCGTGAACATCCGCTGTCCATGAGCCATTTCGAATCCTCCATGGTTGTTATAGCCCCTATTACCTACAAAATCATTTCTTTTAGGTACCCTATAATTTTGGGGTCCATGGGGTTAGTCTTGAGACCTTTGGGTCTCCAAACATGTCTTGAGCTATTTCTCAATTTGCAATTATTAGCATAATGTCCAACTTTGCCACAATAAAAACAAGTAGGAGTATTATAATTATTAGCACGTATAAAAGTCGGACCTTGGTTATTTTTCTTAAAAACACTTTGAAATGGCTTATAACCAAGTCCCGATTTGGAATGCTCACCTCTTTGTGCATCTAAAATTTTTGTGACTTTATCCGTACTTATGTTGAAACGATGCACGTCATTTCTCAAACATTCAATATCTTTTGTGAGCGATTCCTTTTCGGTTTCAAGAGAATGAATTCTAGTAAAGAGTAAGAGCATGAGCTTTGTCTAAAGATTCCTAAGAGGTAAATAATTTTTCCTTTTCAACCTTAATCTCCTTATGCTCCTTTTTCAAATTTTTGTATTTAACGATTAAATTTTGAAACTCAATTTGCAATTCATCAAAATCACATTGCAAGTCATCAACTATGGAGGAAGTAGAAGAATTTGAGTGTACCTCATTGTTTTCATCGTCTATAGCCATGAGACCGTGTTCGGTTTCTCCTTCCTCATCGGTTGTTTCGAGTAGTTCATCCCATGTTTTGACTTCCGCATTTAGAGCCTTCTTTTTTGTAAAAGGCTTCCTTTTCTTTTGCTCCTCTTCATCGAGCTTTGGGCAATCGGCAATGAAGTGCCGGGTTTTCCGCATTTAAAGCAAGCATTATCTCTTGGTTTTCTTGCTTTATTTTTATTCACAAATTTTGCAAATTTTCGAACAAGTGCGGCCGTCTCCTCATCATCATCATCATTATCATAGTATGCATTATTAGAAGAAGAAGCAAGACCTTTAGGAATAATTTGCATACCCGATTGATTTGTGGATGATTTGGAATTTTTCCTCTCCTTGAGATAGACTTCATAGATGAGTAGGTTTCCAATAAGCTCATCAAACTTGAGTGTCTCAAGATTTTGTGCCTCCGTGATTGCCGTTACTTTTTTTCGGACCATGAGCCGGAAGTGCATTTAGTACCTTGGTCACTTTGTCTTCTTCGGAGATGACTTTCCCGAGGGCCACAAGAGGATTGACAATATTGTCAAGCCTTTCCACCATTTTGGAGATGCTTTCGCCATCATACATGTTAAAGTTTTCGAAGTCTTTAACAAGCATGGTCTTTCTTGCTTGCTTGACTTTCTTAGTCCCTTCATAGATTGTCTCCAATTTTTCCCAAACCTCATGTGCCGACCTTATGCCTCGTATGCGATTGTACTCGGTGGCGGTAAGTGAGCAATGCAAAATATTTAAGGCCTTACCGTTTAGAGAGAAAAGCCTTCTTATCATTTTCATCGAACTCCTTGAAAGGTTTAGGAGTCGAGGTGCCATCCTCCATTTTTTTTGTTGGTTGATCAACTCCTTCAATAACCACATTCCATATGTCAAATCCGCACCCTTGTAGAAAGCACTCCATACGGTCTTTCCAAAATGCGTAGTTGTTGGCGTCGAACAATGGTGGCTTGTTGGTGGAGGCGCCGGTGGTGAGATAAGCGTCATTCGTAGCCATGGATCTTTCCTCTTAACTCGAACGAGCTAGCCAAAGAGTTTGGCTCACGATACCACTTGTTAGTCCAAGTGGCTACGATAATCTAGAGGGGGGGTGAATAGATTATCTCGGTTTTTCAGATTTTGCCCTCTTTTTTCGAATAATCAACCAAAGACGAGAATGTAAATGCGGAAATAAAACAACACTCGTCGATTTAAAGAGGTTCAACCCACCTAGGGCCTAATCCTCTACCACCCCAAAGTATCTCCTGGATGGATTTCAAAAAGAAAGAAAAGATTTTATTAATTTACCAAAAATTAATACAACACCTTGAGGATTACCACAACCCTCCTTCACCACTTTGAGGATTACCACAATCCTCTTACACCACCTTGAGGATTACCACAACCCTCTTACAACACCTTGAGGATTACCACAACCCTCTTACAAGCACCTTTGAAGGTTACCACAACCTTCAAACACCTATCACCTAGATCACCCAAGTGTATTCTTACCACAAGAATACTCACAAGGATGTCTTGTGTTGAATGATGACCAAAATCAAGATTACAACTCAATAATGATTGATACAATATGAGTACAAGTGTAATCAAGAATTGAAAGCCTAGACCTCAAAATTGTGCAAGTGAAAGTGCTAAAGGCTAATACAACAAGATATATGAAAGTGTTTGCTTTGTTTGCTCTTTGCTTGTATAGAGTGTTGTATCTTGTTGCTTGAATGAAGCCTCTATTTATAGGAGAGGTCTTGGCTTTGATTTCCAGACATTGGCTCCTCCTTGGGAGTGATTTCTTTAAAAGAAACCATTTAAAATCATCAATATAGCTGTTAGAAATCAATCCCACAAAATAGGGAAAAGTCATGCAAAACGCAACGGATAGTTTCTTTGTCAAACATGGGGTTCGACCGGTCGCGCAGAGATAAGATTGAAATTGAATTCTGCGAATTTTTACACAGGGGGACCATCGAAGGGGGTGCGACCGGCCGGTCGCCTCACCGTTGTGACCGTTGCCCTTGACGTTTTTACGAAACAGAAGTCGGAACAAAAATCCAACTTGCAGTGCACAGTCGCCCACCGGTCGGCCGACGGCCGACCACACCGCCGCCCACCTGTCGGTCGACGTGCCGCCGCTTTTTTTTTACGTCCCATTTTCTGTTTCAAAACTCAACTCTCAGGTACGGGTTGCCCTATAGGGCGGCCAGGTCGAAACTGAAACAAAAGTGTTGTCCATTTTAAATCGAATATTAACTACAAGAAATACTCCAAAAATAGTAAAAACATTTTAGAATGATCGGAAGTATTGGGACAACATTTAGGGACATTGTTTTGGTATAAAAACTCATTTGAACAAAATCATCAAAATCATGATAAAAACATTTATCTAACAATCATTCCTGGAGTCGGAGGACGGCCGAGTCCACCCAACATGAAAATCCTATAGTGGACCCAATCAAGATGTTCTGCAATCTCGGGGCCAATTTAATGAGAAGACGGCTCTATGAGATTCAATTTCGATGATGAGCCAACACCACATGTCTCATCATCCCTCGATGAAGCTAATGATACAACGAGGACAAGGTTACTCAATTGGAAAAACCCATGAGACCGGGAAGGCTGTTAAGGCAGTGAGGCTCGATCAGTTTGGCAAACCATCACAATCGCCCCAAAATGAATCGAATCATCTGCGCGAGCTCCCACAATCGTAGCAAGAATTTACTCCTATAGCCCTCACAAAGCTTCTACAACAGTAACATCTGCCGATAAAGTTTCATGCCACTGAGGCCCAAAGAGTCGACTCATCACGCACCTCAAACTCGGGAAATACAATTTGTGCGCGATGACATGTTCAAAGATATATTCCCATTCTCAAAGAATTTGCCCAACATGGAAGAAGAAACTGCTGCAGAGTTACGGAAATACACAGTGCAGGAAGAGCCAGTTATTCCCACAGACACAATTGTACCAACATACTTTAATTTTAATGCAGAATGGCCGGCAGCTGACTCCAACCAGACAGCTGAGTTCCGTGCAATCATCAAGAAGATCTGCGACGAGATTGAGAAGATGGAACGTCACCAAGCCTCTCTAGACTTACGGCTGGACAATCGAGATGCCACCCTCACAGCCGATCTACGAGGGATTGTTGTGCGCATAAGGGAGTGGGTTCAACAACAAACTGCCATGAGAGCAGAGCAGGTCCGTTGCTTCAAAACACTCTTTTCAAAGATGCTTGTATGGAGTGCGGATAGTTCTTCATTCAGAAGAGAATGAAGGAGTATATTACGAGGACAGAACAGTCCCACAAGTCAGATATGGAGCTGCTACAACATTTTCACAAGATTGAAATTGCCCGACTCGAGAACAATATGAATGTAACGACACAATTTTATGAAATTAAAGTACTCTAAAACATTATTAAGAAAACACGAATTTATAAATTAAAGTGATGCCAATAATTATCAAAAAGTTGATTTAGAATTTTTAGTTAAGAAAAATATAATAATAATAATAATAATAATAATAATAATAATAATAATAATAATAATAATAATACATCTTCCAAATTAAATATCCACCAATTGTTCCAACCATAAACCAGAAAAATTAAAGACATAAATCAAAAATTTAGTCTGATCATAATTATTTAAGATATAAATATATCATGATTTATTCCACCATCCACAACTTCATATCTTTAGCCGGATTCCTCAACTTGAAAGTCATGATAATAATAGGGGTGAGCTTCATCTCACTTTCAAGTAGGGATATATCTCTCAATATTTAATATACCATGAAAAGTATTCACATAATTACAACAGTAAATTCATTAATTTCCTCTTTTTCCTCTGACTGGCCAGTTACTACATATAGCATTGCGGGTTCACCCCGATGATACGTTTGATCCTGGACCCTTTTCATAGCCCCTAGCTTATATGAATTTATCTCCTCTTGACATATATTACAATCAATGAAGTATAATCAGGAAACATTAAATAAAGACAAATAATATGGAAATCCCTACCTTAATAATCACAAGTATTCGGTGTAGAAAAAATGAACAATAAAAGTCCAAGTACTCTTCGACCCCTTCGTTTTCTTGTAATTCTTAGAAATACGGTGTAAAATTTGTGTAAGAAGTTATACATATTTATACTATTAATTCTAAACCCTAAATAAACTCTAAAATAGACCCTACATTAAACCCCTAAACTAACCCCTAACATAACCCCTAATTTAACCTCTAAGTAAAATATTAATTATAATATTAACAATTATCATAATAAAGATAATGATAAAGACATAATAAATATAAAATGTATATAATTTTATTAAGAGAGTATACACATAATATTATTAATAATTATTAGTCTAATAAATATAATATTAATATTTAAGTATTCTAATTATCATTTATTTTTTAAAATTGGGATATTACATTGAATGAGAAATTCAGCCTTCTCACGGCTGAAATGAAGATCGTAACAGCCGAGTCGAAGGCTAAAATCTTAGAATTTCGGAAGGCGTATGATGCATCAGACTCCAAGAAAAACTCAACAAACAACCGATTGGACTTTATCCTCAGTGGTTTGTTCCCTGGGACACCTCTCTCATTTGGTGATGATGCCAAAAAGGGGGAAGAGGAGTCCCTCAAGGGATTGAAGGAAGAGAAAATGAAGAAAGGAGGTGAAAAAGCTGAGGGAGAAAAAAGTTCAAAGGATATGAAGTTGATGTACGCTGAAACCCCTCAGCTGGGTCAGGTCACAGCTGACATTTTCAGCAAGCTACCCTTGAACTTACCAATTGAAAAAGATGCCGTGCCCATGAAGGATAAGAGAAAGGTCATCGGCCGCATTTGAGAAGGTAGGCGAGGATCGTCGACGAGTGGAAGAACTTTTAAAAAAAGACATGGTGGTCTCCCACCGGATTAGAAAATGCCATAATAGAGCCCCCGGAGAAGTAATGCGGATGCGGGATCGAGCCCGGATCTATGGAGGAATTTCAAACTTTGGAAGCTGAAGGCTACATCGAAGGAATGACTTTGACTCAAGCCTGGGATTTATACTGGGAAAAAGGTGTTTGATAAATGGTTTTATCATGATTTTGATGATTTTGATTTTACACCAAAACAATGGTTTTAAAAGTTGTCCAAATACTCCTAAATGATTTAAAATGATTTTAATATTTTCCGTAGTATTTCATCAAGTTTTATTTTCGATAATATTGGACAAACACTTTTAATGATTTTACGTCAAAGGTTTCTTTCATTGAAACTATGTTTCTAAATGTTGTTCTAATACTCCCGATTGGTCTAAAATGTCTTTACGAATTTTTTGGAGTATTTATTGGAATTTATATCGGACAACACTTTTTGTATTAATGTGTTATTTCATCAAAACTATATTTCTATTGTTGTCCTAAATACTCCCGATCGGTTTAAAATGTTTTTACGAATTTTTTGGAGTATTTCTTGAGGTTTATTTTCGACAAAAATCGGACAACACTTCATGTGGGAGAAATCGGCCACCGACCAAATGAGGCGATCGGTACTGGGAATGATTTGAGAGAACGAACTCACGGAACTCCCAAAATGGGTCGGGGGACCCAGGTCACGGGTGGGCGGCCGGCCGCACTCCTAGAGGGCGACCGGTCGACCACCCCCCGAACCGTCTCCCGTTGTATTTTTGTTGTGTTCTTTTCAAATCTTATTTCTCTTGGCGACACCGGCATCGCCCTTAAGTTTGACAGCAAAATTCTAACCGTTGTGCAGCAGACAGCTTTTCCTTAAATTGTGGAATTGATTTCTAACAGCTATAATCTTGATTTTAATTGCAATTTTTTGTAGAAATCAGATTCCAAGAGGAGCCTATCAAGTATCAATCATCTCCTATAAATAGAGGAAGAATTGAAGCAACACAATAAGAGAGAAAACTACAACACAACAAGATACACTCAAGAATACACTTGTTCTTACATTGTCTTATTTCTTGTTGTAATTTGCCTAGCTATTCACTTTCACATCCTTGAGGTCTAGGCTATTCTTGATTACACTTGCACTCAATTGTATTATTCATTATCGAGTTGTAATCTTGAATTTTTGGGTTATCATTCAACACAAGATATCCTTGTGAGTGTTCTTGTGGTAAGAACACACTTGGGTGATCTAGGTGTTAGGTGTGAGAAGATTGTGGTAATCTTCTTGTTGAGGTGTTGAAGAATTTGGTATTCTTCAAGGTTGAAGATTGTGGTAATCTTCACAAGGTGCCGTTGGAGATTGTGGTAATCTTCAAGTGAGATTGTGGTAATCTCAAAGGTGGTGTTGAAGAAGAGTGTGGTGCTCTTCAAGGTGTTGTTGTAAGTTGGTGTTGTATTAATTTGTGGTAAATTAATAAAATCTTTTTCTTTTTGAAATCCATCCCTGATATCTTTGGGGTGGTAGAGGATTAGGCCCTAGGTGGGTTGAACCTCTATAAATCGATGTGTGTTGTTTACATTCCGCACCTTTATTGTTGTCTTTAAGCTTTCGGTTCGAAAAAGAGGGTGAAATCGAAAAGATGGAGATAATCTATTCACCCCCGCTAGATTATCGTAGCCGCTTGGACTTACAAGTGGTATCGAGCTAAACTCTTTGGCAAGCTCGTTTCACATCGCGAGTGAAGAGAAACGATCGTCGGCTCTGAACGAAGCTCATCTTTCCTAGACTTCCACCACCAAGCCACCTCGGTTTTGATTCCAAAAATTTTATATTTTGGAAAGAAAGAATGGAATGCTATTTACAAGGTTGCGGGTTTGATATTTGGAACACCGTCATCAATGGAGAATCCATTCCGACGAAGAATACACCACACACCTATAAAGGCTTCAAAGAGCTCAATGATGAAGAGAAGAGAATCATCTCTTTAAATGGTAAAGCTCTTAGTATTTTGTATTGTTCACTTACTACTTTGGAATTTGATCATGTTGTAGGTATTCGATCGGCACATGAAGTATGGCAAAATTAGAAGCCATCTATGAAGTGTATGCAAATGAAAGGAGCAACTCAAAAGCATCTACTTCACAAATGGATACAATATCAAATCCAACAACATGGGATGAGCCTTCTACAACCTCCCATGATGAAGAAGTTGAACAATGCCTCATAGGCATCGAAGAAGAAAACGAGGTAAGTTCTAAACCCTCTACTTCCTATGATAATGATTATAGTGATTTGCAAAATGATTTTGATGAACTACAAGATGAATTCCAAAACTTACTTGTTAAATACAAATATTTGAAAAAGGAATTCATTGGTTTAAAAAATGATAAGGATAATTTATTTACTTCCTATGAATCACTATCATGTGCTCACACCACCACTCTTGACAAGGTTAGAAACCTTGAAAAAGAAAATAGTACTCTTGTTGAGGATATTAATTGCTTGAAAAATGATTTATCAAAATTAAACTTGAGTACCAATAAAATGTCCAATATTGTTGATATTCATAATTGTGATAAAGGACTTGATCATAAGCCTAATGTTATTAATCATATGAAAAAGGATCAAGTCACTATGCATATTGGCCATTATGCTCCTAGAATTATTACTTGTTTTTATTGCGGTAAAAAGGGTCATACGGCTAATTCTTGTCGAGCTAGAAATAGCTCTAATTATTGTTGGAGACCTAAAAGTCTCAAGACTAATCCCAAAGGACCCAAACACATGAGGGTACCACAAAACAATGTCATATTAGGTACCCGGCGAAATAATGATCAAGAAAATTTATACCGCCATGAAGACATCAAATGACCGTTTCATTTGATCAAAGAAGGAGAAACTATTTTCGACAAAGCCAATTTCAAGAAGAGGATATAATCAAAAATGGGAAGAACACAATCCTTGAAATGGCAAAGACATCATCAACAAGATGATTTTCAAAGAAGAAGAGATTTTCAACAATGGGAAGGCAACAAACCTTGGAAATGGAGTAATCAAAGAAGTCATCATCAACAAAGTGACTTCTCAAAGGGAAGATATCATCAACAATGGGAACGACACAACCCATTGAAATGGCGTAATTGGTAACCCGTATCTCCCTAGTTAAATATGCATTTTATTTTGTTATTATGCATGCTCTTATTTGTGTATTAAGTGCAAAATGAGTTTTCAAGTATTTAATTTTTTATTAAGGTCTTCAATATATATTTGTGCTTTTAAAATATTTTTGAAAAAGAAGACCTTATATGATGTTTTTAAAACTCTTGTGCACTTTTGTAGACTAAAGTGTGTTATCATCTCTTATGGATTTTTATGGCATGAGCTTACTTGTAATATCTTTTAGCCTACACTTTTATCATTATGATTTGTGCTAGATTTGTTTTAAGAATTGTGTAGGATCTACATATTTTCACAAATGGCCATTTACGTCATTATTTGTCAAGAAAGGCATAAATTATCGAGGTACGTTTACTTGTGTTATTCTTACTCTTATAGACTCGATATAAGTATTGCCATGTGCCTATGTACTTGTTTTTCATAGTATTTCATACAAGTGCCATTAAGAGGATTTTTAGATTTTTTATTAAAAAAACACTATTCGATATTTTGATTGCACATATTTGCTTTGTCAACTCTTGTTCAAATACTTCTTTTAAATGAGGTCTCTACTATATGCTATCGGATTTTCAAATTTCAAAAGAGACCTTTTGTAGCTTTCTTAAGCTTATTTGAACTTGCATGATTTATTAGACTCTTAATGATCTTCTATATGCATAGTATGTGTTTCTTGCTTCATAGTCTATATATAGTGTCTATTCCTACTATGCTCTTTTACAAGATATTTTGTGATTGATGATTGAGGCATGTTTTTACACTTGGGCTATTTTTTTCTTGCTTATATAAGCGATGCCGTTAATGAGTTTGTTAAGTTGTGTAGATGAGAAATGAAGTACTCCAAATATTAGTTACCTCAAAATATTTGGATGTAAATACTCTACTATGAACACCTTAGATCAATTGGATGCCCTATGATGATAGTGATGAAGAAGACAAAAAGGGTATTCCGGAACAAACTCGATGACCAAGGCAACATTGGTCGAACTAAGACGAGGTTAGTAGCTCGAAGGTATTTTCAAGAAGAAGGTAATTGATTTTGGTGTAACATTTGCACTCATAGCACATTTTGTAGCTATTTGCATTTTACTTGCCCATTCTTGCTTTAAGAAAATTTCAAGCTTTACCAAATGGATGTTGAATCCAATTTTCTAAATGGTTTTATTCTAGTAGAAGTCTATCGGGTTTAAATTTTTCTAGGCCAAATGATCTTTATAAAAGGCCTCGTATGGTTTCAAACAAGTACCCCATGTATGGTATGATAGACTTAGCTATTTTTGCTAAATGATTTTACAAAAGGTAAAGTTGATACTACTCTCCTTGTTTTTTTTGAAAAAGGGCAAGATTGTTTGCTTGTGCATATTTATGAGAATATTTTTGGTGCTACTAATGAATATTTTCTCGCAAGAGATTCTTCTAAGTTGATGTAGGTGAACTTGAGATGAGCATGGTATCACATGATGGGGAGCTCAAATTTCTTCATTAGACTTCAAATTAATCAATGCCAAGAAGGTGGTTATAAATTCACAATCAAAATATACAAAAATATCTTTGAAGATATTAGGCATTGAAGAAGGAAGAATCAACTCAACCTCTATGGCTACCAATGTAGAGATTAACAAAGGTTGAGAAAGACATATCGATTGACAAACAAATTCGAGGTATGTTTTCTTATATTATTCCAAAGAGACTCGACATTCTATATGCCTTATGTCTATTTGCTCGACTTCAAAAAAGCTATCCCAACGAATCTCATTAAAGTGCCGTTAAAAGAAATTTTCAAATATTTGAAAGACACTTCTTCTTATGACTTGTATATCCAAAGTATTAAAACGTTCTTATTTTTCGGGATAACAAGTCCGGTATTTATTATACGATTATTCGTATTCAAAATATGGTTCGTCATAATCGAACTAAATATATTGAGATTCGATGTTTTTTTTAAAAAGGGATTGAGTTTTTAACAAAAACTTGTGATGTGTTTAATTCCGTCTCAAGGATAACTCGCGGACTTTTTAATCGCCCACCGCCGAGTATTTTACCTCATTTCGAGCTTGATCATGACATAATGTATATTGAATGAGGTCTACGCTTGCATCTTGCACGTTTTTAAAACCTAGGGGCGAAAAATCGGATTTTTGGATCAAACTCGAATTTTGAGACAGAACTAAAACAAAGGTGAAATTTGGGGGGCAAGCAAGGACCGGCCGCCCATGCCGTCGACCGGTCGCCTTTGCCCATGACCGGTCGCCCTAAGGGATTTTTTGGTTAAAAATGGTTCTCAGTATTCCGGTAAAGCATTTTTGGCTTTTTGGTTCATTTTTCGTCCCCTTTGCAAATTTCACACACAATTCACTTCAAATGAGTTTTGATGCATGAATTATACATTTTGGGGATTATCTAGCTCGGTTATCATCATTGATGCTCATCTTTACCGATCAAATGGTAAGAATTCTACTTCTTTAGCTCAATTGGGTTGAACCCTTGAGTTTGTGGCTTATATGTATTCTTCTTGATACAATTCATATATATTTGTGATGAGCTTATTGATTGTTGATGAATGATATTTGTTAAATTGAATTTGGTGATGAAAAACTTGGCTTGATTTCATTTACAAGGGTTATATATATCTTTCTCAATTTTTGACGCCTTGCTTGTGTTCGATAAAACGCTTCAATGAAAAATTCATCACTTATATGATTCTCTCGATTTCAAAAGTCTTATATATTTATAGAGATCATGTTTTGCTTATCAAATGAGTTTTCATAAACTTCTACAAGTCGTATAATTCGACTTTTCCCTCCTATTTGGTTTATAAGCTTCAATGTTCAAATAGCTCGATACATCGGTTTAGTCTGCGTACTTTGATATGATTATATGATGTTTTTATCGTGCTAACACTCTTTTTGATGATTCCAAAGTTGGAGAAACAGGTTAGAAGCTCATTAGCTCATAAAAGCTAAGATAAGCTTAACGAAAAGAAGTTATAAGCTATGGCTTCATAAAGCCATAAGTTGTGGATCATATTTAGTCCACTTGGTGCATTATGGTTATGTATGAATCATGGTCCATTGGTTGTAGTATGGACTTATATACGGTTCTAATGATGTACCTTTGACAGGGGGAGCTTTTAAGATTTTGATACTTAAGCTCAATATCGATAAGCTAAGATTTTAGCTTATGTTGAAGTTGCTTCTATATTACTCTTGTTGTGCATGTTGATAGGGGAGCATTTGCTATATGTGCTTGAATATCTCTACTCCCATCCTTGTGTTTATTGCACGGAATGTTGTCGCTCACAACGGATAGTTCTCTTTAACCGGTAAAATTGTTTTATTTTCAAAATCGACCTCGTTAAAATTGTTTTGGTTTGTAATCATAAAAATGGGAGATTGTTTGATAAATGGTTTTATCATGATTTTGATGATTTTGATTTTACACCAAAACAATGGTTTTAAAAGTTGTCCAAATACTCCTAAATGATTTAAAATGATTTTAATATTTTCCGGAGTATTTCATCAAGTTTTATTTTCGATAATATTGGACAAACACTTTTAATGATTTTACGTCAAAGGTTTCTTTCATTGAAACTATGTTTCTAAATGTTGTCCTAATACTCCCGACTGGTCTAAAATGTCTTTACGAATTTTTTGGAGTATTTATTGGAATTTATATCGGACAACACTTTTTGTATTAATGTGTTATTTCATCAAAACTATATTTCTATTGTTGTCCTAAATACTCCCGATCGGTTTAAAATATTTTTACGAATTTTTCGGAGTATTTATTGAGGTTTATTTTCGACAAAAATCGGACAACACTTCATGTGGGAGGTCGACCACTGGCGTCGACCAAATGAGGCGACCGTGCACAGGGAATGATTTGAGAGAATGAACTCACGGAACTCCCAAAATTGGTCGGGGGGACGGTCACCAGGTTAGGCGACCGGTCGCACCCCCTAGGAGCGATCGGTCGACCACCCCCTGGACCGGTCTCCCCGTTGTATTTTTGCTGTGTTCTTTTCAAATCTTATTTCTGCGCGATCGGTCGCCCTTAAGTTTGACAGCAAAATTCTAACCGTTGTGCAAAGACATTTTTTCCTTAAATTGTGGAATTGATTTCTAACTATAATCTTGATTTTAATTGCAATTTTTTGTAGAAATCAGATTCCAAGAGGAGCCTATCAAGTATCAATCATCTCCTATAAATAGAGGAAGAATTGAAGCAACACAATAAGAGAGAAAACTACAACACAACAAGATACACTCAAGAATACACTTGTTCTTACATTGTCTTATTTCTTGTTGTAAATTGCCTAGCTATTCACTTTCACATCCTTGAGGTCTAGGCTATTCTTGATTACACTTGCACTCAATTGTATTATTCATTATCGAGTTGTAATCTTGAATTTTTGGGTTATCATTCAACACAAGATATCCTTGTGAGTGTTCTTGTGGTAAGAAAACAATTGGGTGATCTAGGTGTTAGGTGTGAGAAGATTGTGGTAATCTTCTTGTTGAGGTGTTGAAGAATTTGGTATTCTTCAAGGTTGAAGATTGTGGTAATCTTCACAAGGTGCCGTTGGAGATTGTGGTAATCTTCAAGTGAGATTGTGGTAATCTCAAAGGTGGTGTTGAAGAATAGTGTGGTGCTCTTTCAAGGTGTTGTATTAATTTGTGGTAAATTAATAAAATCTTTTTCTTTTTGAAATCCATCCCTGATATACTTGGGGTGGTAGAGGATTAGGGCCTAGGTGGGTTGAACCTCTATAAATCAACGTGTGTTGTTTACATTTCGCACCTTTATTATTGTCTTTGAGCTTTCGGTTCGAAAAAGAGGGCGAAATCGAAAGATGGAGATAATCTATTCACCCCCTCTAGATTATCGTAGCCGCTGGACTTACAAAAGGCCGGAGGTGTGCAACACGGTGGTGCAAAGCAGAGTACTAGCAGTCACTCAGTTGGAAAATCCAAGGCTCCTGTGACAGTATGCTCTTAGATGAAGAGGAGCAGAGTAAAGAAAAGGAAGACAAAGTGGCACTGGAAGAAGTTCTCAATCTCGACCAAGGCCAAAAGATGTCACTTTTGTAGATCCTGAGAAAAGGGGAATCACATGCTGGGCTGGGCATGACCATCTTGAAAACTTAGAAGTTGCACGTAAAATTGAAGAAGCCAAGAAGAGGATGGCAGAAGAAAGCGCAAGAGCGACTCGTGAATGGGAAGAAAGACAAAGAAAGGGATGACCTCATCAAAAAAAGCAAGCATATGAGAAAAAGAAAAGGGAAGAAGATGAGAAGAAGAGAAAAAGAGCTGATGATGAAGATCGTAGAAGAGCTGAAGAAGAGAGAGGAAGGAAGCAGCAAAGGCGTTAAAATGTGCTGCGAACCCCTTCGTGTATTTTTGTGTAAATACATTCAATGTAAATCTTCTGTAATAAACTCTGTAAATTTCCTTGTAACTCAGCTTAGATACATTCTCAGATCTGATGTATTTGTATAGGAAAATCTCTGTAAACATCTTTGTAAAGGACAAGAATGCTATGATCAATAAAATGATTCATTCAAAGCATACATTCTTTGATACTGCATTGTCTGTACTTATCTTGCTGTTTACTTAATTTAAATACTTTAAGTTTTGGTATCATCAAAAAGGAGGAAAGGAAATTTATTTGTTAGAGTTTGATGATACCATGTAAAACTTAAACTAGGAAGTTGGCACCCCACTTTCCTTGTAATTTGCATTGTAATAGATTGGGGTGAAAGAAGAGCCGAGTCAAGTCGAAGTCTAGGCCAAGGATTACAAGAAGTCAATCGCAGATTGAAATGAAGACTCACGTGTGTGTTAGCCGAGTGTGGCCAAGAGGAAGTCAAGGACTCGACTAAAGAAGATTCAAATGAGGAACAACTCGAGTAAAGTGTCGGTCAAGTCAATTTAAGGAGCCAAGTCACGTCGGTTAGAGTGACAAAGTAGTCAATCCTATGATTGAGCCGACTCAAGTCACCTGGGTAAAGACAACGATCATGTGAAGACAATTGACTTAGATCCGTTGGAATAAAGTCACAAATGTTACTCGATATAGTAACATGTAAAGTCATCAGTCTAAAAGTGCTTTTCCTTTAATTATGCAAAAGGAATGAACCAATGGGAAGCACTTGCATCTTGTGTCGAGACACCGCAAAGCTGGTATGCCATTAATACGAAAAATATCTACATCAAGGATCGACCAAGACAAGACAAGCCAACAACCACAAAAAGTGACATTTGAAATCAACTATCTCTTCAATGGGCAAAATTTCAAATGTGCACTATAAAAAGGCCGAGGAAGTTATTGAGAAGAGGTAACTGAACCACGAACAAGCAAGCAATTTTCAAGCAAATAAATAACGCAATCTCATCAAAGCTTATTAAGATAATCCTCAAGCCGTAAACTCGAAGGAACTCGATCCATCACAAGTTGTGAAGGAAAGACAACTTTAAATCTGTTGAAGAGGAAACTTTTGAAGAAATCAAAGAGGTCTACTTTCCAAGCCTGGATTGTAGGAAGGTTCAAGGTCGAACCATTATCAAGTTTGTTGGAGGGCTTCGTGATCAAATCCAAGAACTTGAGAAGTGAGTCAAGTAGCAAGCGCAACGCCTGTGAAGAAGGTAGTCGCAAGAGAAGCCACCAGTGTGATCAAGGTCATCTCCAAACTGTTCACCGCTTTGTAAACTAATCACATTACATTGTGGATTCCTCCGGGAGTTGGAGAAAAGAGGATTAGAAGAATTACCCCATCTTCGAACCTCTATAAAATATTTGTGTCATTTACTTTCCTGCATATTTACTTTATAATCATTAGTATCATATTTGCTATCCAACTGATAAATAACCAAGTGCTAAAAATCAAGTGTTAAAAATAAGTTTAAAACAATCAAAGGGTGTTAAGTCTTCCGTTGTTAAAAACCAAACCAACCAAGTTAAGTATTTGGGTTAAACAACGGAGCTATACTATCAACAGCTCTATCGAGTCTGTTGAGTGGGTAACTCAATTTGAATAGCCAACTTAGTCAGTCCTCAAG